>JBBBDQ010001245.1:1002500-1005000 GCA_037127315.1 Ascarosepion bandense | reverse complement strand
AAATGCTGTACAATATCCTCACAGATAAAGAAGAGACTTGAAGCTACAGAAGGGTGCTAAGAATAACATCGAGCAAACATACGACGTTGTTTTAGAGAAAACGGAAACAAAACGACAAATACTTATCGAGACGAGGCTCTGTTGTAATTGCTCGGGTTATTATGTGCCCTAGAAATTTCAACTGAAGGAAAGCGAGGTTGGTAAGTTTGATACCCACAAAACAAATTGAAGGAAAATGGAAAAAGAAAAGCAATGCATAGCCGACCTAGCGAGACTGAGTAAATGGAATGCAGCACGAGGGAGATAACAAAAAGGCAAAATTTAAGAGCTACAACTGACAGAAAAATTTGGGAGAGTTATGATCACCAACGTCCTGAAGAGACATGACACATAGAAGAAAATTGAATGAAATTTAGATATGCGTGCATGAGCAATTGTTTAAATAAAAATTATTGTTCAATAATCTCTAACACAGAGAAGGGCACCTCGACGTGGTGCAATGGTTAGCAAGTTTGTCTCGATAGAACCTATTACAACTGAGTAGTGAGTTCGATCCTTACTTTCCACACTTTCGGCCTTGTTCCACATCTAAGCGGCATTTTGAAAATCAATTCTCTTATACAGAGAGATTTACTCATAAACAGGGATACAGATATGTCTATCCACGCACAAATCAACGTCATGCACACACGTAAATGCAAAGAGGTGAACTGTATATAGGAAAGAGGGCACGCCTATATACACTAGTATTGAAACTTACGGGTAAAAATACATACACAGAAAATATGACGAAGACATATAGATAAAAACAAGCAGAAATATTAAGAAATACAGGAACATACAAGCATTTTTATGTTCATAAATGTGAGTGTCTGCTCTTGCGCACCTGCAAATACATCTGCACACATACATATACGAATATGTAAGCTTAAAAGCTGGTTATGCGCATGACATTATGAACACGTATTCATGGCTTCATCACCTCCCGCAAAAAGTAAAAATAAAACAAAACAAAAAAAAAACGAGCGCGCGCGCGCACACACACACACAAAGCGCGAAGAGGTACGAATATCTTCAGGTAGAAACAAATGCAAATAGTATAAAATAATGAATAATGAGAGAATGAAAGAGTTTGGATGTTTAGAGTTAAGGCAGAAAATAAAATGTCTGCTTTAATATTTACGGTGAAGGAAGTCAAGTTATTAATGATTTAGGGAAACACTCGTTGCCAACATTTCAAGCAATCAATTTCAGTTTGGCTATTCAGTTCTTTTTCCTGTTACCCCTTCTTGTTTCTTATTTTCTGTCAGACGCACGTGTTGAGCGTGTTTTTGTTTTTGTGTGTGTATGTGTGCTTGAGAGAGAGAGAGAGAGAGAGAGAGAGAGAGAGAGAGAGAGAGAGAGAGGTGGGGGAAGCGATCGTAATAATTACAAATGAAAAGTAGATATTTGGAATGATTTTTCGGCATCAAGAGTTTCAATAATAAAATTAGCGTGAGACTTCTTTTCACTATGAAGTACGATGAAACTAACAGTTTAAGAATTAAGAGAAAAGAAAAGGACAGTAGAGCAAGAGAGAGAGAGAGAGAGAGAGAGAGAGAGAGAGAGAGAGAGAGAGAGAGAGAAGGTGAAGGAAGCGCTCTTAATAATTACGAATGAAATGTGGCCAAGTGGAATGGCAGTTGGCATCAAGAATTTCAATAGTAAAATTAACCGGAGACTTCTTTATGAATTTGGATGAAACTAACAGTTTAAAAATAGTAAGAGGATAAAAGAGCAAGATAAAGAGACACGGAGAGAGAGACACGAAATGAGAGAGATACACAAAGTGAGAGAGAGGGAGAGAAAGAAAGCGCGCACGACAGAGAGTGAGGGTGAAGGAAACGATCTAAATAATTACAATTAAGTAGTGATTTGAAATCGTCAAAATTTTCAATACGATAATTAATGAGAGACTTATTTTGCCTATAAAATAGGAGGAAACAAGTTAAAAATTAATAGAAAAAAGGAAGAAGAGAAAGAATGAGAGAGAGAGAGAGAGAAGCGATATTAAAAATTACAAATGAAATGTGGTCATTTGGTATGGGTGTAGGTGTCAAGAGTTTCAATTGTAAAGTTAACAGGAGACTTCTGTTTTATACAAAGTAGGATGAAAATAACAGTTTAAAAATTAAGCAAAAAGCGAGAGAGAGAGAGAGAGAGAGAGAGAGAGAGAGAGAGAGAGAGAGATCGAGTAAGCGAGAGAGAATCGAAGAAGCGATCTTAATATTTACAAATGAAAAGTGTCCATTTGGTATGACTGTAGGCGCGAAAAGTTTCAATAAGAGACTTCTTTTTCTTATAAAAAAGGCTAAAACTGTTTAAAAATTAATCGAAAAACAGGAAGACGAAAGAAAAGCAAGCGAGAGAAAGAGAGAGAGAGAGAGAGAGACTAAGCGAAAGAGAGAGCGAGAGAGAAGGGCTGTGTGTAGAAAGCCAATATGAAAAGTATTCATTTGGA
>JBBBDQ010001245.1:862500-1000000 GCA_037127315.1 Ascarosepion bandense | reverse complement strand
TTTTTCGTCTGTTTTTTTAACGTGGAAAACGTCATCTATTGGCATTGATGAGAACTGTTCAATTATATAAACCATTTGGCACATACATATTTCTCAATCATATATATATATATATTTTATAATCATTTCGCTCGAAGCGAGGCATTTTTACTGCCACTGTTTTGCAGGGGGTTACATAGGGGGAAAGTTATGAGAAGGAATGAAAGGTTATAGGGGGTGTTAGGAAGTGGATAAGAGAAGGATGAGAATACTGATGAGAATGGAGTAGACAGACAGAGAGAGAGAGAGAGAGAGAGAGAGAGAGAGAGAGGCTGCAGGTGTGTGAGATAGGAGATGACTATTGGAGATTGTAGCTGTTGGGGAAACAAATAAATGGAAGGGAATTCCACAGGCGGGAAGTGCGAGAAAAAGCTGATGGAATAGAATTTGCGCTTACATTTTATTGGTTTCACAGTAAAAGGGTTGGACCTAGTTGCTAATCTTGTGGCTCGAGTAAATTAATATAGAGGGAGCATCAGTGAGTTAAGTTCGTCGGAACAGAAGCCGTGAAAGTATTTGTAGAAGAGACACAGGGAAGCCACATTGCGCCGGTGAGAAAGTGACTGTATATGAGTTGCCAAGTCAGGATCGATCACATTATAGATTCTCCGTTGGATTTTGTCAAGGGCACCTAGGTGGATAGCAGGAGCACCCGGCCAGATATGGCAGCAGTATTTAATGCACGGGCGGATGGTAGATTTATATATGTGCAGGATTGTTTCAGACGGGAAGAAACTTCCTGGTGCTACACAGAGAACCGACTTTCTTAGCAGCGGATTTAGATATGGATTCTATATCAATCCACTTGAGGTCTGTTGTGAGAGTTAACCCGAGGAAGCACAGTGCTTTGTTTTCAGGGATACTAGCCTGACCCATGCTAATAGAGGGTAGGAGCGATTGTCTGTGATGTATAATAGATAGCAGCTTCGTTTTGGAAGCATTAAAATTCACGAGCCATTTCTTATCCCAGTCCGCCACAGATTGGAGGTCCTTTTCAAGCTCGGCAGCAAGGTTTACTTTGTCAGTCTCGGCAAATTTTTGATCGATGCGAGAGTAAATCGTTGTGTCATCAGCACATATGCGTACTGGGGAACTTATTACAGCTTGGAGATCATTAATGTAGATAAGGAAACGCATAGGACCTAGAATAGAGCCTTGAGGGACACTCGCATTCGTATGATAGTACTGGGAGGCATATCCGTTCAAAATTACCTTCATTATGCGATTTGAAAGGAATGACTGGATATGGTCAAACAATTGTCCAGTTATACCATAGCCTCGCAGCTTGCGTAAAAGGCCAGCATGCCAGACTCTGTCAAACGCTTTGAAGATATCTAGGGCAACAGTTGGGGCTTCGCCGTTCTTGTCGATAGCCTGATGTATATACTCAGTGATGGTAGTGAGCATATCAGCAGTAGACCTGGTGAAGCGGAAACTATATTGTTTGTCAGAGAAGAATCTGTGGACTGTGAGATGTTGAATCACCTCGACGTTGATGATGGCTTCGAACACTTTGCCAAAGATCGGTAGGAGGTTGATAGGGCAATAATTAAAGGGGTCAGAGGGTTCACCAGTGTTTTTATATATTGGAACCACAGAGGAGGACTTCCAGCAGGCAGGAAAGCAAGAAGCAGAGAGGCAGTAGCTATAGAGTTTAGAGAGAACAGAGGAGAGTTCAGGGGAGCATTTCTTCAAGACAATGATTGGGATTCCGTCGCCGCCGCTCACTTTATGGTAGTCAAGCTTTGAAATTATGTTAGAGACCACCGAGGGGGTAATGTGGATGTCATTCAGTTAGGCCTCAGTTCGGGGTAGGAAGTCGGGTACAGATACTCCAGACGAGTCCAGTGTCGAGTTGGTGGAGAATCTGCGAGCGAAGGACTCAGTCTTGTCTGTTGTAGAGGTAAGGACCACAAATTCATTGATTAGAGGGGGGTTGAGGGTTTGCTATTGTTTAATAAACTTTTATAGAGCCTGCAGTAGTCTTTGGAACCGAACTTACGGGATGCTATGCGCTGCTTTATTCTGGCTGCAAACAGCAGCTTAGCTTCTTTAAATATCTTTTTGCACGCATTGCGAGTAGAGGCAAAGAGGTGCCTGTTATGGTCCGATGCATGATTCCGATAAAGCCGGAAGAAGTGGTTTCTATGGGCGATGGCGGCCGAGCAAGCGGGGAAGAACCAAGGGGACGAGTGGGATTCAAGTCTCAAGAAAGCTTTGATGCCATCCTTAACCCACGAAGAGACCCTCAGCCGCACAGTCTTCAACGGGAAGACTAAATACTTTGTTCCAAGGGACGTCACACAGGAAATCGCGGAATGAGTCCCAATTGACTCTTTGGTAGCAGTAAGATATTCTGCTAGTCTGAGATTCTTGGATGGAGTGGGAGTGGAAGAAGATGTTAACGGAAACCACCGCATGGTCAGAGTTTCCGAGGGGGCAGAGTTGCTTGACATTGTAAGAGTCAGGGAGGGAAGTAAAACAGAGATCTAGCAGTGAGTCAGGTCCATTAGGATTATTGGAGAAACGTGTGGGAAACTCCACCACTTGCGTAAGGGACTGAGTGATTGAAAAATTCATAGTGTGGACACCAGCAAGATCCGTGACAGAGTCTTTTAGCCACTTGGCGTGGTGGGCGTTAAAGTCGCCAAACACAAATATATGGGCGGACGGATGAGAGGAAATGACCTTGTCAATATTATTGGAGATGATTTCACGAACAGAACAGTCAGGAGATGAGGGAGAGCAGTAGAAGAAGAAGAGATAGCTAACTGAGCTTAGTAGGGAGAAACACATATAAGAATGATCTAGAGATTTAAGAGAGACCACGCTAGCTAGAGAGGTTTTCACTGACGTAAAAACCAAGCCCATGCATGTGGACATTGGAGTCCTTCCTGAACAGGGGAAGGTAACCAGGGACATAGAATTCAGAAGAGAGGATAGAAGGAGCAAGGTTAGTTTCGCAGAGGGCTAGGATGTCAGGTGAGTTGACTTGGAGGAATGATTCAACACTGTAAAAGTTGGTGCGTATACCTCGTATGTTAGCGAGGGAGATGTTGATGGGTTTGGGTGTTTTTAAGTTAGTTGGTTTAGATTTGCTATTATGATAGTGTGTATTCATAAAAGTTTTATTAGGAGAGAGGCCTAGAGTAGAATCAGTCGGTTGCTGTATGCAGCATGTGTGGGGGGAGAACTGGCGCAGACTGTAGCATAATGTTGCCCACTTGAGGTTCAATCATGCGCGACGTGGCACTACATATAACCCCGATATTATTCAACTGTTGATCAGAGCAGCCTATCGTGACGCTACGCACGAATTCGGGCTCCTAATGACCAGTCGGAAGTAGCAACCAGAAAACTGCCAACCTGGTACCCTCAGAATGAGAGACGTTGCCACCATCCACAAACACTGCAAAAAGCTTGAGACAGCACTAGGACTAGAGTGAGGAAAGAAAAGAAACCGAAAACTTCTTCCTAAACAGGAAAAAAAGGCGTGCGCCTCTACTCCTGTACAAAAGAAGAAGGAGGAGTGTGAACCGGGCAATAGAAGGGTCTATCTACTCAAATTAATAAAAAAAAAAGTAAAAAACTTGATATATGTCGGAAGACGCCTTCTAAGCCAATAGTTTTGCAGTACCCCACAATGACCGTTAAGGAAAACACAAGATATACGAAAAGCCTTTGAAAGTGCTGACTCATTTTTTAAATAAATATAATGAAAAAGACAAAATATAAAATGTGTTGTACAGTAGGTAAATAAAATACATTCCCAAAATTAAAAAAAAAGCAACCAAAAGAAAACAATATATATATATATATTACATTGGATGTCGGAATAAGCAACACGAAATTAAATGTGTTAATTTAAAAATTTGAACGATAAAAAATAGAACGAATTGACTATCAGTAAAAACGAAACAAAATAACGTTATAACTGGGAACGCATTTACAATAAAATTGAAATTAACGTTACTTTGCAAATAAAAAATGAAGAAAATGTAAAGTTTTAAAATTCATATTAAATGTTATAAAAGAAAATTTGTGTAAATATAAGTAATAATGGAAAAAAATGCTTTCCACTAATTTCGAAAATTACGACCACATTCGTAAAAAACAACAGATAAATAAATGGTACGCTTAGATATAAATTTTTAAATAAACTAAAATAATTCATTGTATTCTACGACTAAAGATAAGTGAACACGTACAAAAAATTATAGAATACGTATATTAAATACTGTAAATAAATAAACATAACTAAAATATCATAGTATAATAAACAAGAAAATATCATGTAATATTAAAATTAAAAATAATAAAAATAATCGAGACTTTCCTTAACATCGTTTCCTTAGAGCCATGAAAAAACACGTCCGATTATTCCAACATCAGCATTCAGTTTCAGATATATAGACAGATATCAAAATAACATAGTACACGCACTAACAAAGTATTTATTTTGTTACAAGTTATTCTTTTACTTAATTTATGGATTGACTTTGTGGCTGACGTAGTTTCGTAGTTTTCTCTAGCATCAATACTTCATATTCAGACTCACGATAAATAACAAGATTTCAAATACTCATAATCCAGCGAAGCAGTAATAATTTTCCTTCTATGCACATATCCCCTCATTTAGTCCTGCGCCAAACAATGCTATTTAAATATAAATAAGAATCATTCACCAGACAATTTGAATTGACATTTCCATTGTTTATCTCTAAAACTGTTTTATTTGCATACATGTTAAACTGAAAGTTTACACAATGGTATTGTGTTAAGATAGAGATAGACTATAATGTAGCATGAGAAATTTAAATACTTTTATCCGTAATACACTTTTTCCTTAACTTTCTTTCTTATTGCTTCTCTCTGTTTTTACCCTCTCTTTGGCTACTTCTTACATCCAAATATTTATAATAGTTTATAATTATAATCTATTTTGATTTCTGTTGTATACATATTTCATTCCGGAAAACAATCAGAAATCTAAGGTTATAAATGTCTTCATGACATTTTCCAGTGATTATTTTTGTAAAAAAAAAAAAGAAAAAGAAAACAAAAAACAAAAAAAAAAAAAAAGAAAGAAAAGAAAAACGCCCAAAACAAAAAATAAAACAAACAACAAAACCACTCTAAGAACACACAGTTTTTACATAGAGAAGGCTCTTTGTAATTTGTGAGCTGTACGTGTGGGTATAATTTTTGGTATTTCTTTAAAACTTGGACTACCAGGAATCCCTTCAATGTGTCTCTCGGAGCTTTTTTCAATTAATCTGAGAGCTCCAACTACAATTATTGATGTCCTCATGTACCACACTTTTTGAGATTTCCATTTCAGGATCCTTGTATTTTGATAGTTTATTTTTAAAGATTTTCAAGGACTGCCATTTGTTATATGTCCATACTCCCACCACTCCTTAAGACTTCCGGTTACCATGCAACCTCCCACTCCCTAATATCTGTATATACTTGATAGTTTTCAATAAAATGTTAAACTGACAACACGTGTCTATTGCTTGTCCTGCATGTATTATTTTGGTTTCAGCACACACGGTCTATCAAGCATGATATACAACTAAAAACGAACCTGTAACACCCAAGGAATTTATACAAGAAGGAAAGGAACGAAAAGAAAAATGCAGTCTCTGCGGCATTCCAAAGAACTAAACTTCAAGACGTCAGAAAATTTGGTACAAACTTGGGTAAAATGGCAAGAACAGTTCATACTATTTTTGACAGCCACCGGAGGAGCAGAAAAACCTGAGAAAGTAAAAACCCCTATTCTACTGACATGCATAGGAGAGAAGGGCAGAGAAATATACTCAACGTTTGAATTCGAAAACGAACAAACGAAATATGACCTGGAAACGGCAATTGAGACATTGAACAAGTGTTGCCAACACAGAAAAAACCTCACTTTCCTAACAAATAAACTTTTACCTGCAAACAAAAGAACCACCAAAGATTTGACGACTATGTCACAGAGGTACGCAGTAAGGCGAACCAGTGTGAGTTCGGCGAAATTTCTAACAGGCTTATCAAAGACATGCTTGTCTGTGGACTAAAAGACAATGCGCTAAGAGAGAATGCTCCGAGAACCAGACTTAACTCTACAAAAAGCAATTCAAGCAGTTCAAAGTGCTAAAGAAACTAAAAGACAAGCAGAATTAATGACAGAAACAACTCCCGAAACGGAGAATATTAATAGCATTCGAAATCATGGAAAAAATGGAGCGAAATTCACAAAAAGAAACGAGGAAGACAAGATGGCTGACATATCAAAACACAAAGACAGAAAACCTACCTGGGTAAACAACTGTACATACTGCTCAACGTCACACAGTAAAAGTAACTGTTCAGCATTCAATAAAAACTGCGGAAAGTGTAGCAAGCAAGGTCATTTCGCAAAAATGTGTAGAACTAAAAATAAAAATCTTAATAAACCGAACAGACAAAACAAAAGCAACCACGTGTATGAGCACCGCATGGACGCCATATTGAATAAGAATGTACGCACGGTACAACAAAATAAATGGTCGTCAGAAATTTATATAAATGATACCAAAACAAATGTCAAATTGATACAAGAGCAGAACTAAATGTAATTCCCATAAAAATATACAAGAAAAAAAAATAATCCTTCACCAAAAATAAGAAAAACGCAAATAAAATTAAGTGCGTACAACAACACGAACATTCCAATAATAGGAAAAATGCATGGTGACACTGACAAATAACAATGCAAACATTAATGCACAACTCATAATAGCAAAGAATAATTCGAACGCAGTTATTAAGGCGGATACAGCTGAAAACTTACAGCTAATAAAAAGAATATCGATGATAAAAATAATGACCTTAACAGACCTACTGGAACATTATGAAGACTGATTTGGAGAAATAGGCAAGTTACCTTTTACACATCACATAAACATCGACCCAACGGTAAAACCAGTTATAAATCCGCCATGAAACGTTCAATTCGGAATGAAGCATAGATTAAAAAAAAAAGAACTGGATAAAATGATTAAAATGGGAATAATAAAACCCACACAGAAACCGACATGATGGGTAAGCTCGCTAGTTACAGTTGAAAAAGCGAATGGATCCTTAAGACTGTGCCTGGACCTTAAACACTTAAATAAAGCAATTAAAAGAGAACACAATAACTTGCCAACAGCCGAGAAAATATTAGCGGAAATGAAAAATCCAAAATGTTTTACCAAACTGGACTATCTAATTGATATTGGCACATACCAGTTATTGAAGAAAGTTCTAAGCTGCTAACATTTAACTCACCATTCGGACGGTATTCATTTTTCAGATTGCCATACGGCATACACAGCGCCTCCGAAAATTTTCAAGCCCACATCGCAAGGATAATAGAAGGAATAGAAGGAACAAAGAACTCTCAAGATGATATATTAGTTTGGTCGGAAACATTCAGAAGAGCACATAGTCAGACTAAATAAAGTTTCCAACAGATTACGTGAACATAATCTAAAACTCAATAGAACAAAATGTGAGTTTGCAAAAACACAAATCACATACCTAGAACATGTGATATCACATAACGGAATTGAATCGGATTTAAATAAAATAAAGGCAATAATGCAAATGCCGAATCCTGAAATAAAAAAAAATTCCTGGGAATGACGAATTATTTATGCAGATTTATCCTGAAATATTCTGAAATAACTACACCACTTCGAATATTATTACACAACGATGTGCACTTGTCATTTGACAAACCACAAATACAAGCCGTGGAAAATCTAAAAAAATAATAACAAGCGCACCAATACTACAATTTCATAATCCCGAATTACAGATAAAAATAAAAATCGACGCAAGTAAAAAAGGTCGAGGTGCTGTTCTGTTACAGAAACACCAAAATAACCGGTTACCAGTAGCATACGTTTCGAGAAGCACAACCAGTACTACTGTCCTAATTAATTAGAAACATTAAGTGTGGTATTCACGTGCAAAAAGTTCCATCAACTTGTATATGGAAAAAATTATCATTGAAAACAACCACAAACCGTTGAAGCAGATATTTCAGAAATCAATATTAAGTGCACCACCAAGAATACAAAAATTTCTAATGACATTACAGAAATATGAATTTGAACTCGTATGCATCCCCGGAAAACAGTCAACCATAGCTGATACATTATCACATGCAAGTATATCAGATAATACGCAAGAAATAAAAGACATTGAGATGGAAAAGTACATCCATACAATACAACCCCCCCCCCAAAAAAAAAAACCCCCCCCCCAAAAAAAACATATTCAATGTGTGACTATAAACAGAACATATACAGAAATGAAATGACTAAAACTCCAACACTACAAATGCAAATTAAATACATTAGTACAGAACAGCCGTGTAACAATAAAAATATACATCCTGCAATTGCACCGTACATGCCGATCCGAAACGAAATATCAATAGCCAAAGGATTAGTGCTAAAAGAAACAAGAATAATAGTTCCAAGTACTCTACGGAAAGAAGCACTACAAAAAATCCATACAGGACACTTAGGAATGGAAAAATGCATAACAAAAGCAGGAGAAATAATGTACTGGCCAAACATAAACAGCCACATAAAACAAATGATTAGCGAATGTCAATATTGCACACAACATAGAAACCAGCTGAAACTCAACTAACACATGAAATCCCTGTAACTTCTTGGATAAAAGCTGCAACAGGCATATTTCATCTGAACAACAGGATGTTATATATCCATACTCCCATTACACCCTAAGACTTCCGGTTACCATGCATCTTCCCACTCCCTAATATCTGTATATATTTGGTAGTACTCAATAAAATGTTAAACTAACAACACATATCTATTGCTTGTCCTGCATATATTATTTTGGCTTCAGCACACACGGTCTATCAAGTCCGATATACAACACCATTGTCAATAAGAAAGTGCATTCAATTTTTGTGATCTTTGATCACGATGTCTGGGCGATTAGCTTTAATTGTTCTGTTTGTGTATAAAAACCCATAAAATTGTTTTAGGTCTTACCTCTGTAACCGGGTTTGGGTAATGTTCATATCAGTTTCTTGCATGCTTTCCAGTGAAGATATAGGCCCACTATGTCATGCCGTGGTGGTGAAGTGGATATCGGCTCGGAATGAGAAATCAGTGAGCCGAGTTCGAATTCAAGTTGAATTCCTTGCATTCACTTATGGGCAAATACCCTTGGGAAAGGTACTAATCTGTCTCTTCTCTCTACTTATTGGTTAAATAACAGGATAAATTGGGTTTTATAGCCTTGGTTGGCAATTAGTCTAACGCAGAAAGTAATGGCGACCTACAGCGGGATAATCTGCCCATTCAGTCATGTCTCTTTCGAGACATGATCGCCCAAGCGTGTATCACATATGGCATTTAACTGACTGACTGTCATGCCGGGTTTTGTATTTAGTGGGTGTTAAAACTGTATAACCTGATACAAGATTATTATAATACAATTATTTTCTAGATATTTATTATAGAATCTTCATTTCGGGTTATCACAATTTTTCAGTTTGTGCTTTTGTTAATTTCTAGTTAGCCAGAATTAGCCAGCATTAGCCCTGCGTAACAAGAATAAAAGTTTCAGTTTACCCTTCACTAAGTAACCACTAATGGGTATGGTGTTTGTCTACATCAGCTTGTTTAGTACAAGAACAGTATTGACCGCGGAGAGGCTTATATTGTCATCGTTTTTGCATTTGATGCATTGCATTTACTTTCTTGTCTAGGTTCTTTGATGCTACTGAAGGTGCACGATGATTTATTTGCGATTCTTTACCCACTTAAAATTCACTTTTAAATTTGTTGGCTACCTTTATTACTAAATAAAGTTTCTTATTTATTTCATGTTCTTTGATACAGATTATCATCCAGTCTTCTAAACTTTCCAGGTATCTTTGAAGGCCGATTGCTTAGGTTTTGTAAAACACTTTTAGTTGAACTAATTCACTGCCTCCTTTGGATCTGTACACATGCAGACGATCAACATCAAACTTATGATGATGCATGTGGTTCAAATTGAGAAGCTTTCTCGTTTGGCATTCATTAGCTTAATGCATGATCCAATTAAGGACGTTGAAACTGTATTTCATCACATGGACTGTCAAAGTATTTATTATTATTATCATTGTTTTTACTATTATTTTTTTTATTTTCATTGTTATTATTATGTTTCATTGTAGTAGCAATAGTATAGAATATGTGGAAATTCCACGATGTATCTTTGTCATTTAGCAAGTAAACATACATCATTTATTATAATGACATGAAAAATATTGGCTCCTTTCTTCAGTGTTTCGTACTTTAAATCATTTACATATAATTAAGAAAATTTTTCCATAATCTTTAATTTTCAAAAACGTCATTAAAGCCACCAATTCACCACTTTTTGTTCTCGGTTTTACTATGTTCAGCTCTTTTATTTTCACTTTGTTTGCAAAAGTTCATATAAAGCCACGGAAAACTTTACAGTAATCAAGAACCTAAACTGGCAGCAAATCACCTGCGTACGGACAGGAAAGTAATTCAGTAGATATAAAAAATAGAAAGGGGTATAAGACAAGGATGTGTCTTCTCACAGGATCTCTTCAACCTGTACAGTGAAACAGTATTAAGAAAGCCAGAAGTTCTGTCAGGATTTGTCGTTGGTGGCCACAATCCCAGCAATATAAATTATGCAAATGATACAGTGCTTATAGCAGACACGGAAAAGAAAATACAGGATCTCCTACAGAAGGTAGCAAAGGAAAGCAAGAAGAATGGATAAAAGATAAACTTCAAGAAAACTGAATGCACGGTCATTAGCAAAAAGTGGACCCAAAAATACCAGCTACAAGTCGGGGATGCTGAAATCAAACTGGTGCAGAAATTTAAATACTTGGGAAGTGTTCTAACAGAGGACAGAAAGTGCGGCACTGAGATCCGAAGGCAGATTGGCATGGCCAAGGACGCATTTCAAAAGATAAGCAGAGTATTGTGAGACAAGAATATTTCATTGGAAACAAAGAAAATAGTACTGCTCTATTATGTAATATTTGTCCTCCAATATGACAGCGAATGCACAATCTCCTCAAAGATGACAGAGAGACTCGAAGCAACAAAATGTGGTTCTGCAGAATGATACTGAGGATACCATGGCCCGAACGTGTGAGCAACAAGAAGTTTTTGTAGAAGATGCTAATGAAAAGTAAGCTTATACTTAGCATCAGTAAGAGACAGCGGAGTTTTCTGGGACACGTAAATCAAGAAGGAAGGCTTAGGGAATTTAATACGCAAAGGACGGATAGAAGTAAGGAGAGATAGGGAGAAGCAGCGAGAGAAATACTCAAATGGATGGAGGAGCGAGGTTTTGAAGAGATGTCAAAAAGAAATGTATTAGGAGCGGCAAGAGATAGAGACCTGGCACATAAATAATAATATAATGTTTCCAGTGTTTTCATTGCAGTATTATTAATCGGAACTGCGTGCTTATGCGAGCATTATAACATTGTTGTTAGTATTTTTATTTTTGCTGTTTATTCATTTAATTTGAGCGAAACTTGGCTAGTATCGAAACCCAAATGCTTCTTGTCAGATACCTTGTATTTATTAAATAAGAGCAAGTGAGAGTAAGAAGATGATGTTCAACCAATTATCATAATGTGTGTTTTTTAAGGTGGGAAGAATCTGCCTAGGAAACCGGTACACAAGTTCCAGGTTTTTACCTTGGTCACTACAGTGGCCAAGGTAAAATCTGCAACTAACTCAACGAATGTTGACCAGCCTTCATCTATTACTGTCTTTATAAAACTTTTACTTATTCTTGACGCCAATCTAACTGCTAAAATCCCTTTTACATTTCAGCTTTGGTTATTTGCATATTTTCACAAAGAATGTTCAAAATTTCACTGTTCTAGTTCTCATTTTGATTTATTTAGACATATTAATTTCTCATTACTTGTTATTTGTATGGATTTTTATGTTTATGCTTCACCTCTTCGCTTTTGACATTGGCTGCAAATGAAATGACCAATATTATTATTGATGATACATCGCTGGTGTAAGTGATGTTATTAATATCAAATGTAAATGTCAATCTCAAGAAGTTCACAGCTGCAATGTTTGTGATTACAAGAAACCATTGGGATTTCTTTCTGTCTTTCTTTCAGTATCTATCTATCTATCTATCTATCTATCTATCTATCTATCTATCTATCTATCTATCTATCTATCTATCTAATTAATAAAATTTCTTCTTTTTCCCTGAGTAATTTTTCTTTCCTTTTTCTTTTGTGGCAACAACAGCAGAATTACCAACAATAACAATTTCATCTGTTTCAAAAAGAAACTATCCATAATGCAAGAAATTATCCCATAAAAAGACAAAAATACCTGGGAAGAATTGACGTCCCACTGGGAAATATAAAAGCAAGTAAGATTTAAATTGTTTAAATCCAGTGGTGTATGTACACACCAGAATAAGTTCGAGATGAACGGAAAACTGAAATTCTATGCGACTTTGAATTTCAGTCAAAATGAACCTTCCCAACTGGGTTGCCAATATTGAGCTAGTGAAAAAAACAAAAAACCAAAAAACAAAAAAAAAGACATTTCAAATAATTGAATTCACTGTTCCTGAAAGACACCGCGTGAAATTAATAGAGTTTAAAGCAAAAAAAAAAAAAGAACAAGAAAAAACAAAAAAAAAAACAAAACAAAAAACAAAAAGGAAACAACAAAAAAAAAAAACTATATGGAGCTCACCAGAGGAGTAAAATATTTGCAAGATACTTGTATCTATTATTATCTGTAGACTTGAAACAAATTCGAAAAGCCTTGCGAAAACGATCATAGAAATTGGAAATCCGATGTACAATTAAAATCACCCCAATTACAACATTAATAAAATCAGTTTGAAGTCTTAAACGAGTAATGGACAGTTAAAGAATCTTGTGGTTACTTGAAAACCATTAGAAGGTGTAGGTGTGAAAACTCAATGAATACAGCAAAGACAACATCATGTAGCTTCTTGAAATATATGTGATGCAAAACGAAAATTGACCATTTGTTACAGTGCTTTATTAAATTATAATCGCCATCATCATTACTATCATATGAACAGTAATTCATAGTAATTTTGATTTTAGCACTGGTGTTAATCAAAAGCAATATTAAGAACTAAATAATTATAAAAATAACGTAAGTAAAAATCAATGGCAGTAAAGATAGCAACAAAAATAACACATTTGTATGTAATTAATCTTGAGTAAACTGAAATAACGGAAAAAATGAGCATATTTTCCTTTTAATTTCTACAGCATTCATTAATGAACATAAAAGTACATAACAAAAACTGCTCGAAACAATACGTGACGAAACCCAGGAAAATAGAAATGTGACAATGCAAAATAAGACTAACTGTTGAAAGAAAATCTCATGGGTAGATAGACTCTATCAGAGTCATGGACATGATTAAGCAGAGAACTCGTGAAAAGAGAAACGTAATATTTTGTGAGTTACGGTCAAGTTCCTTAGGAACAATTGTATTAAAGTTAAAATCATGAGAAATATTGATTTCAGGGTAGGGGTGGGGGAAGAGATTAGAAACATCACATCGTAAAGGAATGCAACGCAATGGCTCAAAAGAGATTAAAACATAGATTAGACAGATATAAACACCAGGAAACAAACTGGTTGTACTTCACTATGTAAATAAATGATTTTCTGAAAAAAAAAGCATAAACTATTGCAGGATTTTGACATCTAAACTGATCACTCTAAATAAAATCAGGCGTGGTAGTTGTAAACGTGGAAAAGAAAACGTATTATACAGTGGATATGGCGATGTAAAGATGAAAGAAAGTAAAATATTTGAAAATCCAAGACTTGAATCGAGAAAACCGTGGAACATGAAGCTTGGGATCGTATTTGGCCAGTTGTGAGCTCTTTGTGAAAACGATTTTAGATTAGAATAAGAGTAGAGGTAAAATTGATATTGTATAAAAAATCGTTATTAAGGGCTGTATAGATACCGAGAACGGTGTTCGAGATTTGCTTAGTCTCCAGTTACAAGTAGCAGACAAAGAAATTCTATAAAAAAGATCCTTTTATATCAAAGAAAAGTACTGAGCGATATTTTTCCCTAGGAAAACCTCTCTGTATTGTATGAAACAAAATAAAAACAAATCAATGCAAACATACAAATCGTCGCTATTCACTACAGTATTAGAAAATATGCTAAGTGTTTTTGTTTCTTCCTTATTTTCTGTATAGATATCATCATCTTTATTATCTTCAAATTGTCTGTGTCACGTTCATATTCGCACTAATGCCCTTGGGAAAGGCATGAATACATCTCTTCTCCCTACCAGCTGAACTATATTGTCTTAGGCGTCAGTCTAATGGAAAACCCCGAAGAAAGCAACTAGAAATCAAGAGAAGTTATATCAATTGACATGAAGTTACTAGGTCTACTGCTATGAAAGTAGGTTCATTGTCGTGGCAGGCAATTCTTCTCGTCAGAATCCAACTTTCACATTTATAAACTCGCCCTTGCATTGAATACTGCTGCCATATCTGATCTGGTGCTCATACTACATATATCCCTCGAGATTCTTGACTAAATTCAAAGAACGGTTTTTAATGCAATTAATCTTAACCAGACATCTCAACTTCTGTCACTTTCTCACCGATGTGACGTAGATTTCCTCTGACTTATCTACAAAGATCTTAATAGTAACTGTTCTGATGAGTTTTTCTCGTGCTGCCTCGTCTGCATGAATTTAAATCTATTGCTAGATTGGCAGCTAGCTCTCACCGTTTTATTGCAGAGCTCGCTAGATACACCTGCAAGTTCTATTCTAATAGTTTATTTTCTAACCAGTTGAACTCCTTTCCGATCTCTTGCTTCCCTGCCACCAACAATCTTCATAAATTTAAACACAACATCAATCACATCATTTGTCTTCCAAAATCCTGTCCTTATATTGTTCTTTCTCTTCACCTCTCTTCACCTCATACTTCTCATTCTTTTTCACTGTATGTAACACCAGCATTTTAGAGTTATCACCTTGCTTGGGGTAAAATGTAGCAAAATAAAAAAAAACATTATAAAAGTAAAATTGGGAGCTATGATCGCCTAATTAGTGAATATATATGGCATTAAAAAAACATTATATTCGTCAACGTCTTTTAACATTTTACTACTACTACTACTACTACTACTACTATTTTTCTTTCATAGACTTACATGTTTACATAAACTGTTTGGTAATTTTCGCTTGGGTGGTTATTATTGAAGATTTACATCCCTGAACCAATAATTGAATTGAAATCGCTTGAAGAAGAAAGGAATAAAAGAAAAGCAAAAATTTCATATTTTGTGTATAATGTTCTTTTTTATTTATTTCACCTTCAGTATTTGTCTATACTTCTGAGATGAGGAAGTATTTACGTGATGTACATTTTTCGGACTGTTGTCCCCATCTTGCCATATTCACGACGTTTCGGCCGTTCTACGTTCCGGCCTTCTTCAGGTGACACGAATTTCAAACTGAACCTTTTATCTCTTTCCATGAGCCATGTACTTCCGGATGTCTTAGTTATCTTCTTTTAACTCAACTATATAAGTTATTTATTCACTACTGCTGTAGCCAGGTATTGAACTCACAACTCTTTTGGTCAAGCCACTAAATCTAACCAACGCTTTTATCCATTTGTGGTCAGGATCAATGTTCGACTTCTTTCGATGGCTTTAATTTTGGCCATAAAATAATAATGATATGTTAGTATATTTATATTAGAATTTCAAAGTAACCTAGTTTAGATTAGATAGATCAAGACCTGTTTGATTGGTTGATTGTGTTTAGCGGCACTTCAAACTGTATGGGTTATTTAATGCTGAAACGTAAATATTTTGAACACAATTTTATGGCTTCAACTACAAATAAAAAATATTCTTGGTAATTGTTTATATAAAAATAAATTTTTATGGTTTCATAGTATTTTGTTTTTGTTTGGGGTTTCTCTATTTTCCCACAGATTTGACCCTAACAAATTCTACTACTTTAGGTCAGGGTGGAGCTGGGAATGAAAACAATTAAGAGGTGGTTCCATGCTCCTCAAAACCTCTAAACTAGCGATCAAAGGCCATACTTCCGAGTGTAGTTTATCATCATCACCCAGCACTGATAGATCAAGAGAAGAAACCGGTCAAATCACAGAGTGAAAGTTTGAGAGTGAACAAAAAGTGTGAAAATCAAGACCAGGTATCTACAGTTGTTGAAATATGAAAATATGGATGACGACCATAATTATGACAGTATTTGAATGAGTTAGAACGTAAGTGTCTTAATTCTGATTTTAAATCAGTGAGAATTAGAAGAATACAATAAGGGGAACAAGCTTGTTTTCACTTGGTCTCCACTGAAAAGGTACATGGTAAGAAAAAAGTTCCGGTGAAAAGATACATGGTAAGAAAAAGTTCACCAAATTCAAGATTAACGAAGTGCTCCTTTGTGAACCTTTACTCCTTAATGAGATAAATGGAGAAATATGCTGAGCTTGCATCATCTCTGGAAAGGTGTAAAAAAAACAAAAAACAAAAACACATTTAATTAAGGAAAAATAACATCTAGAGTAAGAAAAAAGTTTGGTAGATGCTGTGTTAAATTAATCAACGCACGTTGCTGACTTGATAATTATGCACACACGTGCGCACGCGCGCACACGCACACATATATGTATATAGATATATTGCTATATATACAAAGCAAGAAATCTTGCAACCACTTTAGCAAAATGTATGAAAAGTAATAAAATAAGCATACCAAAGAGCAATTTGATAACTTTTCATGGCGGGGAAGATATTTATTTATTTATTTTTCATTTAAGTATTTCCGGTAGGATTATTCACCTGATAAAGCATTAAAAGTCCTGTAGATCTATCTATCTATCTATCTATCTATCTATCTATCTATCTATCTATCTATCTATCTATCTATCTATCTATCTATCTGTCTATCTATCTATCTATCTATCTATCTACTTGTCTGTTTTTAACTGTGCATAAACATTTATATTTGTATTCATCTCTGGTATATTATGTATGCCTCAGTGTCATGACTGCCTCAAACGAAACGATTTTTCATCGAATATTTTCATGGGAAACTCTATCGAATGACAATTTTATCGAAAAATATACATTTTTAAATAATAATTAAAAAGAGTAAATTTGTTTTTAAAAATTTTATACAAAAGTTTCGTTCATATGATGTTTAGATTATATGAAAATATTTTATAAATTATATATTTATTAAGATTCTAAAATAATTATTGTCTTTAAAAATATTTAGGCAGGTCTATTTCTGACCACTTACGATTATACGTAATTAAGAAAGTTTCTATTTTGTGGGAACGGAAATTCTTAATAAAGGTTAATGCCATATATTGAAAATATAACAAGTACTCAACTTGTGACAATTGAATGAATATTTAAAGAAATGAGATTGAAAACCAACAACTGCAACCGCATGTATACACTCAGTAAGCATTCAGGCAGAAAATGCTGTATCTGGAACGTGAAAAACTAACTCTGCTAACTCGGATAAAAAAGCCCCAATTAACAGAATATATAAAAAATATAAATAGAAGAGTATAAAATAGAAAATAAAATAAGAATATTTTATAAAATTTACATTTTTCAAGGTAGATTCGTTCGATGAAAATTTGTTTTAATGAAAAGTGGTTCGATGAAGTTTATGCCATGATATGACGTTGTTTTGGATCTGATAAGGATTTCCTTGTCAGATAGACTTTAAAACAGTGGTAAAAACTTGCTTTTATTTCATAGTTTTCTACTTTTTTTTTATATAGACATGACACTGAAAAAAAGAAATAGTTCCGGTGATAATATTTTGTTTGCTGACACCGGCTTTACCAAAAATTCACTATCTCCTTCGAAATAAGATCTGGAAGCATTTTTTTATGTAATGAATATTAGATAAACGGTTGAAAATCAGGGAATATTGTATATTTCGAATTTCTATAAATAAGATATTTTATCCAAAATGCTGGAAAATTTTGTTGTGTTAATCTAATAATAATTTTGAGAATTTCTTATGACGTATGCTCTTTTCATATTTATGGGAATAAATGCAAGGCGTGGACCTCTGAACAACATTCCTTGTGGGGATTAGTTTTGTGCATGAATTTTGTGAAAAATTGTAACTCGGACGCTGGTAAATGAGTTTATTAAATTTTACGTAAAATTAAAAATCTAGCACTAATACAATCCACTCGCAAAAATAATAACCTGGAATAGGGCAAAGAATTAGTTATAAATAAAACAGTTGTTTGCTAAACTTTTTGCCATTTGAACGCTATTAGATTGCCATAAGTGCTTTAACAGTTATAAAATTGTTGTCTGTGTCACCTAATAGTTAACGCCTAAGGTCTTCAGGAACTAATAAAAAAGCTTTGTTAATGTATAAAGTATATTTTAGAATTTTGTAAAGAAAGTTATGAGCTATGTTGATCCATGTTAATGAGCGTGGTCGCGTGTATTTATCTCTTTATCATTTTCAGTTTTTTATTTTTGTTTTCAAGCTTATTTTCTGCTACATTTCTTGTGTAGAGCATAGATGGTTTACTGCAGCAAGTGTCACTAGAGTTGAAGCTAGAAAACAGTATAACTGAAGTTTCATAATGATAATATTCAAGTAGGAGCATCAGAAACTTGTTCGAAAAGTGTTTAATACTTACGGTCTTCATATGAACATATATTAAAACATTCATATATTCTTGTGCACACAAGTATATATGTCTATAGGCAGAATTTGTATCGGGCCTTTGTTGAAAGTCTTTCTACTTCTCGCAAACAGTACAATGGTGTATATGCAAAATCTAAATACCACAATTTCACCGAAGCAGACTCAAACATTCGTGTATCACTTTCGAAAACTACTCTAAGGACACTATATATATATATATATATATATATATATATATATATATATATATATATATATATTATCCTACGTTGGTGGCATGACTCAAAGATTCATGCATTACGTAATCATTAGGTGCATATTTCAAACTGATCGTTTAAAGGATTTGAATTTTGCTTACGCAATATTTGTGCAAGTTCAATCTTATATTAGGATGCTATTTTATAATTTATCAAGAGCATAATAAGAATAGACAAAAATTTCTTGAAGATGAAAAGGTTTAGATTTAAATTTAAATTAAAAATATTAAAAGTCATAGAGATGAATTCAAAGGGGTTAATTCATAATTATTATTATTAATAAATAATATTTGCAGGAAAAAGAAAGAAAGAAAGAAAAAAGGGAGACAGCAAGAAAGAAACAAACGCACAGCCAATCAGTGTTGATATGGGTTTAAATATTTAAGTGTTTTTCTCTATAGAAGCATATAGTTATTAATGCTTTTTTGTTAAGTAGATTATGATTTAAGATGGTAAGTTTTTCTAAAAGACACAAGTTACATCCTTTTCCTTTTCCATTATAAGGCTTTGTTTTATCGACGATATTCCATGTAAGTGTGTTGTTTTTGTAATTAAATTGCTAATAATATAATAAACAAAATTGTAATTGCTAATAATAAAACGGTACTTTTGCTGTTTAAAGACAATATATGGTTATTGAAACAATATTTCCACTTATTTGCTCTGGATCCAAAATAAAATTCAACATTGTTGTCCGAATAGATGTGAGCAGTATAAATAATACTTTTGGACATACCTTGGTAATTTAGTGGACAAGTCTTATATTTTAGGCAGTTGCAAATTTTTTAGAAGGACTACTAACTTTTTAGAAAGGTTACTGACTCGTGCCACTGACATAAGATTATATGTATATTTATTAGAATATAGTTAATAACTCTGCTTATACTATATTGAGCACTGTTTTATTATCACCTGAATAATAATTTTATATGTGTATATATTCCCATATCTCTTAATTCACACACACACACACACACACACACACACACACACACACACACACACACACACACACACACACACACACACACACACACATTAAAGAACATTTATATACGGGCGTGCATATATATATATAATTTGTGTATTTAGGTATAACATTTTTTAGACATGTCAGATTAAATAAATTGCAAGCATTGTGTCTGCTTACTTAAATAAAATCCGTTCATACTCAGGGTTATTTTTTTGTGTATTATAATTGAAAATTGTAAGAAATGAGCTGTCACTTTGACAGATGATTTTATTATTGATTCCTTGATGTTCTCCCAAGTACTTTCAGTCTCCTTCTGAGTGTGAGTTGTGGGAACAAAAGAATAACCGCAAAACTGTGTTGCAAAAAATAACTAAGTTTTCTTAATGCTTCCAATAAAACTCTTGACAAATTGCTTAGCGTTCATTAGAACGTGAAAATGATCCAAAATGGAATTTGTTTTTTGTTGTAATGTCATTGTCATGCACGTGTTAAAGCATGTAAAACTGTTTATTTGAATTAACATATCTATCTATATATATATATATATATATATTAGCGTATATGTGTAATATAACAATCTGGCCCCACCCGAGGAAGTGATGCAAGCGATGGTGTTTCCCGTCGGTGGAGGGGTCGGCGAGCGGCAGGGCGGGTGTTTGTGAAATACATCCTGTCGAGGCCGGAGCGGATGTCGTTTGACCTTATTTCCGACAGCGGCGGAAATGACTACGGAGGCAAACAGAACAGGTGTCTCTGGGAATTACGTGGGCGTTGCGTGGGCGAGGCAGGACCGGAAGGAAAGTCCCGGTTCTAGAAGACTATATAAAGACCTCGACACACGGATTCGCCAGCAGAGAACGGCCAGTGGAAGCAGAGAAACACCACAGGCAAGACTACACTCCCGTCAACCCATTCTATGTGCGCTCTCACTCTCCTGTTCTCTATTCCACACGGTTCGTCGTCATTAATAAAAATATAACCTTATATTTTTATATATGCGTGTTTGTTGTTTTGTCGTCGTACGGCGATATATAACATACGCAAATTGGTGCCCAGTGACTTGCTGTTTTAAGACAACAACAACAACAAAACAGATAGATACGAGCTTGGTTACCACGGCGACAATTGAAATTCAACGGAATTAAAACTACCAGATAGAAGACGAAAATAGAAAGCAACCGGACGACATCAACGAAAGGTAGGTGACTTTTGATTCGATCTTGTGTGTGTTCTGCTCTTGTTCATAAGTTTATAATAAGTCTAATTAAAAAAAAAAAAAAAAAAATGGAACAGCATACTTTTGCCGATTTTGTTCAAGGTCTGACCCTAGAATTGAGAAATGTGGCTTGTTCGGTGTCGAACACTTTAAGGGGAGAATCTTTTTTAAAAAATATACAGCCATTAGCATGCAAAGAAGATGGTGGTTATAGTGCTTGGTTGGAGGATATGGAGAGGTATTTTAAAGTTGTGCGCGTGGCAGAAGAAGACAAGTGTCAGGCAGCTCTTCTCACAACAAGGGGAGCTGTTGGACACTATGTATATAGACTAATCTCTAATAACCCACAACTCACATGGAAGGAGTTAAAAACTTCTTTAAAGGAATATTACGGATTGGTTTTAGACCCCGACGCACGGTTAGTCGAATTAGTGAACATTAAGCAGGGTAGAACGGAGGGGGTGCAGGACTACATGCAGAGAGTAGTACGCCTAGCGGAGGGCGCATATGTTGGGGTTGACGGGAGGAATGAAGTTGTGACAAAACAAGTTCTAGGATTTTTCATAAAAGGTTTAAGGGATCGGGAAATAAAGATGGCAGTTATGAAGGATGAGCCACAAACACTAGAGGCTGCCTATCAGAAAGCGTTATCTGAGTTGAGATGGAAAATTCGACTCGACGCAAACTCTGAATACGAAGAGGAGCCTATGGAAATTTGCCACTCTCGGAGACGGGTACCGATAGAAGCCGTAAGCCCCGCTGAATCTAATACTAATAATAATAGGAATAAGAACAATAGAAAAGTTGGTAATAGGGGAACTAAATACAAGACTCGTGAGCGGGAGAGGAACGGGAGCGTTGTTAGGTGTTGGAATTGTGGGAAAGAAGGCCACATAGCGAAATTTTGTAGACGCGCCCCGGGAAACGGCAGAGGTCCGTTCGTGCGACGCCCAACGAACGGAACAAGACGGTACCAACGCACATAGTTGGTAATATGGGCGCGCCAAATTCCATCTTTATTAGAATAGAACGTAGACCTTATAGGGCATTGGTAGATACAGGAGCAGAGGTATCGGTTATAAGCTGTAGGGTATTTAAAAAATTGCGACTGGGACTTGAACTGCAAAAGAGGGACATTAAACTTCGAACTGCGAATGGATCCCCGTTATACGTTGAAGGCCTTTGTCGTCTACAGGTCCAGATAGGAAGTAAGTCCATACCCCATGATTTTTTAGTCGTGAAAAATCTCAATAGAAACATTATACTTGGCCGAGATTGGCTGATGCAGAACGGGGTGAGAATGTATTTCGATTTGGGGGCATTGAAGATTGGTGAAGAATACGTGGCATTAGAGGAGGATGTTCATATTTCCTCTGTTGTTAGGTTAGCTCAAAAAGTAACATTAAGACCTCAACACCTGCATGCTTGTCTGGGATTAACCAGGCTGAGAAATGGACGTGGCAAAGAATATGAAATCGAACAGCTGAGTAGTGGATATGTTAGCAACTTAAATGGTGGTATATCAGTAGCCAACGCAGTTGTAAAAATGCCAAAGTCTCGTAAGTTTCAGTTGCTGATAATGAATAACACTAACCAGACAATCACTTTGAGACGGGGGTGTCCGCTGGCTAAATTGGAAAGGGCAGGTAATATTACTGAAATTACTATGCCCGATAAACAAAATAACAAAAGTCCTGATGTAGATTTGGAACAGGTACATGTACCGGAGGAATTCAAGCCTGAAATTAACAAATTGCTAAAAAGAAATAGGGACATGTTCGTTAGTGACGACAAGAACCTGGGCAGAACCGATACTGTGGAGATGCGTATCGATACTGGAACGCATGAGCCCATAAGAAAACGCCCATATCGCACACCCCTCCTCAAACAAAGAAAGACAATGGATTCAGCAATCGACGAAATGATGCAGGCAGGTGTAATTGAGAGATCCAATAGCCCGTGGGGTTTTCCAGTAGTTTTAGTAGAGAAGAAAGACGGTGGTAAGAGATTTTGTGTAGACTTTAGAGCACTTAATAAGATTACAAAGAAATATGCTCGACCATTTCCTGTCATCGATGATATACTGGCATCACTTGGTTCGGCAAGGTACTTTTCGAAGCTTGATTTAAAATCAGGGTACTGGCAAGTTAAGCTTCATGATGATGACAAAGAAAAAGTGCATTCACCTGCCACAAGGGTCTGTTTCATTTTAATGTTATGCCATTTGGACTTGCAAACGCACCCGGTATCTTCCAGGAATTAATGTCAGTTGTTTTACAGGGACAGGAAGATTTTGCTCTGGCATATTTAGATGATATTCTGATATTTTCAAATACGGTGGAAGATCATTTAAGACATATAGACACAGTCTTGAGTAGTCTACGTAAGCACAACCTTAAACTGAAGCCAGCTAAGTGTGAGTTCTTTAAGAAAGAGACCCAATACCTGGGGTTCAAGATAAGTGAAGAGGGAATACAACCAGACCTCAATAAAGTCAAGGCTATAAAGTCAGTTTCTACTCCAACCACTGTTAGGCAAGTAAGAGCTTTTATTGGGATGACCTCATACTATCGCCGCTTTATTAGAAATTTCTCTGATATAGCCGAACCGCTGGTCAATTTGACAAGGAAATATGCACGATTCCAATGGGACGATGCTTGCCAAACCGCTTTCGATACACTAAAAACGAAGCTCGCGGAGATGGTAACACTAGCCTATCCCAACCCAAATAAGGCGTATAGGTTATATACTGACGCATCCGATCAATCGATTGGCGCATGCCTATCCCAGGTGGTGTACGATAAGGAAAATAGGAAGGATGTAGAAAAACCAATTTATTTATTGTCCCATAAATTAAGTGACACACAAACGAGGTGGTCAACTATAGAGAAAGAGGCTTATGCCATACACTATGCTCTTCAAAAACTGAATCACTACCTGCATGGCGCAACATTTACAATATACACTGATCATAGGCCCCTGGAGCACTTACTTAACTCGCCCATACAAAATAAGAAGATACAGACTTGGGCTCTGAGCATGTCTGGCTACAATTGCAGCATACAGTATCTTAAGGGTAAGGATAATGTTTGCGCGGATCTCTTATCACGCGCTGTTGATGTGAACGAAGACCATATTGCTTCTCCAGTAGATATAGATGATAGAAATTACTTGGTTAGTGTTATAAACTCCAACCTAATGGAGCCGGAAGAATTAGCAGCCCATAAAAATGTCGGAAATTCATCAGAGGCACCCGAACGGCCCACATTGAAAGGAATAGACATAATCAGGGATCAAGAATCAGACAAAAACATCTTAGACCTGAAGATTAGATTACGAAATGGTAGGGCTACCAAAGCAGAACAGAAGAGATATATAGTAATGGATGAGGTGGTGTACTATTTGTCTCAATCTGATGATGAACCCCTCATCAGGCTGTATGTACCATCTCACCTTAGAAAAAGGGTGCTAGTTCAATACCATGATGACAGTGGCCATATGGGGGTGGATAAGACATTCCACTCAATAAAACAAAAGTATTTCTGGCCTTGTTTACTTAGAGAAATAAATGATTTCGTAGGTAAATGTATCCCGTGTCAGACAAGAAACCTAAAGAGGCAGCAACCCCACATACAGGAATGTGACTTCCCTCCTTTTCCTTTCGCAAAGGTTGCTTTAGATGTCTCAGGACCCTACCCAAAGACCCATTCAGGTAACCAATACATAGTTACATTCATAGATATGTACAGTGGTTGGCCGGAGGCATTTGCGGTTCCTAACAAGAAGGCAGAAACAGTAGTGCATCTCTTAGTTGACGAAATTTTCCCCAGATTTGGGACACCACTTCAGCTTTTAACTGATAATGGGCCAGAAAATGTCAACAGGGTAATGAAAAAGACATTAGAAGACCTAAATATACACCATGTGACAACTTCTTTTTATCACCCCCAGAGCAACGGTAAGGTTGAGAGGTTTCACAGAACAATGCATGATGTTCTAGCAAAAAAAATCGGCAACAACGAACAGTCGTGGGATATTTACATTAACCAAATGTTGGCGGCTATCCGGTTTCATGTGAGCGAAACCACTAAGTTTTCACCGTATTACTTGCTCTACAACAGGGATGTTATTTTGCCCTTGGACAATATGCTGAGGCCTCGTCGCATATATTATGGTGATGAGCATCACCAAATTGCACTACAGGAAATGCATCGTAGCTTCACTTTAGTTAGGAATAATATAAGAAAAGCGAGGAGAGCCGCGATAGATAAGTCGCGTGGTAAGACGAAAAATACAACTTTTGAGGTTGGTGATTTGGTGTACTATAAGAATCACCAAAAGAAAGGGAAGTTAGATGTGCGCTGGCGGCCATATTATGTGATCGTTGAAAAGACTGGCCCGGTCTCCTATAGAATTAGAAATCAGTTAACCGGCTCAGTCATTAAGACGCATGCTGAGCATCTTCGGGCAGCGTCCATTGATGAATGGAAAATCCCTACTTCCGATAGGCCGTTACGAAAGATTGTATTGGCTGCTCCAGTAGAATCCAGTGATTCGGATGACGAATCCGGAGCGGAACAGACCGACTTTCCAGTGCACAAAAATCGACACCAACGTGTGGAATCAGACGATGAGTCTGATGTTCCATTAATGGAGCGCCGCATCATGACGCGACGTAAAATGGCGAATAAAAACGTGTCAACTATTGATAGTGATGATAGAATCGGTGGTATAAATAATGTTTCATCCACGTTCGAGGATGATTGCTCAAAGTGTGAAACGACTGGATCTACTCATGTAGATCAGGGTTTTTCTAGGGAATCACCTAGCAGCGAAGATGTCCAAATGAGGCAAACGTCTGTTGGGGCAAAAAGCACGGATAGACCTGCAGATTCCACAGTTGATCGGAACAAAAAGAAAGAACAACTGAAAAGTCTTGTAGACTTATTGGCTGATATGCTATAGGATTGGGAAAGAAAGCAGTGGGAGGATTAACGATAGTTTAAGGAAATAGTTAGGTCACCTTCCTTATAGCAAAACATGCGGAAGATACAAACTAAGGAATTACGAGTCACGGGAGTCCATTTTTTTTAGACTAAATTAAGATAGATAAAACCTCTAATCCTCCACAAGTAAATTGCATGCGGATTAACGTTGGAATCAGGGTAATTTTCTTCGTTTTCTATTGAACATTTCTCGGTCAGACTATGAATGATATGTACTGCAGATAATGGCAGTTTTTTCTGTGTTCAAACATAGTATGGTTGAAATTAAATTAAATTAAATGAAGTTACATGTGTAACAATAAACTCGAGCGGAAACACGCATGGGGTTGGTCAAAGGTCATTTACTCGCTGTCAGTTTAGAAACTGGGGCGCGGTTACCGCCTATGATCATATGGTCGTGCATCGAGGCGTCTACGCGTATGGACAGAGTCGAGAAAGGAAACGAACATTGAAAGTTACAGAAACTTAAAAAAAAAAAAAAAAAAAAGAACATTATGAAAATTCCACAATGGACACGAACATTGTTGGGTTGCCGATGTAGGCTCCCCCATATATTTTTTTTTGTTGTTTTGTTTGTTTCGGCGTGCACATGTACAATTGTCGGGCTTGTGTGGCATGGGGGTGTGTGTGAGGGTGTTGCGCTTAAAATGTTCTTAGGTGAACATTTTGGAAAATGGGAGTGCGAGGAGTGTAATATAACAATCTGGCCCCACCCGAGGAAGTGATGCAAGCGATGGTGTTTCCCGTCGGTGGAGGGGTCGGCGAGCGGCAGGGCGGGTGTTTGTGAAATACATCCTGTCGAGGCCGGAGCGGATGTCGTTTGACCTTATTTCCGACAGCGGCGGAAATGACTACGGAGGCAAACAGAACAGGTGTCTCTGGGAATTACGTGGGCGTTGCGTGGGCGAGGCAGGACCGGAAGGAAAGTCCCGGTTCTAGAAGACTATATAAAGACCTCGACACACGGATTCGCCAGCAGAGAACGGCCAGTGGAAGCAGAGAAACACCACAGGCAAGACTACACTCCCGTCAACCCATTCTATGTGCGCTCTCACTCTCCTGTTCTCTATTCCACACGGTTCGTCGTCATTAATAAAAATATAACTTTATATTTTTATATATGCGTGTTTGTTGTTTTGTCGTCGTACGGCGATATATAACATATGTATATATATTTTGTATATATATATATATATATATATATATATATATATATATATATCCAAAATATATACATATAAACTCATATAGATATAAATATACTCCCATATAGATATAAATATACACCCATATATATATATATATATATATATATATATTTGATTTTAATCGTGTCACCTCAAGCAAGGCATTCCACTGCCACTATAGCGCAGGGGTTTACATAGAGGGATTGGGTATAGGAAATGTCAGAAGGAGGGTGATAGACGACTTAGGATGTACATAGCAGAGAGTGGGTGTGAGTTAGTGTGTTAGGAGGTGTATATTGACCTTACATTTAAACTCCTGGAGGTTGTAGCCGTCGGGGAAGCAAGCATGCGGTAGGAAATTCGACAGGCGGGAAGTGCGAGGAAAGAAGCTGTTGGAGTAGAAATTGCGGTTACATTTCATCGGTTTCACTGTAAAAGGGTGGGACCTAGTTGCCAATTTAGTATCTCGTGCAAATTCAAATCTAGGGGGAACCAGTGATTTAAGTTCGTCAGAGCAGAAGCCATGAAAGTATTTATAGAAGAGGCACAGGGAAGCCACGTCACGCCGGTGAGAGAGATACTGCAGGCGGTCAGCCAAGTCGGTATCAATCATATTACAGATTCTTCGCTGTATTTTGTCAAGAACCCCGAGGAGAATAGAAGGGGCACCCGACCAGATGTGGCAATACACGGGCGGATGGTGGATTTATATAATTGCAGGATAGATTCAGGCGGAAAGAATTACCGGGCCCTGCACAGAGATCCGACTTTCATAGCTGCGGATTTAGCAATGGATTCGACGTAGTCATTCCACTTGAGGTCCGCTGAGTGTCAGGCCAAACAGGCGTAGTGATTTACTCTCTGGGAGCAAGCCTGTTCCATGCTAATGGGAGGGAGGTGCGGTTGTCTGTGGTGGTTAATTGACAGCAGCTTCGTTTTGGAAGAATTGAATTTTACGAGCCATTTCTTACCCCAATCCACCAAGGATTGGAGGTCCTTCTCAAGCTCAGCAGCGAGGTTCGCCTTGTCACCAACACCAGATTTTTGATCGAGACGAGAGTAAAATATATATATATATATATATATATATATATATATATAAATTAGAGAAAAAATTTCAAAATTCAAAGGTGTCGGATGTACATTTCGACATAGGATCTCTAATAGATACTCTACATCACGTCAGCGACATTGTTTTTCCAAATGGCGAAGGCCATGAGTTAGAGTGTGAAGGGGTTTTTGGTTAACAACGGTCACAAAGTGGAAAAGGACAGAGCTGGTAGTCGCGGGGTTACAGGGTGTTGAAACGGTATATTTAGGAAGGGGTGGAATAGGATTTCATATTTTATAAAGATAGATGAGTTAAATTACTTTTTAAAGTTAAGATTTTGGGCTGTTTGAAGAGGTGTATTTAGGTGAGAAGGAATGGTTTTCAATATAAGATTTTAAAAAAATTTTTAAGTTTATTTGATTAAACCTTTTAGGTAGAAGCGAGTTAAATGCCAATTACAGGAAGTTATCAGTTTAAAAATTATTAGAGAAAGAATATTAGAGAAAAAAATATTAGAGAAAAAAAATATACATATATGTGTTAACCAAGGAAAAAGGGGTTTAGTAAAAGAATCCATATTTTCTAAAGATAGGCAATTAAAGGAGCTTGGGATAGGAAGGTAGGGGGTTAAAATACTTTTTAAGGTTAACGTTAGGGTAAAATTAAGATTAAAACTTAATTGAATCCTTTTAATTTATATTCTAACATCTAGTCAACGGGGATTTAAATTCTAAATTTAAGTATTCGAAAAATTTGCCTTGTGGCGGCACTTACTGATGAATCCCATCCTAAGATTCAGTAGCCGGTGTTGGTGGGGGTATTTTAATATTGAAATTTTTTCCAGTAAACATAGACAGCACCTATCACAAAAATTCCTCGGAATACGGGCTGAACCTATCAGTTTCCAGCTAATTTCAGGATCCAGCCCTTCTTCTTTCATTTTCCAGAATGCCGGCGAAAGGGTTACGAAAAGGAGTACCTGTGGTTATACAGTCTTTGTTTGAAAGGACCGGCGGACATACTGATATAGGACCGGAAGTCGTTTTTATTGTTAGATGGAGAAATGCGGGCTTCATAAATCACCTGGGCGGATTTGCATTTTCCCTCCACCGGGCAGGCGTCCACAGAATTACAGTTGCATTCGTTTAGAATCCGGACCTAGATTCAGCATTGCGCAAGTTCACCAGAATACTCCTATTATGGGAACTAATGAGGCTGTCCATATTCGGGGTGCAAGAATAACTAATTTTAAGGGTGTACCTATTAAAAATCTTCCGTAGAGGGTTACTGTTATTAAAATGTTTGTCTATTAACTTGAGAAAATATTTACCAATATTGATGTTAGTTAGTTTACAATAAGGGGGGTTAAACCAAATTATCTTTCTTTTTCTACAGTTTCCTTTATTTTTATTTTTGGATGATTCGGAGTCTATTGTAGGTTTATTATATGTTAATTTGTTCTTATATCCGCTTTTTTGAAGGGCCTTATTGTAAATATTTTTACTTGCGTTGAAAGTTTTAATGTTGGATGATAATTGGTTGATTCTATTATTCACTATATTGGATATCTGTTTTATAATATTTTTGGGGTGGTGGATGAAATATTAATATAAGTGGTGGAACTATTTTCTTTGAGAAATGGTTGGTAGGATCCATCATTTAAGTTAAGGGTGATGTCTAGATAGTTTACAATTTTAAGAGGTGACTTCGACTTTAAAACCGAGGTACTTCAGGGCTCTAATTATTTTTTATGTGTATCCTATTTGTGTAGGGTCCATTGGAATTAGGGATAATTATTAATCCACCGTCTCGATATAGGCCTAATTGTTTTGGGTCTAAAATCTGCTTAGAATATCTAAAATGTAAATTCCCACAAGATCTGCCACCTGGGCTGAATCATATGCTCTAATAGGGACGTCAAAAACCTTCCCCGGCCCCTTTGTCCATGTGGAATCATCAAAGGTGAGAATGGATTTTCTGGCCGCAAAGATAATTTCGTAGTCCCTATCCGAAATGTTCACGTAATTTTTAGCAAATCTTAAACAACTCTCAAGAAGGTCCCTTAATATAGAGGAATAGAAATCGACAATATCGAATTTAAGGAAGGTGGATTTAGATTTGTTTTTGATGTTAAACCAGTCTATCGTATCTGAAGAACTTTTCCAAAGGTTTGGTTGTAGATTCAATCTTAGCTTCTCTGTTAGATTTTTTAGAATTTCCCTGGAAAATATGCCTAAGTCCCTTTTTGTAGGATTAATTAGCCTGGTTTGTAATTTGTTTTGGAAATTTGGTTTGTAGTCCTTAAATAAAACGTAAGCTTCTTTAGTGGCGATTTTGCCAATTTTGTCACAAATATTTAATTCTTTGGCGAATTTGGCTGTGTCTGTATTAATTTCAGATAATGCTAGGTTCCTTCTGTCTACTTTGTAATTACTAGTTAGGTTATTTTTAAGGACACTTATGTAATTTAAAGGATCACATTTATAAATAATGTTAGATTTGTCGGATTTTACCCACAGGTGCTTAGATTTTTTCAGGTTTCTAATGTCTGATTTTAGTAAGTTCTGGAATTTATTTGAAGCCCCACAGAATTTGGGGTTATTAAATCAATTAAATCAATATTATTACTATAACACAGACTATTATATATATATATATATATATATATATATAAAGTGTGTGTGTTTGTATTTAGAATTCCACTACATTACACATATCTACTAGACAGAAATATTCGATGCTATCCGAATTAAACACTTGGTGATAAAATATAGAGAAAAAGCATATTTCTTCATTTTTTAGTTTCAGTGTTCAAACACCATATATCTGATTTTTTTTATCCTATTCGTTATTGATTTATATGTACGACAAGCTGTCGAAAACCTCTCGGCGGTACTCACAGAATTTGTCAGGAAGAATTTCATTTTTAGACGTAGAACTTTTATTAATTATTTTAATTACTTGAAAATATCTTACTCTTTAATTTGAAAAGTAAACGCATAAATAAACTCTAATCCGTTTACTAGCGTTTTCTTTCTATTTCTTTTAAAGAGAGCGTACCGGTTGTTAAACGATTGTTGCTTTGCTTGTATCAATGGTCAGTCTCTAAAAAGTTCGCATTTCAGAATTCCCAATCTTCAGTGAAACCTTTGGCAAATCTTTGTTTAGCCTGAAAATATTTTAACATCAATTTCTTTTTCGTTTTATAATTTGCATTTTCTTTATATTCATACTGTTAATAGTTATTTTTACCATCACTAAATATAATCAATATTAATTAATTTTTAAATAACAATGATTGATTGCAGTCTTTTTTCAAGTTCTTTTAGAGCACTCGATTAAATGTTACCTTGCACGAGATTGGGATAATAAATATCTTCCTTATTTTTCTTGTTGGTTTGTTTTTCTTGTTACTAAATCTTTTTATTTTCTTTTTCTCCTCCTCTTCCTCCACTCTCTCCACCACCACTCGATGCGTACTAACTCTCTTAATATTTTAGTAATGCTGTTGTCTGTTCTCCCAATTGTTTCCTTGATTTCTCTACTTTTCCAGCCCTTTCCTTAAGCCTCTTGCGACCGTTCCCAATGTTTTAATAATGACAAACACGACATTGAAACTTCCGTTCTTTTACTTCAGCACCGTGGCAAGAGGGATATATTTTCATTTTCTACACATTTACTCTGTCGAAATATTGAAAGTCTCTATCTGACACGTCTTCTTGTTTACTACATAATATCCTGGTTTAGATTTGCTATTATTATTAACGTTCTTATTATTTGCACCATTTTTTCTCTTCCACCTATTTTTTCTATATCTTTATCTTATTATTACAAACCACTTTTTCTTCTACATGCTGTTATTGATTTAATTTATATCTAAATGGATATTAGTTTCAATTTAACCGGCAATATTTTTCTTGATTCCTTCAACAACAATAATGACAGAAACAAGCCAGTTTACCTTTTCCTCATTAGTTCATCCCCCACCAGAATCTGCTGTTTATTTCACCTGAACCGAAAAGGCGGCAAAATCGAATGTCATAGAAATGAGGAGTGGGGCGTGGTGGTGGTGTTGTGAGAAAAATTGACAGAGATCGGAGCCAGAGAGAAATTGATGAGAGTTGCTTTTTTTTTTTTTTTGAGAAAGGTCGGACTGAGGGCAATCACTTCGGCGACGCATGCCGAGCAGAACGGAGCAGCCAAGCGATAAAACAGGACACCAAAACGTATTGGAAATTTATCGAGGAATATCAATCTTTGGAATTGTTTTCTACACATAAACGTCAAAAAGAAGCAGTAAAGCAGACAATCTGAATTTAAATCATATCACGTATTCGTTTTATGAACCAAGCCATTTATGCCAAAATTTTGTACCTGATTCGATCATTATCTTCATAAAAGTTCATTATTTTGACAGATACAATTTTTTACAATGTCAAGTAGAATATTCGGTTGGGCCTGTTACATTATTCATTACTAAAAATAATCTCCGTCAGGAAATACAGATTATTTATGAGACGCAATAACTGCAGCGACAATCTCATTTTTTATCCAAGGTTTTGGTGATTAACAATTTTTGCTTCGTCTTTTCTTCGTTATTGTTTTACATTTAAAATCAATGACTGAAACCAGGATTAAAGAATTAGTTTCTGACAAGATTTAAACTTGCATTCCATATTCTTAAAACTCTTCTTTTATTGACGATGCCTTAACCAATTCGGTCATAAAAATAAAATTACAGCCCGTTTGCTATCTCTGTACTCAAATCTTTTCACCACATTGTTTTTGTTTTTGTTACCTAAAATAGTTTGAAGTTAGTTTGGATTCTAGGATTAAGTATTTTTGTCTTAAATCTTTTTGCTATTGTCTTTTTAAAAAAATTATTGTTTATTTTTATAACACTTTTGAAATGTTGTAATATTTTCCTGAAAAGTGAATAGTTGTATTAGCTATAAGCTCCCAAGCGAGAATTTTCTTTTTCTTCTTTTGTATGCATTGTCCCTTCAGGACGAGTGCGATCATAACTGTCCACAACTTCTTGTTATTTGTAGCATTTACTAAAGTTTGTTTTTTAGAAATCTATCCTAAAGATTACTGTTGATCAAGCTTTAGATAAGAATGGTGAATCTCGGGTAGTTGCTTTGGATATCTGGAAGACTAGGTCTTCTTTACAATTTGAATGTTATGGTATTTCTGGATGCATGTTTGAACTGATTCAGTTTTTTTTATCAAATCGTGAAATCGTCAAATCCTGAACGGTCACTCTTCTAGATATGTTTGTATTAATGCAGATATACCCCAGGGCTAGATTCTTAGACATTCGTTGTATCTAATTTTAATCAATAATCTTCTTTTTTATGGCTCTAGCTCTCAACTACGTATTTATACTGATGACACTACTGTTTACCTATTTTAATATAAAGTCTGATCGGTTCGATAAGGTCATATTGACAGCTGAGCTCAAAAGTGATCTTGATTGTACTGTTAACTGGGGCAAGTAATGACTTGTTAATTTAAACGCTTCTAAAACAAAATGCTTTCTATTAATCATCTGAGATACTAATTTCTGCATTCTTTCAGTATGGCTGATGCTAATCTCCAGGAAGGTGACTCGCTGCGCCTTCTCTAGATAAAGTTCTCTGTTGATATGAAGTTGAAAAATTATATTGACTCAATTGCTAGGTTTTCTGCTAGCAGAGTTAGTTCGCTGTATCGTGATAAACAATGTTTATCTCCAGGATTTAATATACATATTTATAAGTCAACGATTCGTCTATGCTTGAAATATAACTGCCAAATATGGCCTAGTGAGATTTAGAGATTCTTAATAAAATTAAAAGAAGAATCTGCAATTTTATTCGTCCGGAGGTGACATCCTGGTTTCAGTTACTTTCCCATCGCTGTAATATAACTTCTCTGTGTGTTTTCTATTAATATTTTCATGGTAATGGTTCTGATAAAATTTGATCTATTGTGCCACTCTTAAATTCATAATTTTATGAACTTAAGCGCATTAATATATTGGCAACAAGGTTTCGTCATTTTGTAGTTGAATTGGTTAGATGTAACCACCATACTATGTCATTAGTTCCTTTTCTCGCACTTCTCGCTTGTGGAAGTATTTTCTGGCTTCTCGCTTTCCAGCCAATTTTGATCTTCAAAAATTTATATGCAATATCGATCGTTATCTACTGCTTTCTTGATTAATGTTCTTTTATTGTTCTCGCTCCTTAATAATATTTTCTTTTTCTCATTTTTTTTATGCTCATTAATCTCTTTTGTCTTAATGCTTTTTTTTGTCTTACTTGGAGTGAAGTGATTAAAACAAATTGCCAATCATTTACGCAAATTCATTAGGTATGTTATGAACTGCTTTTCTCTGTCTCTGTCACTATTGACTTCGATATGTCTTGTGAAAATTAAATTTTCCAAACTTTCTGTAGAATCACTGTGATGAGATTGTCTCGCATTTATTGTTATAAAGGAGGAGAGATATAGTGTAATAATTTCACACACTTTTCTTTGTCTCTAACAAAATTTTCCTTTTTCTCAATACTTTGCTTAGCTTTTAGAAAACATGAGTCAGTGAACCGAATTCACTTTAAAGTTACTCGAGTTTATATCACTTTCGTAAAAGTGGGAAAATCTTGAATTCAAATATTCCAGCAATTTGCTTCAATGCTACTTGATTGAACCATGAATGAGTGAGTCACTACATGGTCAGTTCAATCTTAAATAATTGCTTCCCAAATAAAAACATTAAAATGCGATCTATATTCCCTGGTGGAAGCGCTTGATGTTTCTTCTAGTTCTTTAACCCTCTAGGGCCATTCGTATCATATTTGATACAGTATTTCCCTATAAGGAAACATTTGGTATTTCCCTATAAGGAAACATTTGGTATTCATTGACTGAGCAGTCAGTACTGCTTTCATTTGAAATTTATAAAATATTTCTCTTAAAAAATCTTTCAGGAAAATATTTCTTTCAAGGCTTGTTTTCATACTGTATCAAATATGATACGAATGGCCCTAGAGGGTTAATCAATCGCGACTATGACAATATCTAATACGGTACAAGTCTTTTATAAAAGCACCTAGATGGAAAAGCTCTGTCTAGCTCTAATTTACTATGAAAACATTGAGAATGCAGTTTATTTTAATGAATTGTGTTGCTTAAACTTTATAAATATATTTGTTTAAAAGTGATTGCTATGTGTTATATCGCGGGAACTATATAAATAACGATGTAAATTCCAAGTGGAAAGATAAAATAAATAACGGAATGGGAAAATCAAAGACTGACCCAGTCAAGATAAAAGGGACCAAAACAAACTGGAGAGGTTGGGAATCTTGACTTGGGTCATAACAAAAGAGAAAGCCAGGAGCAAGCTAGGAACCCATTCATTCACATTAACTAGGCACACAAAAGACAACCAGGGAGGAGCTCACAAGAAACCGCCCCGTTGTACCGTAAAGGACGTAAAAAATCAAGACTAGCCGCATTTTCGCGGACCAGACTTGCTACAGCTACACGCCTTTTGCTGAAATCTGTCGATATTAAGCGCTTTCTATCAGATTTGATCATCTTAAGCTGATATTTAAAGAATCCAATCAGATGCTGATAAGAATAACGTTCATATCGCAAATTCCCTCCTTTCACGACGTCCAAATCATTATTTGAGCTACGGCCAGCAACGTGAGAAACTTAATCCGTTTCACCCCAGTAAACAGGGGCGACACATTATCGTACGCGAGGTCAATGGGCACAAGAAGATGGGCGCGATACGAGCCGTCAACTCGCCGACAAAGACCCAAAAGGCGCCCACCCGAGGATAATGGTAGAAGGCGTGCGCAGCCGTTTCTTCTTGAAGGCTCTGTCAATGAGAGAACTCTGTCAAGTTCCGAATCAATCACCAGCTAAGCGAAAACCCAGGGTCCTTCGTCGCCACCCACTCTACTAATATACGATACAAGTGCCTCCGAGGCCGAGAAACGCCAGTGGATTGAGGAATAGTCCGTAAGGCACTTCGACACTCGGGCAGGAATTCCGATTGATTTCGGAGCCTACGACTGCATTCAGCCCTCGAAACGGGAGGAGTAATAGTAGGGCAAGGGAAAGCTTTCCTGACACTACTTTCCAAAATCGAATCATCTGTCAAGATGCAGAGTGTTATCACAAAGAGGGAGTCCCAATAACTGGTAAAGGACGTTGGAAAAGATGCCCTTCACGGACAACCGCCGCCGAAGCCAAATCGCGACCGATGCTCCGACTTTTGCTAGTACATCCGATCAGTTTTTCTCCAGCTAAACATCCGGTCCGAACCACACTCCAAGAATGCGGACGGGACCGTCAGTCCAACTGAAGGGCTCCGGGCGAGCAACGTCCTTCCAGACACCTAACCGCAAGCCGGAAGTCTTGTCGCAGTTAATTTTGGTTCCAGTCACCTTTTCATACCGCTCAATCGCTTTCTGTACCACCTGAATGTCGTCCCGAGACGACACGAAAATAGATATGTCATCAGCGTACGCAGAAACCCTGGCTCGAGCCCCACCAGGAACGGCGATTGTGCGTAAGGCCGGACTTCATGCTCTGTCCATTAGCCGGCGAAGGAAGGGCTCCAACGCCAAAGAATAAAGTAAGGGCGACAACGGGCAACCCTGACGAACCGACCGAGACAGAATAAAAGCGCCCGATCGCCCGTTCACCTGTACCACAACACTGGAGAGCGATACAGTAGGCTGATTCATTTGCAGAAGTCGGTTATAAAATGCCTTGGACTGATCCAAATTCGTTAGACATCTTGTTTAACCTATGTCTAATTACTTGACCCTGGTACCACTTGGTAGCCAAGCGATCCAAGGCCTGCCTAGCTAACACTGCCTCTAGAGGACCTCCCCAGCCTACGCCCGGAAGAATCTATCTTTGAGTGACTTCACCTTATTAGCCTTAGCTACGGCGAGTCGCTGGCTATAATCAGCGGTGAAAGACCTAATGTTATCCTTAAGCATCTCCCACCACCTATTACCGATAACCGCCCCCACTAATTCCCGTTGCACTAATCTAGTTAGTTGTTGGCGGGAATCTCACTTGTCCAGTAAGGACACGTTGAACTTCCAGTATCCAGCCAACCTAGGCCTACGTCTAACGCCACTGGGGCACAAACAAGTTTGTGGTCCGAGTAGCCTAACCAGTGGAACGTGGGACAATCTAATAAATCTAGATCGACCTTTCTGACTAACATTCTATCCAGATAGCTATCTAGGTAGACGGCCAACTAAGTACCCACTTACACATTTCCCCACCAGGGTGATCGGCCCGCTATCTATCGACGAGACCGAAATCGTCAATCAGATAGACCAAGCCAAGATCACTCAACCTTCCGCTAGCTCCCCACCGCCTATCTAACTTGGGTTCCAGGACGGCAGTCCAGTCCCTCACTAAGACTAGGTGCGAAGAATCCTCTAAGAACGGCCCCAAATGACGGAAAAACGAGACGCGCTCGTCCCGGTCATTGGGTGCATAAACCGCAACGATCCGAAACGGCTTACTTTTTACGGCAATATCGGTCATGATCATGAGAAGCCACCTTTTCCCTTCTCCTGATTACTACAATGTAGTCTTCGTCCCTCTACTACCACGAATAATTTTCTGCCCCGACAAACCAAAATGTCGGGGACTTTTAGAAAATTTGGCCGGTTCACCACTACGTTCACGCAAACATTTTCAGTGGGCACACCCGCCTTGCTCGTTACTCGCGCCACCTTCTCCACTAACAAAAATGCTCCTACGTGGTCGCAAGAAATTTCGACCGGTACTCCATGAACAAGTTTTCTCGTACCCATGTACTCAGTTTGTAGTCGTTTTTCTTTAGCAGTTAATGTATTCCCTGACAAATTCTTGGCCACATTTTCGGAATTTAACAAAACGCTTCACATTACTCGAGACCGTCGTGACAATATTTTAGGTACAATATTTAGGCTCTTTAAAGCCTCTTCCATGTTCAGCCTACTGACACCAAAGAATTTTCAGGTTTTCGCATCCGGTGTCAACAGGGAGATAGTCTTCGCCGAGATCACATTCACAACTTCCGGTATGACTACCAACTAGTTGTCAACAATATAACCATATATTTTCCCTGCATTTGCAGGTAATAATTTGCATCCTTTTTGGTAGGGGTCTTAGTCCATACCGACGGCGAAGGAGTCACCGTCGGTACTGTAGATAAAGTAGACGACTGGAGAAATAGAGCCACAATTGAACATGCTCCTCCGCAACACACAAAAAGTATTTTTTAAACAAGTTTACAAAATAAAATCCAAGGACGAAAAAGACGAATATCAACAACTGTGAACAAACAAAAGGACGTACTTACAGCAAAATACATACTTCTTAATTTCTTCGGCGAGTCAACTGTCGGGGGTGATAGGATGTTCCATTATAACACTATGTAAAAGAATCAATATAAAACCTTGAGTTTTCCGAGTTATCAAAACTTTTTGCATAACTATTAGAGAATAAATAACTTCTGATATTTGCGACTGAAAAAACTTCTATCAGTCAAGTTCACCTCTTTATTTACAATATGATATTGTTAAGATAGGGGTGGGCAGTTTGAAAAAGATTAGTAAATTTTTACCTCACTAAGCCTATTTCTATTTTTCTTCTAAACTAATCAAAATGACCGATGAAATTTTTATCTGGTCTCAAAGTAGCTTACCGATTTTATTTGTTTACTTATCTCATTTTATTTGATTGATTTGTTTTTGAGAAAAAATCCATCGGCGAACAGAGGAAATTGTTTATAACATTGTCTATTTTGAAAAAAAAAAACAAAAAACCAAAAAAAACCAAAAAAAACAAAACAAAACATAAACATGAAAAACATTTTATAGGTAAAGAACACCTGCCAACTTCAGGAGAACCAATAAAAATAGATTAATGTGTTCAGTAAAAGAATTGAGTGCAAATCGTTAACAATAAAAAATTTGAAGAAACTTGATAAAAAAAGAAATAAAAAACAGTAAGCATCATCGACAAACGAACATTGCTGTTTATTAGAAGAAAAAAATTAATTTATCTCCTGTTGATAAAGATGGCGACAGAAAGATTTCAAGCGAATTTATAACCTGAAATATCATTTGATTTTTAATTATTTTCTTAAAACTATTTGAGAAGTTTTTCTGTGGAGAGTGACAGTATAGACGACTTGGTTTCAAGTAAATAAATGTTCTCAACGCATATTAGAAACTGTCGTTGAAGGCAAAAGAATAATATATTTTAGGACTTTGCCCTTCAAACCAACCAAATTGCAAATATGACTCTCTTAGCGGAACACTAATAAAAATAAAACAGACCTTTTCCAGGAACTGAGAAAAGACGAAATAAATAAGTTAAGGTCGTGCTAATAATAGTTGATACAGAAGAGTAAAAGGAGATATGAAACTGAAGTATGTAAGGATAATGACGAGGAAACACACGTGTTATTTTTAAAGAAACAATAAATGGAATTTATTTACAAATTTGTACATTTGAAGTTTCAGTCGCTTGTTTTAGGACAAGTAACCAAACATTAAAGGTTCGTAGTTTTGATGAATTGTCCAGAAGAGAAAAGGTACATATTAAATCATCGGACACGGAGTAATATTCCAAAATGCTTTCAAACATTGAGAAAGTTCGTTTCTCACGTAAAAGTTATATGATTGTATTCAGCACGAATAAAAAGCTATATTTTAAGGGACTTATCTTAGCAGTTGAATAGAGTTTTTTTGAAATTCTCTAGCTCTCATTAGAGGCTAATAATGTATCAGCGTGTAATTTGACACCGGCCAGATTCAGACGCGTGGTACTCTGCCTTTTTCTCTCTCTCTTGATTCAACTTTCTCTACCTATTTATATCAAAAGCTATTTGACATCGGCTTGTTACTTTTTCTCAGTTTGAAAGTTGCTTCCTTTTCATTAGTCAAAGTAAATTTTCACGTAAGCTCGTTAAAATTTGACTTGATCTTTTTTCAGTCTTTTTTTTTATTGGGCCAAATAAACTGTTGCACAGGCTCACGAATTTGAAAACAGTGAAGAAAAGAGAGTTATTTTCATTTTGTATTCACCACAAAACTGAGAATCATAGAGTGAGTAAAGACAGCAAATTAGCTCAGACGGCGAGCAAGTACAGACATGATTTTCTGGGGAAAAATGTTCCACAAATTGGGCAGAGGATTAGGATTTGATTATGGACAATTCAGAACCTGTGCCAGAGAATAGAAAAAGTGATTTTCATATACAAACAGATAATCTAATTCAGACCAGAACTATCTCTTCATTATCCAAAATTTACAAGAAAGTATATTGTCATTTGAATGTATTACAGTGAGTATCATACTCACTATTATTGGAAAGTTCGGAACATGCACGAAGCGCATTGCAAAGAGCTCAAATAATGGAGAATCTGCGGAAGAATGGGGATCATCAAGACAACAACTTGAATAAAATTATTTCGAATATCGATGAAAATGCATGAGTATTGAAGATACGTACTGTTACTTGATCTCCACATATGTTCCTGTTAATGCATATCAGATTAGCTGTCATGACAGCGCATATTGGGATTCTTTTATTTGTAGCACACTGTCCATTTGTCACTGCTCTCTCACTCAATAATAATAATAAAGTGAAAAATGAACGGCATTAACAACGGGAAACATAAATGTAGTAAATCTTTTAAACAGAAATAACAAATGGAACAACAGTATAAAAAGAATCATAAAATTAAACGAAATCATGAAAGTAAAAATTATGAAATGACTAAACTTTGATAGCTATTTAAACACAGTATCAATAGTAATAATAATAATGGCAATAAAAACAATATATTTATATGATAAATATATGATGTGAATTTCTGTTATTAATAACTGTCATTCATTAGATATATTTATAATAACTAATCTAGTGGCTGAAGATTTTATTATTATGACATTATTAATATTAATATTTTTTTAATTTGACCTATACAAAAATTGCCATACGAAAGAGATTTGTTTTTCAAAATACAAGAAAAGAAAAAAGTAAGAATCTAAAGATTGTCAAGCTATTAAATTTGTGGAAAGAGCGATGTTGGAAATTACGAAGAAGTTGAACAGATATCAATGAGCAATAAATAAATAAATTAAAAACTATTGACACGATAAAAACTGTAAGAATGTCATAACAAGAGTAAAAGCAAGAAAATATTTTAGTATAACTAATGTTGTCTGTGTAAACATAGAAACAAGATGCAGAATATCCTGAACAGTAACTACAAAAATGAAACTAACCAAACTGACATCTTTATGAAAACATAACAACAAGAACTGTATAAGTGGAGTAAAGAACTAGATGACAATTAATTTCTCAGCAATAATTTTTAGTTATGAAGGTAATGCTAAATTGAGTGGACCTGATGGCTTTAGAAATTGATGACGTTGGGCTAGAAATTGGATACTCCATGAAAGCAGTTAAACCAGCAAAACAAGAGAAGTAGAGTTTTGTTTTGGATTTATATTGTAGGCAGTAAAATTATAGGTTCCTCCCAGAGTTGGTGATAATGCCAAGATAAATACAGAGTTCTTGGACAAGAATTTCAATGAATAGTACAACCGGAAAGCTATAATTTAAAGTGTTTATTCATAGAAAGCTGTTCTTTCACATTTTACAATCCCCTCACCAAACGTCTCAAATAAGCTCCAACTTCTCCAGATATTAATTAAACCAATATATTATTGCCTATTATTAAGATGCATACAAGAAAGGAAAACAATATTCAAGCTAATATATATGGGAAACAATAAAAACTATTGCAAATCGATACAAATAAAATATGAGAACCATGAAATCAATGTCAGAATCTCAACAACTACATTAAAGAAGGCGATCTTTATAGATCGCCTTTTTCACCGTAGTTGTTGAGCAAAAATATTGTGTTTACTTTTCATCTAACATTATCCGAAAGAATAGTGATTCACACAAAGGAGGAGATTCATTTCGAAATCATTTTTATATGCAGTCAAGAAATAATTTACAAACAAGATTTTGTATTTGATTTTGCTGCCATTTCAACGACATTTTTTGAAGATGATGGAAATAATCCTGGAAATATTAACAAAATTGGTTGTAATTAATTATGCATACTTCAATAGCATTATTAAAAATATTTGCCATTTTCGATCCATGATTAGAAGGGAAATGAATCGTAATCGTTTGAAATTGGCTCGTCTCGACCCATCCTCGAACAAGGCTTGGCGATTTCCAGTTTTTGTGCTACAACCAACCAAGCCTGTAAGTGCGTCTAAAATATGTACGTATAGGCGTGGCCGGTGTGTTGATTACGTCAACCATTGGCAGCGATTTCATTCCTTACAGGGTGCTTCATGTGTAAATTCTTGTGTCGGAGTTCGTCAAGTTCAAAATGCATACATCAATTCCATTTTCAGACCCAGTACTAAATGCTCCATTTCGCGCCGTCTGCTTTCATGTAAAACAATCAGCAGGAGTGTTAAACCAACATGTCTTTATATAAATATAAATAAAGATACAGTTTTCTTTATCTAGACAAGCACACACACTCACAGAGACACTTGCACATATGTGATGAAAAAGACTAAACAAAAAGGGAGAAAGGTAATGATATAAATGCGAAATAAATACATTGAGGAATTTTTGTTAATTTATAAATAAAAACAAAAGATTCAAAGAAAGACATTGAAATAAACAAACGTATTATCAAAAACAGAAACAAATGAAACTTTGTTATCAACATTTACGAAAAGCATTGACCAAAACTCACATCAAAGATTCATTTTATATTAGGAGAATATGTGTAAAGAGATATTTACGTAAGTTGAACTAGTCCAGATATCTTTAGGAATTTCTTCGTTGTTTCATTTTGAATTTCCATCTCATGATTCTTTACTAGCATTGTGGGCCTCTGCCAAAAACCGGCTAAATCTAGTAAATTTAATTTTTAATTTTTTATTTTTCTCGATTTTACGACCAAAATTCTTGATTACTTCCCAGTTAACCAACACATTTATTATTTACATTATCTTTTTTGGATTGTTATGCTTTGTTAAGTAAAATCTATATTTGACCAAGCATTCTTTTCAGATGAGTGTAATACTTGGAAATTTTCCAAAATTAATTCCTTAAAATTCTTCCTCAATCCACAACTTTTCTCTCTTTTGGTAATTTTTCAGAATTCTATTGCTTCTTTATTATCAATTACATGGTCTTCTAATTCATCGCCAATTCATTTAAATTTTTTTTATTTCTCTTTGTCATTTTCGATACATTTTAACGATATCTGTATCTTTCATTTTTAAATGCTACACTAATTCATAGATTTCTAGTATTTTCTTATTGATTTCCTCACCTTAAGAGTTTTATTTGCGAACACATGAGGATGAATTAAACTTTCATTTTTGTTGACATTTGTAACCGAATAAACAAATATGATGTCAAATAAACGGTGAAAGGAGTATGACCTAATTCATATCGACACTACCAAAAAGTTCAAAATATCTTACAATATCCCCGGTGTTGTGGGATCTCCCCTTTTTGTAGATGATAATGGACTCGACTGAGTGTACATATAATCCTGCTATAAAGAGAACAGTGAATCTCAGAATCTCAGTTGTAGTTGCAGTTCACAGTGGAGAGTAATCGTAGAGATCCGTTACAGTTATCGAAGAGTTCCGACAGATACCGAAGTTATCCAGAGACCAGACTAACTCTGAGCTCCACTCGGCTAGAATAAGTTACCCGGACATACTATTTTCAACGATTTCACTTCAAGACTTGTATATATTTATTTCTACTTCTAGTATTTCCTGAATTGACTAACCCTGCGTTCCAGTTTGTATATTCTTCTTCTTCTTCTTCTTCTTCTTCTTCTTCTTCTTCTTCTTCTTCTTCTTCTTCTTCTATGTACCTTGTCCTTTCAGTACGTAGGCGATCATGGCCTTCAACGTCTCCCTATCCCTGGTGGGTCTTAGCGCGTTTTCTCCTGTAACGTCTCGCAGCCCCCGTTCTGTCATCCAGCTGATTAGACCCTTCAAATATGTTATCCGCTGCTTTCCTCTGTCTCTTTTCCCTCTATCTGGCCTGTTAGTATCAGATTCTCCAAGCCCTTCTTCCTCATTGCGTGTCCCAGGAACTTCAGTTGTCTTTTTCTGATACTCAATATTAATTTCCTTTTCGTTTCCATTCTTTCCAACACCTCGTCACTGCTCACATGCTCGGTCCACGATATCCGCAGCATCCTTCTGTAGAACCCCATTTCAGCTGCTTCAAGTTTTCCCTTCATCTTTGTTGATATTGTCCAACATTCAGTGCCATATTGACGAACTGATATCCCATAGCAATCCAGTACTTTCTTCTTTGTTTCTAGTGAAAATTTCCTGTCTTAATATTTACTCAGCTTTCTGTAACGCGTCTTTCGCCATGCCAATTCGCTTTTGAATCTCTGTGTCGCACTTTCCGTCTTCAGTTAGAACACTTCCTAGATATTTAAATTTTTATACCTGCTTGATTTTAACATTCTCCACCTGTATTTGGCATTTTGGGCTGATCTTTTTGCTGATGACCATGCATTCGGTTTTGTTACAGTTTATTTGTAGTCCTTTCTTGTCACTCTCTTCAGCTATCTTCTGTAGGAGGTCCTGCAGTTTTTTCCGTTTCTGCAATCAACACTGTGTCGTCTGCGTATCTTATGTTGTTCAGATTGTGACTTCCGATGACAAATCCTGGCATAACATCTAGGTTCCTCAAAATATTCTCACTATACAAGTTAAACTGATCCGGTGAAAAGACACATCCTTGTCTTACGCCTCTTTCTATCTTTGTATAACTGCTGAATTCGTTACCTCTCTGTATGAAGGCAGTTTGCTGCCAGTAGAGGTTCATAATTACCCTAATGCCTTTCCTAAATATATCGAGGCTGCTGAGCATCTCCATCAGTTCTTTGTGGCGTATTTTGTCGAACACTTTTGCATAGTCAATAAAGCACAGTTATAAGTCCTTCTTCATTTGTATTGCCCTTTCAGAGAGCATACTAATAATAAATATGGTGTTCCTTGTCCCAGTGTCTTTGACGAACCCGCACTGTTCTTGTCCCTATCTCTGGCCTGATTCTGCTTCTTGCTCTATTCATCAGTATTTGAACGATCAGCTTTGTAATATGACTCATTAAGCTGATAGTTCTGTGCTTCTTAGGCAATGTTATGAAAATGGATTTACATAGGTCGTCTGGCATTATACCACTATTATAAATTTCATTTATTATTTCCGTAATTTTCTCTATGCCGAATTCTTCCAGGGCTAACAGCAGCTCTATTACAATACCGTCTGGACCAGCTGCTTTGTTTCTATTCATATCCGTTTTTGTTTTTTATTTTTTTTGTGCGGTTCCTCATCCGGAATCCACAACACCCGAATACAATATAGCTGCAATATTTCTGGGTTGCTTACTGAAAACGGGGCTCACATTCATAGTGCAAGACGCTAACATTGAACGCCTCTATGTTTTTTCTGATCCCATTCTGTTTTCTGGAATGAAATTCAGTTTATACATTTGGCTTTATAAAACCAGCACTTCAAGTGTTAATTGAAGTTTATAAATCCAGTTTCTTTGCAACATTCTTATACAAATCTATTATTCCTAAGTGCTTTCCATGTACAGTAAATTGTTGCAGTTGGAAATTTTAGTGTAGGGCATTTTAATGATTATTTATGCTGAGTTAAACAGAATATTTTCTTTTGCCTCTTCATGTAATTTTTCATTTCAGGAAAGGAACCATGTGTTTTTGTCATTAAACATTGGAGTTTCTTCTTTTTCGGATGGAAGCAGATAATTAAAATCGTTAACAGCTGTGAAGTTGAAACAACTTAAGAACGTAAATACAGCTGAAGGAACAGAAATAATAAAAGAAAAAGATGATGAGATGAGTAACGATAAACGAAAATTCAAATGATCTTTCTGAATATCAACAAAATTGAAGTTATTTGAAAAAAATTATTTCGTTCAAAGGAAGGCAATAAAGTGACTAGGAGACAAGAGATTAGAAAATATTTCTGTTATAATCACATAAGGGACATTTTTAAAGCCGTGCTTTTTTTAATTTACTCATCAACTTTTTATTATTTTTACTTTACATATACCGATAAAGTTTAAAATTAGTCATAAAATTAATCATAATATGAAAGAACTGGATCCATGTTTATAAAAAATCTTCAGGGAAAATGTCTCAGTGTTTATTTAGAATTGGAATTCGATTAAATGTATCGACATGCAAAACAAGCGTTGTTTTATGATATATATATATATATATATATATATATATATATATATATATATATATATTTAGTTCGCTTTGTATTGAGCTCTTTTTGTTAGATGGTTACTCGTGTCGGTTTTTTTTTTCTTTGGGCTTCGTGCTGATTTCTGTCCAAACACGTTTGACAAACTTTCATGTCCTAAGCTTTTTCTTTTTTACAACCACTTTTTTTCCTTCGTTCGATAGTTTTCGAGGAAGGTTTTCGAAACGAGTTTAATTATAATCACGTTTATATATATCGAGACGAGTTTAATTATAATCATATATATATATATATATATATATATATATATATATATATATATATATATATATTATAAATTGCGATCCAAACAACAATAAAAACAAAATGCGTTTTCTCAAAATTTTATGTTGTTTTTTTCCTTTTTCTCTTTTATAATTACATAAGAGAATTTAGCTAGTCTTTCATTGCTTATTATTGTCTATTTATATATTGTCTAAGCAGACTATGTTGCCAAGGGCGGGGACCATTTCTTCAAAACAAACGGGTTTTAGATGTGCACCAAATGTTTTCTTCGTATATTAAAAAATCTAATATCAACATTCTTATGTCAAGATTTCAACACTCTTCTGACTAACGAAGTCAGATAAAAAAAATTCTTGCGTGCATCAATACGTATATCTAAGGGTTGATCAGTGACCAGTTTGCTGACTCTAATTCTTTCAGAAACAAAATTGTGAGCATATTTTTTTATAAGAATAAGGACAGCAAAAATGCTCTTTATAAAAATATTAATAACCTAAAAAGGCATACTGACATTTGTCTCTTATTTTAATGGAGAGTGGACAAAAGAAATCTTCTAGAGAGTGTATTCTCTTCCCTATAAACATTCATTGCAAAGAGAAACTTGGCCTTTACACATCTCAGTCTTATAAATCGTTATTAGTGACTTCTAGTCTTAATCTTAAGTCGGAATTATCTTTGTGATTTCGCGAACCACTACTCTGTTGAACGGTCTTACAAGAGGATGTTTTTCCGATCACTGCAATCTTAACCTGTTCAAGGCGAGGGTTAACCGTTATCTTCCACTCCTATCCGCACAAATTGCCTCCTAATGTAACCCCGGACATTGCAAAAGGTTATTCTTACTTTAGTATATATATATATATATATATATACATATATATATATATATATATATATATATATATATATATATATATATATATATATATATATAATGCCTAACAAGCAATATATGCGTATGTGATTAGTCGCGTGAATGTTGTAGTTATTCATGGCACAAAGATAACGTTTTACGCAAAAGTAGATTCAGGAAACACCTACTGAAGAATGAAAAATTATATTAAGTCTTGTACGCAGGTTCACAACCAGTGCAAGGTATCCCCTGTTTTTAGGACTGGTGTTTATGTGTATAGTTGAGTGTGTTTATGTTAGTTACTGTGTCTATATTAAGATACATTAACGAATATTTTTTTTTATTATTTGACATCGTTTACTTACCAACCTACATTAGGCGATGGTGTAATTGTTTTAAAAGAAGGGTGAGGAAAGGAAGAACCTCTTGAGTGAATCCGGAAAAGGAAGACGTCGAGAGGCAACGCCAAACTTCAGTGACAAACATACACTGACGGGTCGTCTGCCGTAAGGAGCTGCTTGACAAGTCGTTTTCTCAAGGCACTGCTTGTGAATTTATTCTTTTGCTAAGTAAATATCTACATATATGCACTCATAAGTCTGTAATAACACAAACGGTATACGTGCATTAAAACACACGTGTAAGCCACATTCACACAAGTACAATCATGCATATACGCAAAAAGAATAAAAGTGTCAAGATTTCTACAAATATCGTATCACATATATTTTATGTTATTAAACTCATATTTGTGACCCTGCACTCGTTTTTACTTTACTTAATTTACATAATTATTATCATGCAACAGAGAAAACAATGTTTAAATTAATGTCCACTCTTCTTTTCAAATGCAGTATGATGTGAAAATTCCGTTTTATTTTGTTAGTTCAAGATTTTTTTTAATGAAAAATGTTCATTATGTAATTTCTAACTGGTTTTTTTTCAAATGCATTTATAGAACATTGCTATCATTGAAATAACTAAAAGTAAAATACATTCACGATTAAGATAAATCAGCCAGTAGAGAAGAATGGAAGCGGTTGTGATTAATAAGCCAAAGAGAGATCATAAGGACAGAGACATGCGTATGCTAACATATCAACACGCACATAAATTGAACAGTTAGAAAAATCCAGGACTTTGCCCGAGAATTAAAGAAACGGGATTATGACATGAAATGTGTGTCTAAGGAAAACAGATGCAATGAAAACAAAAGCTGAAGCAAAATTAGTGGAATTAGAGATTAGAGACAGTTCGAACTTCACCATTGATGAGCTTGGCAAAAATATAAACATACATAATGAATAGAATTGGTGTTACTATATGCACAGACACTTGAGGCGAACATATAAATGCATTAGTGTAGAAAGTAACAGGTTACATTTTTTCGGGGGTGACCTCTGCTGTATCAATCAATGAGAATGGTTAGTTTACTGGCTGGAGATCAGATAACTTTATATATATATATATATATATATATATATATATATCTCACGAGGTGGAAAGAGGTGAGTACTGATGTCTGAGCAAGAGGAGTATAAGCCAAATGATAGGACGCGGTAAGAAAGGTTGATCACTGAATATGAATATTAATATTCTTTATATAGAAAAAAATGACATTAACTAATATTATTTTTAGAATATTCATTTATAAATCCATTTATAAATCCATAAATTTACAGACAAATATGTAACATTCTAAAAATATTCATGCGTATTCTTTCTGGTTAAGAATTAATATATAAATATTGTAGTTTGCACTCAGGTGTGTTTTAACAAAGTTAATTTCATCTTTTAAGACTTAAGGCACACATTCAAACTCATAAATAAATATATTTAAGAAAAAGTAACTCTGGTTTTTAGAGTTATATCTTTAAAAAATATGCAGTGATTTCTGCGCTGAATTTACAACTTATGAAAATGTAGTTTTGTATTTGCTGATGAATAGTGCTGATTGTTAAAATGATAAATATCGAGTATTCTTTTACTTAATGTTCTAGAATATGAAATCCTTGGATCAACAAAGATATAAGTAAACCCATGGTATTATGATAATGATAATATTAGTCATTTCACTAGAAGAAAACATTTGTTATTCATTGACCGAAAAACCAATACTGCTATCGGTTGAAATTTATAAAATATTCCTCTTCAAACTCCAAATAAGTTCCTTCAAGTCTAGTATCTCTTATTGCTCTTTCCAGTATTGAAGGTTTATTTTCTAAACTTTTATTTGAAGTAGTATAGCACGTTAACATCTTGATTGTCATTATATCTATTCGAATTACATGTACTATCCATTTTAGCTGTTTCTGCTATTGATAGTCCTTAAGAGATATATTTTCTGTTATTTTGTACAGTTTCTTAGCTTGATTTACATATATTGAAATGATGACAATGATAAAAGTTAAAAATAATTAGAACAAATTACCTTATAGTAATTATAAAAACATATTGTAGATATACACATTGATTTAGCAACAAAAGATGACTATTGTGCTAATTTTCCGATGCCTCGTCATATGTTCAGAAGAAGGGTAGGTCGGTGCAATAATGAAAAGAAAAGAGAAATATAAATAAAATTAAATCCTTTAAAGAAATAAAGTAAAACAATAAATAGATAAGGCTTTTAATTAAAAAAGCCGAAAGTTTACCTCCATGAAAAAGTACATTGAAACATTTTCATTAGGCATCATTTCATGATTACTTTTTCTTAAATATATTTATTTGTGAGTTTTGATGTGTGCCTCTTTGTCAGTCAGACATTTTGAAGGCTTAAAAGATGAAATTAATTTCGTTAAAACACACCTGAGTACAAACTACAATATTTGAATAATAAGCAAATTCTTAACCAGAAAGAATACGCATGAATATTTTTCGAATATTACGTTTTTTCTGTAAATAAGGATCATAATTTTCATAGAAAGAAAATGATAGGATTCCCTTGAAGAAACAAAATCAACTACTTCTAACCAGGGAATCAATTTGTTATCAGCTGAGCCAGAATACCTTCCCCTACGCACACAGTCATACACTTGTCTTGTTATAAAAGAGAAGGAGAGGAGACGCAGGGAAGGAGTAGTTGGTTTCGTCTTTCTCTTGCTAGTAGGCCAAGCCAGTCGGCAGGCTGCAGTCGACGTACAAGAAAAAAAAATGATCTTCGACTATTATTGAAATAAATGCTTAGTTGTGAGCTTAGTAGCCGGTCGCCGCTCCAATTTGTGGTCGTTGCTTGCAGCAATAGCGACTCAGCAGAACTACTTAAGAAAACTTCATTAATTACAACGACAAATACAGACTTTTTAACTTCTCCTCTTACTACCAACGAAAGTTTCCCTACACACATATTTCATACACACGTTTTTATAGATATCGTTGATTAATGTTGTTAATTTTTGTTTTTATCAGTTAAAATACAACAAATATAAGATTCAGAAGATAAAGAAAAAGATTTACTTATCTTTACCTTCTGTGTGTGTTACCGAGAGACAGAAGGAGAAAGAGAAAAAAACAAACAAACACAAAACAAAAGAAAAGAAAAAAAAAGAGAAAAGCAAAACTAAAGAACATAAGCACATGCTGCCATACCAACCCGCTAAACACAAGCACCCTCTTATCCACGTGCATATTTGGTTTTAAAGTGGGTTTGGATTGATTTACAAACAATAACTACCATTACAGGCGATATTTGTTTACATTATCACTGATAAGCAGTTGATATATATTACTAATATGTATTGATATAAGAATGATATAAATTTATATCTGTCTACATTTACAAGCATTTGTTGAGAATGTATCCGGCAGAAAGTGCGCTGAAAGAAAAGATTTAAAGTACAGTTAAAATATTACGCCTTTTTACAACAATGAAACAATCTTTACTGTCATAAAAGTTTTACGCAAAGGATTTTACAACTTATTCGCGTGAAGTATTTTCACCATACACACAAGTGACTCGTAAGTAGAACTAATTTTCATTTTTCAGTAATATTGCACACCATACATATATAATATTATTTCACGGTTTTTCGAGGAGTGGTTTGACTTTAATTTAGAAACAATCATAGGAGATAAACTGGAAATTGATGGCGAATGAAATTGACGGCCTATTTAGTTTAGAGACACCTAAAAGTTTACTTTGTGCGTTATATGAAAAAAACAATAGTAACCTTTTCATCATTATATTAGAACATGGAGCTTCGTATAATCGGTAAAATATAGGAATTAGTTTTGAGTACATTTAGAAACAAACTGGCACAGAAAAAACATTACTAACCAGGTTACACAGCAGGAGGTTAGTTTTGTTAGCTTGCTTGCTAGTGTATATAATTTCATATAATATAATTTTAAGGGTTTTAACATTTAACACATAAACAGTTTATGATTATGTACAAAAAATGACTTTGTACTTACATAAACTTTTTATGACAATTTGAAACTTTAAGAGTTCAAATTGTGATTATCACCTGTACAAAACCTGCATTTAAAAAAGGCAAAAATAAGTTACAGTATTTTCACCGGAAAGTAAAATGCGTAAAATTATGAAGATAGCCATTGAAAAAACCTCAAAACATTTGTCCTACGGCTTTTAATAACTGATATTTGACTTGTTACTATTAACAAAAGTCATTGCCGTTTTAATTTAATTATACGAAAATTGAAAATTTTCCCTCTGAGCTGAGAGAACATATGAGAATGAGTGTATTCAAATGTTTCCTTTCTGTTTCATACACCATGAAATAAATAATTGTTTGACAGACATGATAATAAATTGCCCAAAGCAGATTAGATAATTACAAATAGTAACAAGACACCAGTGTAATTTATCAGATGTCTTTCATGTGAATATAAATAATAATCCTAATGATAATAAATTGCATGTCCAGAAAGATTTGAGATGATTCAAAAATAAGAATGGCATGAATATTAACGAAAAAGCCGGTGATTTCAGGTTTGATTTCAAGTGATTACTCGTGGAATAACAACTACTACTGCAAATAATAACAATAATAAATAAACAACAACAACAACAACAACAACAACAACAACAACAACAACAACAACAACAACAATAACAACAACAACAACAACACATAACTGGTCTAAGATAGAATTAAGGAAATACAGACGAAAGTATTGTTAAAGTCAATGATAATATTTAATAAAAACTGAACTTTTAGATCGACGTAACCGGCAGCGATAACACTGTGAAGATACTAAAATAAAACTAAGTGTAAAGGTGGTATTTTCTAAGATCTTCCTTTGCCTATCTCCCTCTGGTATGACACGAACAGTTTTTAGGGATGGAATATTAATTCCTGCCAGGTATAAGCAGAAAAAAATATAGAATAAAAAGAATATAAAGAACTTCATGTATATTTAAATAAGGTATACATGCAGATATACTTTCATGTTTCTTTGTAACTTTTAGTGAGGAGTAAAAAGATGCAAAAGCATGAAACTTTATACAGATATACTAAATTAAATTTAATATATTTTCATCTGTCTGTCTGTCAATATCTATCTCTTTGTACTTGTTTCTTTCTGTCAGTATATCTGTCTGTCTGTCTGTCTTTCTTCCCCCCTCTCTCTATATATATATATGTATTGAATATATGTATTGAACATATATATATTAATATATATATATTAATATATATATATGTACATATTATCCTACGTCAGTGGCATGATTCGGAATTTCATGCAATGCGTAATTATCAGGAGCACATTACAAACTAAGTGTTTTAAAATGGTCACTTTGAAAGTAAGCATCTGATGATTGCGTGGTGAATGAAACTCCAAATGGTGCCACCGACGTAGGATAATATGTATATTTATTAAAATATATTTAATAACTCTGTCTATGCTACATTGATAACTGTTTTATATTAGCACCAGAGTAATATTTTTATATATGTGCGTATACTTGTATATTTATTAATTCACACACACACACACACACACACACACACACACACACACACACACACACACACACACACACACACACACACACACATATATATTCTCTTTTTCTTCATTATCAATTTAACGAATTTTCCTCTTTTTGTATGAGATTAAGTCTATCAATAAATTCATTATTTGCCTAAAGATGTTTTTTTCCTGAACGGAACGCGTCACAACACAGTTATTTATTCACTATAATTCAGATAAATATTTTGTATCTTATTTTTCATATGTAATTGTGGCAAACACACTTATTAGCTGGATACTGGAAATTTCCCTGGATAATGGTCCATGCATTTGATTAAGAGGAAGTGCTAACGTAATTAACAAGGATAGAGGAGATTATGGAAAAAACTAAATATTTCTTGTTTAAAATAAATGTTTATATATCCACGTAGACTTGAATTTATGAAAATAATATAGCAGTGACAGTCATGCATGTACTTCTATCTATCTATCTATCTATCTATCTATCTATCTATCTATCTATCTATCTATCTATCTATCTATCTCTTAAAATGCTTGATTTAAAATATTTGAACAAGGTATGTACTTTAGAATTCGTAAAAACCAGTTAAATGTTTAATTTTCTTTTAAATTTCTCGTCATCTTTTTGATCTTTACGAGCATTTTCAGAACAATAGGAAAATATAAGGAAAATAGCTACATTGCTACTTAGAAACGCTCCGGTTAATTTGAAAAAATTATAATAGTTAATCAAAGATAAATAAATATATTAAAAATCTATGTATAATGATTTGATAAAGAATATAGTAAAGGAAAATAAAATTTCATCAACCTGAGTATCTTTTTATTCATTTGAGAACTAAACGTACAAGCAATGTAGCTAGATTATAGTAAATGATGACATATACAAATCAAAATGTGCAAAGGTTGCAAAATAATAGTTGTGTCTGTAATACTCTGATCCCATATCAATAATCTGTAATACATTGTATATCCACATTAACGCTGACCTATATTGTCTCATGCATACAATCGTATAGATGTTGAAAACGTCCCCTTCGATACATTATTCAACACATCTTGCGCCTTTTGATGTAATAAAAAAAGAGTGGCTGATCAGAACGTGTCATTCCAGGATGTTTCAAAATCTTCAATAAAGGACAAATTTGGTGATCATACTGACGAGAGAATCTGAGTAGCATGGGTACTATATGAGTAGATATTATCCTTTTCTATTGCATGAATAACATCAGAACGGGTTGAACAATGTTTTGGGCATAATAAGCACTCTTCAGCTTTCTTTCCACAAATACCAAAATTAAGGGATAATTGTAACTGGTTATCAATCATGAATCCTGTGTGACGTGGCTGAATGCACCGTAGAAATGTCGAGCACTAGGTCTACATGAAAGCAGAATTATTTCTAATCCCTGGACACAAAAAAGCGCTATTTGATCTCTTTATGACATTCTTGCAATGCTTCTGCGGAGATGACTGATGGTATATGTTTGGAGATCTGGCTCGTAACCCTGCTGATCCGTATCGTGGGAAATGTACGGCCCACTATAGCTGCCTTTACAATGCGTTGATTTCAGAAGAACCTATGCGTGTAGGCATTTTTTTTGCCAAAATCAAAGCAGCAAAGACGTGTCATATCCAAGTTCTCCAAAATGACCACCATGCTTCTCGAAGTCCAGAATCCAATACTTCTGAAACGGCATTAACTGGAGAAAAACATCTGTGGCATGACACCTGATCGAATCGCTCTCTTTCTCCATACTTTGCCTTATCGTATTTATACAACTCTGTTTAAAGCTTAGGTATAGACAGTGCACGGGTATAAATGTACCCTTATCACAAATTAGGTGGTGATTTTGAAAGTTTTTTCAGAATATCTATTACACCAGCAAACCATATGTAGGTTCATAGATCTAAATCGACATTGACCGAATAATATGCAATAATATTTTGTGTTATATATATATATATATATATATATATATATATATATATATATATATATATACTAGCAGTATAGCCCGGCGTTGCTCTGGTGTAATGAAAGCTTTAAAACTAATCTATGGTCCTGGAGCTCAGACTCAGCCTAAAGAATATTTGTGTTCAGTTTGGTGAGAATCGGATAAAAATTGTGGATTTGTATAAAGGACATACACATAGATAAACAGACAAAAACTTGCCTGTTATATATATATATATTATCGATTTTCTGCACTATTTTAAGAACTGCAACCATGAAACTTCTGAATATCGTTTCTTATGTCTTTGTCTATGAGTGTATCAAATTTGATTAAAATCCGACCACTCCTTCTATAACCCGATTTTTTCGATTATCGATTTTCGATATTTATCGGGGTCTCTCGACACAAAACCTAGCCAAGAACACTCGCAGACGCTTATAGAACAACTGTGTAAATTTTCATGAAAATTGGTTCAGCTGTTTCGGAGTCTATAGGTAACGGATACACATATACACAGACACACACACACAGCAAAATTCCATTTATAAATAAGTTTATATATATATATATATATATATATATATATATATATATGTGTATGTGTATATTACAAGAAATATAGCATATTACAATGAAAATAAAGAGTACAGTAATGGAGAGTGTTCAGTTTCATCTTGTAAGGGAGTTTGACCTTAGCTAAGTTCCCACTTACCCAGCTCAGACTGTACTAAGCTTCTTGAATATCGTCACAAATACTAAATTTTCAATGTATACATTTTCAGTGTATGATATTACATCAAATATTTCAGCTAAAAATGTTTAATAAGTAACGCATTAAAGCGTATTATGTGCTGACTGTTCACAAGATATTGCGCTTCTTTAAAAGGTTTATGAAATTTGGTTTCTTCGAAAAAGTATATAAAAATGGTTTCTCTCTAAGCATACAGGTAGAGAAATATTCGCTAACCGTTATTTCTTTTGACTTAGTGGCTTGAGTTCGCATAAATTTGTGTTTTTAAAATATATTCACTTCTATTTAATAAAGTAATTTTAGTTTTACTTTATCTACCAAACTCTATCTCTCTTCCTGTTCATCAGATTCCCTAATCTCCGATTTCATCCCCGTACTCTTCATTAACTTTTTTAAAACTAAAATCTACTCAAGATATAGGGTTACCGAATGAGGTTGTTTGAACATAACAAGAGAAGGTAATAATTGCAGATTAGGAGGATATGTAGATGACCTTAGACACGATGAAGGTAAGATTATAGTGCCGGTTTGTAATTCTGTGTGATTCTAGAGAAAAGAGTGGAACTGGTGCCGGTTTGTGATTCTGTGTGATTCTTGGGAAAAGAGTGGAACTTCTTTCTTACTGATAGAATACGAAGTTGCATGACGGGTTATATCTGTGAAGGTTTGAACTGGTGGAAAGGATGAATTTAGCTCATTAGAACATTTGCTATGAGTAACGAGAGGTTTGCGACGTTGTGTCGGGAAATGAGCTGGAGAGTAGAAATAATTCATTACTTACACGGATTTTGTGTTTCTCCCTACCTCCACTCCGTTACTTCTGAATGTCTATCGGCGATGTAAGGCTTTTCGTTCTCAGATGTTTTTGAACTGTTTAGCATTTGTGTCAGCGTACTTTTTTTAAAAAAAAATTAGCTGCTTTTGTTGGTTGCATAATTTTAATTTTTCTTTTAGAATGATGATTGGTTTTTTAGAAACATCGTTTTCTTTATAAGTTGAATATGTTTTTCTACTTTTCACATGACTGTTTAGTATTAGAAGAAGAATATGGCTGCTTGAAAACCCTATGTCTGGTATCAGGACTTTGCACCATGCTACACAAGCAGGAGAAACCAGTTATGACTGTCAGACAACTTCTACGGCCAAATCACTCCTGTAACCCCATGATTATTAAATGTAGTCGCAGTTAAGAGAGAGAGAGAGAGAGAGAGAGAGAGAGAGAGAGAGAGAGAGAGAGAGAGAGAGAGAGAGAGAGAGAGAGAGAGACCACCAAATATGAACTGAAGGTAAGGATTTTGACAGCATTCAAGGAAACTATTCAGAAGAGATGAAGGAGATTTTGAAGCTGTGCTTGAAGCTAATGGTGATTTTATTGAATAAGGTTTCTCTTTAGTATTTCAAGATATTTTTGTGTAATTTTGGTAAATATATCTGTCAAAAATGAGATGACAGTGTTATTTTTATTTTTGCGTCATTTAGACGACAGTTTATCCATCGCATTGTAATTTCAAATAGTTCATTTAGATTAGGTGCATTTTATACCAATTTCCTGTTGTAATAAATCCATTTGAAAATGCGTTTACTACTAAATAACATAAGAATTAGGCAATATACCTTGACATAAGCAGTAGAACGAGAACAGTCTAGTCTTGTAGATTAAATAAAGTTTTTAGTTCAGAATTCTCTTTAGACTACCCAGATCAATATACAACTGGGGAAGACCGGAGGGTGCAGCAGCCGAAACGTTGTGATAAAAAATAACAAAGACAAGGACAATAGGCCGAATATAAATAGTGTTAATATTTGTGTTTTTTTTCTGTTAATTATTAATTATAATTAATCAATTATCTTACAACATGATTATTTCAAATATAAATTTAAAATGTTACTTTTAAAGCAATTTTTGAAGCATATGCCTGGCATTTCCCATAGTGTACTATAAAAGAATAAATGATAGCCAGTTAATGGTACACTAGAGGTGTTCACTGAAATTCTGATAGAAGCAGTCTGTTCCCATGCCAGGTTCACTTGTAAGAGTCATGGATCTGAGATTTACTACATATCTCATGATTAGAAATAATATCTAGATTAAAAGTGAAGCTCAGGTAATGGATTTGTGTTTCATGGCCTGCAAGTGCTCATTTTATGAGTAACAGGAGCCATTAAATAGTTTTCCTGCGACTGTTGGCCTATTTTCTGACAGGTATTCCCTTAATAGTATTCAGAAGAGTGCCTGTTTTACTTCGAAGAGAGAGAGAGAGAGAGAGAGAGAGAGAGAGAGAGAGAGAGAGAGAGAGAGAGAGAGAGTTCTTCATTGTTGTTTCAAAATAATATCTGTCTAAAGATATGCGGAAAACAAAAGGAGCAAAAAGAAAACTACAGGAAAGAAAGATATTCATAATGGAGAAGTAAAACTTTTGATAGGATAAACAAATGAAAACAGAAAGTGATGAAATTGATGGAAATACGCAATGAACAACAGCTAGGCAACGAAACTCTATTTGAGGAACGAAATCAACCAAATAAAGATGAAAGATGAAATGGAGAGACTTTTTAAATTGAAGCACACACACAGAACAATTAAAATAGAAAAATGCATTTTAGGCGAAAAGCAAATTTAATAAATGTGAAAAAACAAAAAACAAAAAAACAAAACAAAAAAAAACCCCCCCCCCAAAAAAAAACAACAAAAAACTGATGCGATAACGTATAAAGCATTAACTAAAGGGGCAGCAACTTTAATGGAAAGAATAATTCGAAATATTAGAGTTAAGAAAGGCAAAGCTAAGAGACGCAGACACAGAATCTAGCAGTATAAACAAAATAAAATCTTCTAGATTAAAGGAATTCAATTTAAGTGTCATGTAAATTGAAAAACCACATAAAAAGAGAACAACCTAAGACAAATAAGCCAAAGCATTGTTGGTTACGAAGAAATTCTTGTGTTCTAGTTTAAGTCATTCACGAAATTGACCAACAATGATGGAAATAAGAATCATCTAGTGGATTGCGAAAATAAAATAAAAGCCTGATAAAAACGACAATGAAAAGAAAAACTGCACATAGTAACAGAGACGTTTAAAGTGAAAAATCTTCACGGAATATCTTGCAGAAATAGATTACTTGATTTCGAGAACTTTGTACCTAGAAAGGGAAAAATAATCTTTGAACATAAAATGTAAAAAAGGATTAAAAGAAAAGGGGACCAATTCTACAAAAATCAGAAGATTAAAATTAACTTCAAAAATACTTTTCGAGGGGAATCTGTTGCTCATGCAATCATGCAAAACTAGAAAGTCTAGAAAACTTTAATTACATTATGGTTATATATGGTTCAGTTGAAAATATTTCCTAATAATAAAGAGAATATCTGGAAACCTTATTACCATATAAACTAGTATCTTCAATCAAGGTGTCTAAAATAAAGAAATATGCAATGATGACGACGATACATAAAGAAAAGTTCTTTTTTAAAAAATCGTTATCACGCCATGCAAGGCAGTAAAACCACTAAGGCACAAGAAGTTACAGGGTGTGGAAGAATTAGGAACAGAAGCATTAATAATGAACAAGAAGAGAAAAGAGTAACCAGGAGGAGAGTAGATAGCGATTGACATAGCATCTGAATTTTTGCAGATTAAAGTTAGTCGGAAAGCATGAAGCCAGAAGAGAGTTTCACAATCAGGAAATACGAGAAAAGAAACGGTTTACACTGAACTTACAACTACATCTAGCCAACTCAACTGTTCCGCCAGATCAGGGCCAATAATATTGCTGATTCTCCTTTGGATCTTATCAAGGAGCTCCAGGACGAATGGCAGACTTATAAATATGTAAAATAGATTGTGGTGAGAAAAAACTGTCTAGCACGACACTCTGAACCAAATTTCTTAGCAGCTGACCTTGCAATGGTATCAGTAAATAACAAAATGAATTGAATTAGCCAATCAAGAAGGTACCAGGAACCGTAACGAGAAAAGAGAACGATGATTATCAATACTGAAAGTTGATTCACTCAAGCAGAATGAAATGAAGGAGAATATAAGAAAATAGCCAAGGAGACTGAACAGCAATATTCACAGGAATAAATACCTTCATCGTATCAATTGTGAGATATTAAGAGTTTTTTTTTTGCTAAATCGAACAAGAGAATAATAGATACATCTGCACAAGAGAATAACGAAATTATTGATAATGTATGAAGCTTTACACCGGGGAGATGATATCGAAAGATTTTATATGAAAAGTAAGTTAGAGGAAGTAAGTTGTTAGCATGAATGATTGTGTTGCATCTACTATTTCGGAGTAGACGAGGGTATGTAATGAAAAATACTGGATTACTGAGGCACGACTTCGGGTAAAAGTTATCAGTTATGTTTAGTGTGAAAGCTTTGAATGCAAAAAGAATAAATGTGACTATTCTTTAAGATTTTACTGTTTAGCGTCAGTGCAGATAAGCCATGAAAAAATCAAAATTCATTATGTCATCATTAAAAAGAATATGTAATTTTAAAAAGTCGATGTAACAATAATACCAGCGAATGACACCATAATTTTTAAAAGGACCAGAAAAACTTTCAAAACTTGTGATTTGTGCAAAAAACGTTGATTATTATCAGCTAATGACGTGGTCCTTAAAAGAATAAAATATGTGAAATTAGGAATTCATAATGGCAGTTACACGCTAATAAGAATATCTATAGGCAGATTTAATGCCATTTTGTGCCATATGTTTGTAACCTAAGACTCTCGCGTTTCACTATCAACATTACTAACTACTAAGATTTGTAACGGCATCGCCAGCATCTTCTTAGTCCCTATTTCCTGTTCATGGATTCGATGTTCGATATTTTCAATAGCTGACGACAACATTTTTGATACAATTAGTCCCGACACTGTATATACCTGCTATAGGTTATTCAGGCCTCACAGCCATATAAGAGACATGACAGAACATGTACTTGGTAGACATTGACCTTAGTAGTTGCACTAATATCTGATTGTAAACACAACCGGTTTTCAAGCTTGGTATATGCAGCACAAAACTTTGAAAGTCTGTAGCCGATGTTCTCATTAAGGACATTCAATATTGTTAGTGTTCTTCAAAAGCAAACAAAATTTTCCATGATTTCTAACATTTTATTATTGATGTTGGCATATAAAGATTTCAAGGTGCTCAATGATGTATATATAACTACTGCTACCTTTAGATTTTTGTAATCCCAAATTAAACCCAAGCAAAGAGAAGCAGTCAATCAAGAGATGAATATCTTTGTGTGCTTAATAAAGTCACAATTGACAGTATACAGTAAATCACGAATCAGAGATATTAAAGTTTTAGAAGAAACAACAAACCGATGAATGCTGAAAATGATTTCTGTAGACGTTCTGTACTGGATATAAATGCCAAATCACTTTCAGAAAACTCTTTGAGTGGAACAATATTGCAAAGAACATGACAAAAATGCTAAGAGAATTATATCAGTTTTGACTGAGATTGGATCAATTAATTTTCAATTTACATATACCCATGCCTTCCTATCGTTATGTAAAAAACGGAGGAATACAGTGCATTTCTTTGTGCAGCCTTTATTCCGTAAAACTTGCCGATTGACTGTATCAAAAGCTTTCGTAAAATCGATGAAACACTGGTAAAAGCCAAGTTGTTTCTATCTGTACTTCTGAACCTGAATCGCAGTAAAGATCATATCTACTTTATAGCGCTTTGGACGAAAACATAATTGAGACTCAGGCAGTATATTTGGTGCTACACACTTTGGCAGTCGATTGAGAATTATTTTTGCAAACATTTTCCCAACAATTGACAAAAGGGAGATCCCACGAAAGTTATTTCAGTTATATTTAAAAGCATCTAAAATGCAGAGACGATAACTGTATGCAGTGGAACTTCTGGCACTTCTTGGATAATGAAAGGAAGAAATTGCCAGTTCTTTTTATCCCCCTTACGAGTTCAGCTACGAGTGAAGGTCCATCGAGAGGTATTTCGTGGTGTGAAAAATCAAACAAATTCAATTATTTGTCTATACTTCTGAGATGAGATGAGATAGTAATTCGACATGTTTTGCTTTCGACATCAGCTTTATTGAACAGCATTTTGTCCTACTATCTTCTACCATCTTTCAAACAACTTTATAATTCTGCTCTCGAATTAGAATATAACAGAGTTCTCAGCATTGAACTGTCGGAAATGTTTTCTAAAATCTTCGAGGACATTAATATTTCTATTTTTTTGAGAACCCAATGTTTCGATTGTCGTAAGATGATACCATATTATCTACAGATTCACAGATTGTTAGTATTAACCTTCAGAATGCGTAATGCATTAGATATTCCTACATGAAAACTTTACCATAGAGAATATGAATGCATACACATTCACCCCAAAAAGATTGATTATTCTTTTAAAGTTAGATTACGAAAATCACATTGATTTATGATTTTGGTCAGATGAGAAAGTATTAAACCATTCTGTGACAATATGGCGAAGACTTAACTTTCTACATCTTTGTAGTAAAGAATCTGGATTTACACACTGTTTAATATGCTTCACGTTTGTCAAATACGTGTTTAAGCAAGAGAAGAATGACAAGAGAGAAAAGAAACATTGTACGCGATAAAGACTATCAGGTTCTTGGCGTTTCCATTTTTCAAGATAATTATTTAATTAAGTAAAAGTATGAATACATTCACTAATATGAATTTTATCATTAAATATTGATTTAATTTATTATTTATTCAATGAGAAATTATCCCAAATATTTCGTTTGTAATTATGAGATTCTTTATTATAGCAGGTTCAGAATATTGTAAATGGCTATGCAGTTTTACGTCGTCTGATTCCAGTAAGCTTATGAATTGAAACAAATTGTTAAACTTATCTTTTGCAATTTGGAGCCTAAACAATTTCTTATAATAGCAATCTGGAGTGTAATTGAAGATGCCAGTTACTATGTAGATAATATTCTGCTTTTTGACTTGACTAGAATCCATTTTTTGGTGCTCTCCTTATTTACTCACAAGTCAATTTTCGACAAGCTGTTTTGATTATCTGTTGCACGCAGCCTTATTTACATCTCTTTTTTTCTTTGCCATTTCACCTCTGTATTTATCAGTTGGTTGTTAAATACATAAGATCAGTTGAATATAATTGAGCGAGGTTTTGTTTTCCTGGCATAGATTTTTAGCATTCCAATATTACAATATCAAACTTTCGTACACTGTCACTAAACTAATATATTATTAATTCCTTTTAAGAAAGTTTTAATTTGGCTAGAACTAAAAGAATCCAAATTGGTATTAACAGCAGTTTACCTCATATTCCCACTTGCAAGTAGAAACATTGTGAATTTGTAGAAGTTTGATAAGCTCAGATAGTCATAAGGCCAAACTGAGCCTTAAAAAACTTTTCTACAATATGTTGTTTTGGCTTGTAGTTAGTAGTTTTCTTGAGCTTTTCTTTAGTCAGGTCAGACACCGTAGACAGAAATAAAGGGAACAGGGTTATATTTGCCTGGAAGAAATGAAGGAAACAGGGTGATATTTACCCGGAAGAAATGAAGGCAAGAGGGTCATATTTGCCAGAAAAAATGAAGGAAACAGGGTGATATTTGCCTGGAAGAAATGAAGGGAACAGGGTGATATTTGCTTGGAATAAATGAAGGGAACAGGGTTATATTTGCCTGCAAAAAAGGAAATGAAGGGAACAGGGTTATATTCGTGTGGAAGAAATGAAGGAAACAGCGTGATATTCGGCTGGAAGAAATGAAGGGAAAAGGGTTATATTTGCCCGAAAGAAATGAAGGAAATTGAGTGATATTTGCCAGGAAAAAATGAAGGGGACAGGGTGATATTTGCCTGGAAGAAATGAAGGGAACGGAGTGATATCTGCCAGGAAAAAATGAAGGGAACAGGGTGATATTCGCTTGGAAGAAATGAAGGGAACAGGATTATGTTATATTCGCCTGCAAGAAATAAAGGGAACAGGGTTATACTCGCCTGAAAGAAATGAAGGAAATAGGGTGATATTCGCCTAGAAAAAATAAAGGGAACAGGGCGATATTCGCCTGCAAGAAATGAAGGGAACAGGGTTATATTCGCGTGGAAGAAATGAAGCGAACAGGGTGATATTCGCTTGGAAGAAATGAAGCGAACAGGGAGATATTTGCCTTACTGGAAATGCATCATCTTGTGTATCAACGTGCATATATATAGAAATACATCGTAACACGTCTGCATAAAAATATGTTAAAGTTTTCTCATATTTTCGCTTATGTAACACACATACGCACACACACACATTTATATACATATTATGCATGTATGTTAGTGCGTACGTGAGTATGTATGTAACCCTATTTTCAGATAGCTGTTATTAATTTTAAGTGACCTTCAAGATAAGAAGAGATTTCTCTAAAAGTTGGACAGTACAATTATTTTTGTTGGGAAAAGTAGCCGAAATGATAAAAAAGTGGAATATACAGATTCGGATTTAATGAGTGCAGAATTACTTTTGTTGTGAGAAGTAAGTGAATTTATCAAAGCTAGTTACCTAAGTGTAGTCAAAATATTGTCAAATGGGTTTTGACGATATGTGACCATAGGTCAAAATACGGCCTTGAGGATTTCCTGTTTACTGATTACCAGGACAGCTGATAGGTCCAGGCAGCCAGGGAGTATTTTTTCTCCCCTTCTATTGAAAGTCGAAATGGTTAAATGATATTACTTTTCGAGATGCTAAGGCGTATATAGGAAGCGGGGAAATAGAACTCTCGTCCTTAACTTCAACACCCCTGCTTTTTGCTTTTTCAATAAAACTGGGGTGGAAAACGAAATTCAATGTGTCGGAACCAATGATGAATGGAATTAGACAAGCGTAAATAGCCTTCAGAGAGAGAGAGAGAGAGAGAGAGAGAGAGAGAGAGAGAGAGAGAGAGAGAGAGAGATGTGCAAACTCCTCGCACACAAGTAAACATTTTTACACTTTCATATATAATTTATTCATATATATATATATATGGTTACGGTCATATCACGTTGAATACACCGGTTCTCGCTCGATCACCGAAGTTAAGTAACGTGGGAAAGTACTCGTTTGCTCATTGCGAATATGATGGTTACACAAACTCATTCAGTGTGCCGTTTGATTAAGTTCAAAATATCTGAATACGTTCCAAAGATGGACATGGCAATTGATAGAAAATAGTAATGTGCTGTAATCTATAATTTATGAGTTATTGCATAAAAATTAAACTGGCTGCATTTTCGTGATTGCGCTTTTGCTAAAGTGAGGGAAATAACTAACAGGAATGTACAATCCATCAGAATGGAATTTTTCTTGTATGCAGTGGTTAGGTAGCTAAAGAGGCTTATATAAGTCGTCTTGTGCAAACATTTTCTATATACACACTCAAGTACCTGAATACAATGTTATGAAAATGGTATAGACTCAAAGTTCTGTTGTGATACTCCTAAGAACATACCCATGGAAAATTCTAGGGGTGGACGTGTTATATTTAGAAGCAATTACTGTCATTGCTTTGATAAAAACAACTGGGTATCATTTCCCTTTATTTATGTCTCTCTGCGCCTCTCTCTCTCCCTCTCTCTCTCTCACACACACAGACACCCACACACGTTGTGTGTGTATCTTTAGACTTACGAATTTCGTAGCTTGTATCAGTTGCCAATTTAAAGGGTGTTAGACGTCTGCATCCCTTGTTCATCTATTTTGAATTGGATTTCAGTTAAGTAGATTCATATATCCATGTATATATATATCCATATGTATACCTTCATATGTACAAGTGAATACGTGAGTGCACAAAAATAGATAGGATCAATCACTCTTTTATAATTTCTTTTCTTATTTTTCGTCTTTTTATTATTTATCCATTTTCTCAATTTCTGTACACGTCTCCTTTCTCAATTAACTTTTGTTTCTCTTGCTTGCCCTCACAAGTGGGGGAAGGAGAGGGAGAGAAAGAGAAAGATAGAGCTTGGCTGAATTTTGCACATCTCTTTTTTTTTCTTGTGGGGATACAAAATAGGTTACTTTATCCTGTATTCAAATCCTTTTTGCTACAAATTCTTGATTGTTCACGTCACCCTATTCAATAACTAGTTAATCTTTGTCAGTTTGATTCACTCAATACATTTAATATTGAATGCACAATGCATGTAAATTGTTAAAGATCACGACACATGTAACTTCTAAGTGTGTCATTAGGTTCAGTCGCACAAAAACGAATTGGATTTAGTGTAAGATATCCACGTTAAATATGGACAACAAAGTGCTCTCAATCTCGGTCTCTGACAAATAACGTTTGATTTAAAATTAATTAAATCAACAAAATTTTAAAACATAATTTTATCTTCCATTTCTTGTTCTCTTCATCTTGTATGAGTGAATAAGCAAGAAAGAAATTTTCAATAGAGCATTCGTCGCTTTTATGCTATTTCACTTCTTGGGGCAATCGCCAAATAAAAGTGATGTCTTTCGATCGATTTTCACATGTTTGTTTTAGTCAAAATCATTCTTCTCAGCCACCACAGAGTATCGTTTATGTTAAAAATAAGACTAATAATCAGATATCGCATTTGAAATTGGCTCCTCAAAATTTCCATCCAATAAATCTTTGTTAACTTGAGGAATCAATTGCAAATTCTTTAATCATTTATTATGTTGATAATTTTATTTAAGCTTGTTTCAATCGCATTATACACCGATTTTTGCATTTTAATCAGATGTGTTTCCCTTTAGAAGCATCGATTTAACTATTTCTTATTGTACAAGTACCTCTGAAATAAGTGTCCACAAAGCATGACTCTTTTATAACTATATAATTATTAAGACATAAGCTTGAAACACATTTAACACATTAAATAATGCACAAGATCAATAAGAAAAAAAGTAAAGGTGAAAGTTATGGGAAATAAATAATCCTTGAGTTTAATTAAAGTATATTTAAAAATAAATATAAACAGAAAAAGGCTGAAAGTCTATTGAAATAATCTTGTTGTTTTGTTAATGCAACATAGTAAAACATCATACGTTTGGCAGGAAGTCAATAAAGTATAAGGATTTTCAGTGTCAGAAAGATTTAGGCAAGAAGTGATTGAGGCAAGTTACTTGCACACGGCGTTCAAAACATCAACAACATCAAGAAAATTTATCTACAAAAATTTGAATCAACAAACTGTTTGTACAAATTTCATATATATATATATATAGTTATCTTGAAGGCTGTTACAATGTGTTGAGTGAAATGAAGGAAGGTAAAGAAGTTTTTGGGTATTACCTATTTATTATACATTAATATTTCGAGGTCAAAATCTCATCTTCAGAATGGCAGAGAAGCGTGTGTCTATCTGAGTGTGTTCCTGGCCTTTCAAAGAATGGTCATTTCTGGCTGGCTGTCTGCTGCTGCTGTTATAAATTAAATTTTACTGTGTGTGTGTGTGTGTGTGTGTGTGTGTGTGTGTGTGTTTATAGTATACGTGTGATTTAGAGTTGGGGCCTTTTTTCTGGTCTGATTATATATATATATATATATATATATATATATATATATATCACAAGTAAACTTTTTTACACTTTCATATATAATTTATTTATATATATATATATATATATATATATATATATATAATTTTTTTTTAATCATATCACCCCGAGCAAGGCGGTAACGCCACTGATGTGCCGGGGGCTACGTAAGAGTGAAAAGACTAGAAGAGAGAAAGCCGGAAACCACATCCTAAACAGGGAACAAGGGATAAGCCTTTACACCTGTTCAATAGACGTGGGTGGAGTGTGAACCGGGCAATAGTTTAGTCTATCTACTCCAATTGAGAGAAAAAAAGAAGAAAAGTGAAAAGATTGGTAAAGAGAAAACCGGAAACCGCATCCTAAATAGGGAACAAGGGATGAGCCTCTACACCTGTTCAACAGACGTGGGTCGAGTGTGAAACGGGTGATAGTTCAGATTATCTACTCCAATTGAAGAAGAAGAAGAAGAAGAAGAAGAAGAAGAAGAGAGAGAGAGAGAGAGAGAGAGAGAGAGAGAGAGGTAACGGTGGTGAGTTAACCAAGTTTTAACTTAGTTAAAGTCCGGTCAAAAAAAGAAAAATTGTTAAAATAACCATGAAACTGTTTTAAAATTAGCCACAGAAAAAACAAAATAAAATCAAAGTAAAATTAAAACTTACTTTTAAGAATATTTCTAAGCTGATTCTAATCCAAACATACGTGTACTACCGGCAGTAGAGAAAAAGAATTATTTTATCTTTTGGCTTGAGGGTTGGTGCGGCCAGATATATATATATATATATATATATATATATATATATATATATAGCTGGCCGCACCAACCCTCATATATATATGGTCAGTACTAGATGGTTGACAGTTTGGGAATACCAGGTGCTTTAAGAGGTTATTGACGTATGTGTGTTGTGTTGCAGTGGATATCGGCTTGGAAAGAGGAATCGGTGAGCCGAGTTCGATTTCCAGTCAAACACTCTGTATTCACTTACGCACTGGTACCCGTGGGAAAGTATATTAATCCGTCCCTTCCATCCAGTTATGGGTTAAATATCTGAGGTCTGCTGTTAATGCGATCCGTGGAAAACTTCTGCACCGATTGTTTGCTATCAGCAGTTCCAAAAAGTGTATATGGTGCTACACAAGCCTTCACCACTTAAAACAATTCTTTGTGTGGTAGTCTAACCAAGTTAGACGCTCATACGTCGAAATTGACGGGAGAGTCTATATATATATATATATATATATACGTTTCATTAAAGATGACTGACAATGTACTGCGATTAAAGTTTTTGTATTTTTTTGTGTTCATTTTCAAGTGTTTTATTTTCTGAACACAATTTGTGTAAAAACTATCCAAAAGTTATGCATATCCGAGCACGTTCATTTAGCCATTATCAAAGATGACTTTTATTCTTATATTTCTTTTATTCATTTTTAACTAAATGTGTATTTTTATTCACGTGTTTGCAGTTATGAGAAGAGTTTATTTTCTAAACGCGGTCAGCACATTTTGGCTGTGTTTGTACTAATTGTTATTAAGTATTGCGTTTTCCTTTTTTATTTTTAGGGATTCCATTATTTTTAATCTCTTTATATGGGTTTGAGGCTATTATACTTGTGTTTTCTACGAGTATATTTCGGATAGAGTTTGGTAGGTTTACGTGTGTGTTTAAATGAATCCTAATTGTCGGGTAGGTGTGACGAAAATCGTCTAGATAGGCATATAGTAGTATGACCAATATAATTATTTATGAGTTTGGCTTGATCAGGAACATAATTCCTTAAGGGGCATTTGAACTCGTAAACAATATTGATTCTTTGTAGTTTTGATTTTGTTAGTGTGTTGTTATTTTTGATGATAAGGTTAGCAGTTTTAAATTTTTGTCATAGATAATTTTGTTTTATTGTTCTGGTCGACTGGGGTATACTTTATGATTTTTCTAGAACAAAATTCGTCTTGCTTATAGTTAACATGTATCTTACTTTTGTAGAAGATGTTAATGTTATATATATATATATATATATATTGCGTTTTCCCTTGCATTTTCATGATGAAAGCTCTTTCAGTGTCGCGCGTTTCTGGAGTAAGTGACACGTGAAACAATCTACGTGGATTGTTTCTCTACATCCAAATTCATATGAGAAGATAGCAAAAACTTTTAAAAAAGATTGCCTTTGAATGTTGATTCTTGCTTGTATTTTGGTGGAAAGAAGCTGCTATTAACTTCCAGTACCTCTGTTTAAAATAATTCTATTTTTCCCAGTTGGATATAAATTGATAAACTCTTTGTAAATATGAGCCTTTCTGTATGATATAAAAATGCGTAGTTTCTTTTTTATGTTTTTGAAATTGTTGCAGATATAATGATAACTTCAATGAAACTATGAAGATGACAATGAAGACTAAATATTTAAGAATAGAGGAACATACCAATTAAGTCTTAATATAAATAAGTCAAAGAACCAATGTTTTATTGTTTCAGCACGTTAAATCATAAATAACATCTCTTGTATTGCAGTCTCGATAGAAAGAAATTGAAAACATGATTCAACGAATCTTACATTCTAGACAAAGGCAGAGAAAATAATGCATTTATTTTTGTAACATTTAAGATTCAAGATGATTTATTTGAAATGTTTGTAGAAGTTTTATGTGAAGTTAAGCGATTTAGGTTGGAATAAAGTTGACATGTAGGAATTAACTTTTATAAGTACTTATCCACTAATCTGATGATCTAAATAATTATTATTCAGTACTGATTAAGAATAATCAAGTTTTCAATAATAATGTTAGCATGCTGTTTATATATATATATATATATATATATATATATATATATATATATATATGTGTGTGTGTGTTTGAACATTATTTTTAATCGATACTCGTATTTGAGTAGATATTCCGTTTTTAATCAAACAGTATATTTATACATTTATTTCTTCCGGCCTCATTATTTACGATAAATTTTTGTTACGAAAATGTTTGTCATTCAGCAGGATTCGAATCTGGGACCCCAGCAACATAATCACCAATTGATCTGGTGTATCTTAGACTGCTAGACCACGAATGATTCCATATTTAAGTCAAGGTACATATATATATATATAGAGAGATATTTTTATATATATATATTTTTTTATCTAACAGGATAATCAGGTAGGTAAATCCCAAAAACCCAATCCTAATTAATATTAATTTCATTAATATTAAATTTGATCAAGGTAGAGGGCTTTATAAAAATATTATATTCTAATTACAGAGCCAAATATAAAAATATAACAAAAATTTCGATGTTTAAATCCGTTGATTAGCCATTTCTAGGAGTACTTCTTCGTTTCCCCAGCAACGGCGAAACGAAAATTTTATTTAATTAAACTCAAATGACAAAAGATTTCATACCGGTAGAAGTCCAAAAAAGAAAACATCCATCCACAGGCAAGTAAAATGGGATGGGATTAATAATTTTTGAAATAATCAGGGAAGCAGACAGATACCTATGTCCCATATTATAAGACATACGAGAATTCTCTTAGATGATTTTTTGTTTTGAATTGAGAGCTAAAATCAAGGTTAGGAACCATGCTGATGGTGTGGTGGACGGAGAACAAGCTCACAGGAGACACCTTGATGAAGGCTATAGTCACTAATTTGCTATAGCAGACCCAAAGCACATCAACAGACCAGTCAGTCGGGGATGGTTCGAGAATTTCGGAAAGATAACCGACATTCATTCCGATGTCAAACATGGTGATATAGGGAGCATTAATATAAAGGCATCTGAGAATTACCTCAAAGCTTCTGATGAAAGCGTGGCGAAAAGTGCAAAAAAATCAGCTAATATAATTCAGTTATTTTGTTTAGCCTTTCTTCTCCTCCTCCGTCAGTTTCTTCAAGTCGCCTGATATCCAAGGTAACTGCTGTACATTATACTTAATAAAATCATCTTATTTTATTGTGTTTTATCCAATATTCGTTATTTATAAGCACATTCTTTTATTTAAAAACATGTAAAAAGATGATAGGTGTTTTTTGGGGGGCCCCGGAACGGATTAATTGCATCTCAATTCATTTCAATGGGGAAAATTGATTTGACATACAAATAATTTGAGTTACCAGCTCCATGACAGTACGAATTAAATTCATAAGTCAAGGCACCACAGTATATGTCATCAGACCTGACGTTTGCGTTTTGCATGAAACAGACTGTCGCGTCTGGGTGTTGACTTCAATGTCCACTTTTATATTTACATATCTTCTATTCCTGATATTGAGCATTTTAACCTATAAAAACAACACGCCTTAAAACTACATTATATATATATATATATATATATATATATATATATATATATATGATGTAATTTTTTTATTACTATGGTTTATTATATCACTACACAAAAATTGTTTCAGAACAATACTGTTTTTCTTTAGGTAATAATTTAAGATGAATTCATAGTTATTTAGAAATTGAAGGGGTAGTAGTTGGAGAATATGTTTGTAGGTGTGTCAATATTGTTCAATCGAATCGAAAGAATTCCAGTATCTTAATTGTGTTCTATTTCTACAAATTTTCGTTGTTCCACTACTGTTCGTCAATGTTAATGTTATATATGTGAATATATTACTGTAAAAAAAGTTACAAGAATAATGAAAATATTTATTTTATAGTCAATGTATTCAAATACTTCGGTTGAAATATGTGTCTTTGTTTTTGTGTGTGGGTGTGCGCACGCGCGTGTGTGTGTGTTAATTAATATACAGAGGCTGTATTCTTTTCATATTTATATAATAATCAGCATGCATTTTTAACCTCTTCTGAATTAACTTTGCGAAGAAAAATAAAAACGAGATAATTCTGCAAATCTCACTCACATACTCAAACATTTTCCATCACAAAATTACGTGACACACTTGATGTATAGGCTGATTCATTCGCATACTGAATCAGACGTACACAGTGCAAACGCACGCACTCAGGGACGGAGAAGCAATGGACAAGTAACTCTAACGACTCAAGATTTTTTTTTATCTTGAGTACTCAGCTTCCTAGCCACAATTACTTAACTTTTTACCTTTTGTGTGTGTGGGGAGGAGCATTCAAGACATTTTTAACGAGGTCTGGCTTATTAAAATCCGCTGGTTCAGTTTTTGAGTGAATTGAGCCAAACAGCTGAAACTGTTAAATAATTTGGGCACAAGGTCAGAGTAACTGAGCACTATCACTGAAAAAATTATTAATGTAAATATATAGTAATACATTTGCAATATACATATATAATGTTTCTTTTTATGCAGAGATGTACCAAAACTGTAATGAACATTTATTATATATATATATATATATATATATATATAGTCATCCGCAGACAGATCTGTTTCGCTGTATCACAGCTCATCAGTATGGTTAGATATCCGATTGCTTTTAGCCAGGATTGAAGCCCGGCCGAATTGGCATCAGTCGGCGATTCTACCTCTGAGCTATTGGCGCTCGGTAGAAGAAGCAAAACTTTTAGCGTGTGATATACCATGTAAACATGCGCCAGTAGCTAAGAGTGTTCTAATTCATTACTGAATGAACAATGCGTTATTACTAGAGTAGCTACTGTATACACATGATCATCGATGTTGCAGTGCTTGGATACCATTGGTGAAGAAGCTTTCATCCTGTTGGTCCTAAAAGTCATCAACGGCAGATGTGACGTCATCATCACTGCGATACTGATTCTTAGTCGGGTTTTTCATATTAGAGAACAAATGATAGTCAAATGGGGCCAAATCAACAGAATAGAGAAGGTGATCAGCCTTCAAAGCCACAGTCACGCACCACAGCCATTGTAACAAAGTATTTGTACGTTGGAGCATGGTTCTGATAAAATAAGACTTCTTTCGTCAGTTTTCTTGTGTGTTTAGTCGTGATGTCCTTTTACAACTACTTCAGTAATTTGGCATCGTACTCTTCATTGATGGCTTAGATCTTTTGAGTATAGCTAATAAGCACAATGTTTTTACATCTCAAAAGCCTTCATCTTCCCTGCAGATAAAACGATCACGGCCTTCTTTGGATCATGTGAGGTGGGTGTTTCTACAACATGGATTGGCTGTTTTTCTCTGGCGTAAAGGGAAGAACCCAACACTCATCCTGTGTAAGGAGACGTACAAGGAAATCACCTATACTTGCCTCAAACAATGTCATTTTTCCTGGTGTACTTTTGATCAAGGATTAGAAGACGTGGCACTTACCTAGAAGTTCAGAGTGTAGAATATTAACAACAATCTCACGTAATATGCTAATAGCATTGGCTATTTGATTTATAGTCAATCACCTGTCATCGAACATCATGTGATGTATACGATCGATGTTTTCCTCGGTGATGACAGTTGCGAACCATAGATCAACTTCAAGAGTCTCTGTTTCTCTTCTAAATTCAGATGACTCCATTTGCACTGTTTTTAAAGTTGAAGTTTTATCTCAATATAGCAAACATGTCAGCATGAATGTCATTAAATCAGCTACTTGATGACACTAATTTTGTCCGATTTCAAGAGAAGTCGCTTATATACATATAATGCAGTATCTAAACTTATTTATAAATGAAACTTTGTCTCTGTGTGTGTGTCTCTGTGTGTGTGTGTATCCGTTACCTATAGACTCCGAAACGGCTGAACCAATTTTTTTGAAAATTAACACAGTTGTACTATAAGCGTCTGTGAGTGTTCTTAGCTAAGTTTTAAGTTGAGGTACCCCCGATAAATATCGAAAATCGATAATCGAAAAATTGGGTTATAGAAGGAGTGGTCCGATTTTAATCAAATTTGATACACTCATAGACAAAGATATAAGAAATGATATTCAGAAGTTTCAAGGTTGCAGTTCTTACAATAGTGCAGAAAATCGATAATATATATCTATATATAAATCGATACCAGGAAATCAAAATTTGACTTACATCCATTCATTTTTTCTTTCAGTTTACGGTTTCGCTTTAACTGGAAACTTTGTAGTCTTTCCTGCCAACCTTTCAAAGAGTCTGAGCTCCAGGACAATGGATTAGTTTTAAAGCTTTCATTACACCCGAACAACGCCGGGCAATACTGATAGTATATATATATATATATATATATATATATATATATATATATATATATATATAAATAAATTGTGTGTATTTTGGCAGCATTTTTTCATTAATGCAGGTTTCATTGAATAATATAGACAAGTTTTGTCTAATAATTTTAAAATATAAATGGAGCCTTGTGAAAAGGCAAATTGAAATAGCGAAAGAAAATCTAGACACATTACATCACCATCAAGTATATCAGACGGTATGAACGGATCCTGCACAAAATTAATAGACAAAACTTGTCTATATTATTCAATGAAACCTGCATTAATATATATATATATATATATATATATATATATATATATATATATATATAAATAATATATGCAGTATATATATATATATATATATATATATATATTGACATATGTATATATTATTATATATATATATATATATATATATAAAATGCAGCATATGTATATAATGTTATATATATATATATATATATATATATATATATATATATATTACGGTAGGTATGAATGAAATAAAATTCCGTACTTAAAAAAACACTATTCTTAAAACATTCTCAATACAAAGTAGAATGAATAATATTTATTTAGTTTTATACCATAAATATGTTATAATACTCTACAAAGGTAGCTACTTTGTTTTGGCACTACTTGTGTCTTATCACCTGATCTTGATAAGACAAAAGTGGTGTCGAAACAAAATAGCTATATATATATATATATATATATACTAGGAATAAATATATTTGTTCCTTTACTATTGCTCTTTATTCCAGTTTTAGCTGTGATCCCACATTGAACCACTGTTTCATTTTTACCGGCACTCATTTTGTGCTTTATATATATATATATATATATATATATATATATATATATATATATATATATATTAATACAGGTTTCATTGAATAATATAGACAAGTTCCGTCTATTTATTTTGTGTAAGATCCGTTCGTATGATCTGATTAGCTTGATAGTGTTGTCATGGAAAGACGACAAGAAATCGCAATAATTGTTGATTTTTTTATCACGTCTGAGCTTTCGGCTTAGATAAGCCATTATCAAAGGATGAACGTTTAACATTCAGTGAACATAGAACATTTAAATTATTATTAACAGAGTCGTGTTGTACAGAGAAAATCAAACTGGTCCATTTTTTTGTGTCGCACATGGCTGTAGGCCGAGAAAAAATGGTGGTAGTGGGTTTTTTGGTCAATTGAGTGTATAGGGGCATGAGGGATTGGTCTGGGAACTGCTGCTACTATGGTGTAGGGGGTTTCAATGCCTATAATCGACGGGAGAGGTCATAGTTATTATACTTAATATGAAATTAATGCTAAATATGGAGATGACTAATGGAAGAGGTAAAATCAAATGAAAGTCCGTGAGTCATAAAATAAAAATATTTATAAAAGATAATTTATTAAAATAACTGTATCATTATTTTATGAATATCATTATTTATGCAGCAATTAGAAACGTTTTTATTTAATCTTTCAATGCTTCTTTTTTCTGCTTTCCTTTTTGTCTAATTCTTTTTCTATATACCGTGTCTCTTCAGGACGTAGACGATATTAGCCTTCTACATCTACCTATCCTTTGTAGCGCTTAACAACCTTTCTCTTTTTATTCCCATGAAACCTTGCTCTGCCATCCATTTGCTTAAGTCCATCAAGTATGTCATGTGTTACTATTCGCTGTCTCCCTTTCCTCAATCTGTTGTGTGAGTATCAGATTCTCCAAGCTTACCATCCTCATTACATGTCCCAGGAACTTCAGCTGTCTTTTCTGATGTTAAATATCAGTTTCCTTTACATTTCCATCTTCCTCAAAACTTTGTCGTTGCTTACATGTTCAGTCCATGGTATCCTCAGCATCCTTTTATAGAACCACCTTTCTGTTGCTTAGAGTCTTTCCTTCAACTTTGATGAGATTGTCTCGCATCCTCTGCCATACGGTAGCACAGACATCACATAACAATCCAGTAGCCATGCCAATACGCCCTCAGTTTAGATCTCAATATCGCACTCTCTTCTGTTAGAAAACTTCTCAGACATTTAAATTTCTGTACCTGCTTGATTTTAGTATCTCCGACATGTAATTGCCATTTGGGGTTCCTCTTTTTAATGATGACCACGCATTCAATTTTCTTGTCGTTTATATTTAGTCCTTTCTTTCCACTGTCTTTAGCTACCTTCTGTAGGAGGTCTTGTAGTTTTCTTTTCTGTATCTGCTATCAGCACTGTATCATCTACGTATCTTATATATTGTTGAGACTGTGTCCGCCAATATCTTCCATAAATCCATTTTGTGAATCATATGTATGAATGATTCATTACTTTAAAGATTAGCAATAAGTAGCAAGAAAAAAAGATGAAGTGGAAGAGGAAGTAAAGAGGTGAATTTCTTGACGATATTGTATTATGTCATTTGTTCGTAGTCATCAATTTGTGCTTTATTTTTTATTCTTTTGTACTTGTTATCTGTTTAAATTTAAAAGAAAGGTTCTAGAACTTTCTTTAGGTTAATATAAAAATTGAAATCTTAAAACATTAGTAATACAGATTTAGCCATTTTTATTTGCTATTTAACTGTATAAAGTATTTATTTTTCAGATTTTAAGATCTAAGCTTGAAATAGAGTTTCTTGTCTTTTCTTTGAATATCGATGCCCAGAAGGTAGCCTCAAATAAATGAAGCTCGACATTACATAAAGTTTTGTACATATATATCACAATTTTTAAATTATTGCACGTATTTCAGGTCAATAATTTTATAATAGAACAATAGTGAGTTATCCGTTCTAGTGAAACGTAGTTAGGTGTTAAAACAGATTAGCTGAATTTGGCCTCGTTAGTAGATAGCCCACTATAAGTTATAAAAGGGGTTATAAAACAAAAAAAAAAATCAAATTGAGTATAGAAACAACATTCATATATACACAGATATCAATTAAGGTTTTTTACAAATAAAATAATGTCTTTTAAATGAGTTCAAAGGACGTTAAAATGTTTATAGCAGTAAATGCCGAAAAGAGAGTTTGTGAGAGCGTTTGTCAGTTAGGAATGTCTTTCAGGTCTCCGCTCCGTAGGTCGGGTAAGTAGCTCAGGGACAGCGAAGAAGAAGATGAGAGGGAAAGAAGGCGAGCATGGTATGATCGCTTGACGAGGTCAAGGGACATGCTAATTATGCTCGTACTTTCTCAACTGGTGATACTTTCTGTGTAGGCGTTTTATTTCGTCTTTGTGAGTCCCAGCAAGTCATTTGGGAATTCACACCCGTACTTAATTCTGGGCTTCCCATTGGGCGATAAGTAAAATTCGCGTAGGCTCGCGAACAGGAATTTGATATTTATTAATTTTTGGTTTTCTGCCGGAACATATGCGTGGAGCCAGGTGCGCAAAGACCAGTTGTGGTCATTTGCTTTCTGAGTGCAAACATCCGGTCCCTCGCTTTGCTCGGTATCACCACAGAACAAACGAACCACAATCATTCATAACCCAGCAAGAAACCATGAGGTATTTTTCCTAATTATCCACTTCGTGTTTTAAATTCCGATGTTCATTTGCAGACGAAACATTTTTGTCTTTTCGGCTAAATTAGAACTTCAGATATTTGCCCGTGGATATTTATTATATAAAAACTCATTAAATACCATAATTTTTACATAGCAGTCTTCCACGTATCCTCTTAACTTAAGGCATAAAATATATTAGTTTTGTGACACTATTTAAAAAAGCGTGTGTCCATCAGAACATACTTAATCATATTCACTATGCTATGCGTAAGGGTCTAGAAGTATTTACATTCGTTATATTCGAAGATAGTATAGTTTAAACTTTTATTAACTAAAAATGCAATAGATTATAAAAGTAATGAAATCGGACAGAGAATGAAGGACATTTATCGCACAAAACATTTTCTTTTCTTTATAGAATGCTGCTGCTTTTTTCATTAATTTTGAAAATTTAAAACACATACCGTTTTTGTGTATCTATTCCTACATTGCAAAAATCCCAAAGAAAATATAATAATTTTTCTTTTTAAAGAAATGTATGTGTGGCTTAGAGTATCCAATACAAAATTTGAAAAATAAAAGTAATATTAAAAAATAAAAATAACAAACGATATTATGTTTGATAAAGAATTTTAATTATAGGATACTTCATATTTTCTGATTTAATCATCTTTTTTCTAAAATAAAGAATCTTATTTGAAAATATGAATAAAAGAGCAATTGTTCAATGCATAGAGTAGATTCTACTTTAATATTAATTTTATTATCAGAGAAAATAGATAATAATAAAAAAGAAAATCCCTGATCTTGTTTTTATAATTGATGGAATAAATAAATTTTCTTTTCTTTTTTTCAGTCGAAACACTTCAATATGATGATTTTAAAACCTGTCAGTGGATGAAAGCAACTGAACAATAACGATCAACCAGCAATATGGGTCCGTAAAGATGGCGTACTTCCTTTGAAAATATAAAAGGATATCAAACTATATTTACACTACAAATTATGCCTAACAAAACTAAAAAGCTAGCCGTAATTCCTGCGGCTATTTATTAAGTTGTATATATATATATACACATATATATATATGCGCATGTATACATATACATATATATAAATATATATATATATCTAGAGAGAGAGAGAGAGAGAGAGAGAGAGAGAGAGAGAGAGAGAGAGATGATCGTCTAAAAAGTGACCAAATTAATAAATAAAATACTCAACACTCAGTGCATATTATCAATACTGATTAGGTATTAGTAAGATCATATTAAATTAGATAATTTTATTTATGGAAATCTCATTCAGCATTATTTGCTATTCTTAACTCGTCTCCATCGCTGTGCGGGGCGGTAACTCTAATAAATAAGCAACTCTATGGCTAGGTTTTACCAAACAACATGCTTCGTTTTTCTTTTATTAATCACTCAGGCTCTGGCGTCGATGAGACGCGATCTTCGCATTTTATCGCGAATGCTTCCGGGCGAATACAGCAACTTGAAGCAATATCACAACGACGCTATAAGTTCCAACGCCGTACCAACAAAAGAGAGACACATTTACATCCGATCTCGTTACACGCCGATTCAACTCCCAGCGTTAGATTCGGACACAGTCAATTTCTTTGTGGAACACTTTATGGATAATTCAGGCCGACCGTCACAGCAAAAGGTCTACAGTTTCGTATTGGATCCAGCACGGAATTCTATTCGGATGGAGGTTTACAAATTAGAGAATATTGGTGATATTAAAAAGTCGCGAGTGGCACGGTCAAAATTACATAATGTAAGCACAACCGAACTTTATAGACATCGCGAATGTGATATGTTTTGGAGACGTTTGGGCATGCGCACTTTTGCAGCCGCTACAGGTCACCAGTGTGTGGCATATATGAAAGGAGAAAGGGTAAGTTAGACAAATTAGCATTGGTTTTCTTTTAAGTGTAATATATATGAGTTATAACTTGGATATTGTGAATATATTAATCATTATGTCAACAAAATGACGTAAAAATTCATCTAAAAGTAAAAGTTATATATATATATTAAAAATTGGTAATTGATTTATATATGGTTTTTAGTTACGCCCTCACTAGAGATAAAATGTGGCAGAAGGCCTTTTAATTGATTTATATAAATGATATTTTACTTTTACTTCTCTTGGTTTACTTTCCTACGAAAGTTGGGAATATTTGTAATATTTTTATTTGGAATAATCTCATCTTTTTTTGTTGTTATCACAAAGTTTCAGCAGTTATACTTTACGGTCTTCTTCAGGTGCCTGCCTATCCGAGTAACCTTCATGGAATTTCGAAATGAACCCTTTATTTAATCTACGTGGCTAGATTGTTCTCGTTCTGCTGCCCATGTCTAAGAATATATTTCTCAGTTATTGCTCTCCTTGTTTCCACTGGGTCTTTACTACGAAGTTCTTGAATTGGACTATCAATTACAATCGATATCAATAAACACCTGAAGAATAGCGGAGATTACAACAGCCGAAGTGTTGTGGTAAAAACAAAGATGAGAATGTAAATAATGACAACTCCTGAAATTAACGACGAAATTGAGAATATTGTCTAATAAGAAAAATATAGCAAAAGTAATTTGTCCTTTTCTTTCATGATATTATCTTTAATAAATAGGGATATAAAAAATTATGGAATTGGATGAAAGAGAAGAAAAGGATTAAATTTAGAGAGGAAACGAATCAAGGGTTTGGCAGATCAACTTTTTATGCCTACAGATAAAATATTTCTTTATTGAATTAAAGATTTTAATTTCATATTAAATGATGTACAAGACCATCATTTTTCCAGTGTAAAAATGGAAACTTATAAAAATTGTGATAGCACGTGATTTAACATAAAGTGTGTGTGTGTGTGTGTGTGTGTGTGTTTGTGTGTGTGTGTTTGTGTGTGTGTGTGTGGAAGCGAGCAAGAGAGAGAGACAGAGAGAGAGAGAGGGGGGAGTAAAAGTAATAGCGTGATTCCAACAAATGTTTCCCACAGAAAAATTTAATTTCATTTCTTGCGAGCGCGTGTATGATTTTGTGTGATATATATATATATATATATATATATATATATTGAGAGCCAGTATGTTATGTATACGTGTGTGAGTGTATCTCTTATTTTATTATTAAACATAATTCTTTAAATGAAATATATTAAGCAATTTATAATTTGATAGTCTTGCTATTTTAAGCTTTATTCCTTCAATAGTTTATCATATCTGCCATCTTCTCGTAAAAGATATTTTAACCAGGCTACATTCAAAACATGAAGCAAATAGTTCGAAGAGTTTCGGAAACTTATTCTTATTTAATGATCGAAAATTGTGATTCTGTGTCAAAAAGATTCATGTAAAACTTATGAGTGCTACTTCATATTTTTGAGGATTTCTCATTCATTTTGATGTGACATTGAGTCATAAGATTCTTGAAATGGCATGATTTTGTCTAAGTAGTCACCATTGGATGTGCGTTGTGGTCCAGGATGTGCATTGTGGTGCAGTGGATATCGACTCGGGACGACAAATCGAGGTGCCGAGTTCGAGTCACCATTGTATAATGAGAGAAGCTAATTATGCAGAATGGGGATGCTTTTCTGTGGATTAATATTCCTTACACACTTTAGAAACTTTAAATTTTTCTCTACACCATATACGAAAATATACCGAAACTGGTTCAGATAAAATCTATTTTTGCGTAAACTTCAGACCATAAATACTTCCATTGTTTGAAATTTGGGCAAATAAGCACTTATCTGAAAAGATGACAGTGAGACAAATTTCAATGGTTGCTTATTAAGTCAAATATTCCCTGGTTCTTTCCTAAAGTTTGACTGACTGGGTTCCCTGGTTAAGCTATATGTAGACAAAGCATTGCACGAAAAACAGTTTTCCGTGAGTCCAGGTTGATCTGAAATGGGACAGCGGTTTCTTTCCCTTAATTTTCTGTTTTATACTTGAAAGTAAAATTGGTAAATTTGTTATTAATCTGCGCTAATTCATTTAAAAGTTTTCAAAGTACCCCAAACATTTGAATCCTGAGAGTTTCCAAGATTTTCTGAGTTCATCTATAACCTGTTCTACGAATGCAGAAATGTTTATTTAACTATGGAAGATCAACGTGTCATTGAATTACCAGCTATGTTCCATGACCAACATGTGCAGTATTACTATTCATTGTGTCGAAAGTCTACACTTCAGTCTTTTCCAAACAGCTTTAATTGTGTGCGTTTTCTGTGCTAAGATGCTTCCTTGCACTGGACACTTTCATGACACTGAAATTTACCTCACCATCTAAAGCTCAGGCACACAGTTTCTTGGCATGATTGGTAATGCATCACAAGTAGACTGAAAAATTTGAAGATGTATCCAACACATATTTCATCCAAGTCAAAATTGCTATCTGCTATCAGATATAAAATTTAATTTTTTGATTGATTGATTATTTTTTTTATCAAAGATTTCATGTTATTTGAAGCCAGAATACACACACACACACACACACACACACACACACACACACACACACACACACACACACACACACACACACACACATATTGTTATTTGAAGCCAAAATACTTATATATATATATATATATATATATATATATATATATATATATATATATAATCCTACGTTTTAAACACAACTCTGAGTTTCATACATTACAGCAATCTTAGGATGCTTATCATTTCATAAGGGCTTATTTTGTATTTGAATTATTAATTAGCGTTAAAGTTTGTTATGGGTATAAAATATCATGTACTAATATTTTTATATTTATTACATGTATCATCAAGTTAGTTTAATAATGAAATCTTAAAATGGAATAGGTTGCTAAAAACGTGGTGGGAGACAAAAAATAGATTTATAATTTAATTAAAACCTAAATAAAATTAAATTAAGGCTTTTTAAGTCTAGGCGCAGAGTGTAAGTTGGGGTAACTAGTTTTTTATATTTACATTTTTATAAAAGGAAAAATAGCGTAAAGAATACGGAAAATTAATACGCAAGAATTTACGCACCCATCCATATACATGTATTTACAGATTCATACAAAGTTAAGGGTTGATGATAATTCAATTTGAATTATATTTAGATATAAATAAACACTTGATTATTGTGAAGTAAAAATTAGATAGGTTTAATAGAACAAAAGTTAAAGTAAAAATTAATAAGGTAATTAGTATAATCTAATTGAATTTATTCAATTAAATCTATCTATTCATTCAACTGTATAAGTATTTAGTCAATTCAATTAGATAATCAGTTAAATTAGGTAACTAATTCTATTAGATAGTCAATTCATATTATTCATTTAGATAACAAATACAATTTATTTAATTCAGATTCAGAACAATTTATTTAATAAATCATTTTAATAACTGATCAATTTATGTAATTAAATAATTAAGTTAATAGAGTAAAATTAAAGTAAGAATTAATTAGGGAGAGAAAACATACATATAATATATATTTGTATCGAGCACTCTTTATAAAAGTAAATGCATGAACAAAAGGTTAATAAACCTATGAGTTCAACAACTTAGTTACAATATATATATATATATATATATATATATATATATATATATATATAAGTAATAGAAATAATATAAAAAGTTAAGATATACAAAAATACACTACGTATATCAAATATATCAAAATATGAAATACACATATAAAAAAAGAGAAAATAAATAATACACCAGAAATTTAGAAATGTAAAAGTAAACATATACTAATGAAACATAAAAATAAAATACTTGCGTAAAAATTATTACATAGACAAACAAAACAATAATACATACGTAAATGTATACATAGAAATAAAAATTAACATACACTCTGCGAACGTGTAAAAAAATACATATATGTAACAAGATAAAAGAATATATATACAAAATAATATAATGTAAATTCATATAAAAACATAAAAATGAATAAATACATATTCCTATATATATATTTATACATAGACTAGCAGTATAGCCCGGCGTTGCTCGGGTGTAATGAAAGCTTTAAAACTGATCCATGATCCTGGAGCTCAGACTCTTTGTACGTTGGCACGAAAGACTAAAAAGCAATAGTTGTTTCCAGTTAAAGCGAAACCGTAGACTGAAAGAAAAATGAATGGATGTAAGTCAAATTTTGATTTCCTGATATCGATATCAAGTAAGTTTTTTCGTCGTAAACTGAATTTTGAAGGCTAAATAAGTCCTTTGAGTAAATGGTACCATTGCTGAAACTAAGAACTACAATTATACCTACTTAGAGCCAAACCAGAAGCACAAACTAAAATAAAAGGGCTGAAAAAATACAGACATACAGGCAAATAAACAGACACACACACAAACATCTTGCCTTATATATATATATATATATATATATATATATATATATATATATATATATTATCGATTTTCTGCACTATTGTAAGAACTGCAACCTTGAAACTTCTGAATATCGTTTCTTATGTCTTTGTCCATGAGGGTATCAAATTTGATTAAAATCTGACCACTCCTTCTATAACACAATTGTTTCGATTATCGATTTTCGATATTTATCGGGGGTACCTCGACACAAAACCTAGCTAAGAACACTCGCAGACGCTTATAGTACAACTGTGTAAATTTTCAAGAAAATCAGCTCAGCCGTTTCGGAGTCTATAGGTAACGGACACACACACAGACACACACATACACACACAGACAAAGTTCCATTTATAAATAATTTTAGATATACATAAACACTAACAGACATGCATATATAAACTAATATAGCCTAAGTCAAAAACATACGTAACCAAACCAAGTAAAATATAGACATGTAACAAACAGAAAAAATATATAATAATAAAGTAAAACTTACGTACACACTCATAAATATGATATATATATATATATATATATATATATATATATATATATATATATGCACACAATAATGTGAGGAAAGGACATTAAGAAATTTACGGTTTCTTCACGTTTATTTTTAATTTTCAATGCTCAATACAAAAGTAGAGATAAATATTATTGGAATATAATTAATGTAACATTTTCGCCACACAGAATTTCCCTTGTTTCGGGGGGATATTTTTTACCATGACTCCATCTTCAAGTAACCATTTTGGGTGGGACGAACGGAAAAAAATATTTACAAAAGTGAGAGGTATTTTGACTTACAACATATAAATAGCTTCTGATTAAGTTCTGAAATTTCAGGGTCACATATTTATTCTTTAACATGTACGTGCTGAAAGTATATCAAGTTTAGCGTTATTTCCTCTTTTTTATTATACAACTATTACAATCTACTTTTATTTTCATTCATACTAACTTTATCTTTTTAGTTTTTATTTTGGTGTTTACTGTTTTTGAAACCTATTTTTGTTTGAATAAAGCATTATTTTTATTAGTGTGTATAGTGTGACGTTATTTTAGATTGGTTATTTTATCGTTTTTTGTCATGTATATTAATATTTATATATACTCAAATCCGAGTATCTATTAAAAAATAATAATGTTAAAACAAAGAAAACTTTAAATATGTCGGCTAATTCCAGTTTCGTGGATTTCCGTTAAATTCCGTAATGTTGTCTTCGGTTGAGTTTGTTTACATTCGGATACAATCTGAACAGATATTAATCGTTCGATGAAAATCAGGAGAATACCTATATAATGGTGAAATTGAACTTTATCTTACATGAAATCTTCTGTGGGCCAATTGGTAAAAACACCTCTGAATTAAAGAATTCTTCTGTTTAATAATTTATGTTTCTATGTCTACATATTGTCATCAATTCACTTCTTGTTTAATAATTTATGTTTATTAGGGTGTTTTAGTATAATAAGCTTACACGTTACATCTGTTTTCTATTCCATTAAAACATTTGGTTTTCCCGATGATTTCCCAACTAATAGTTGGGTTTTGTTGTTATTTTTTTAAAAACGAAAATATTTGGAGAGGGCAGTACTATTTTTGTATTTAATATTGTAATGCTTGAAACTCAGAGTCGTGCCTAAAACGTATAATAATATGCTTATTTATTAATATATATTTTATATATATTGTTGATCTGTTATACAACATTGAGCACTTTTCCATTCACACCTGATTAATATTTATATATTGATATGTATACACGCGTATACGCATATATATATATATACTTATCCCTTATATATATATATTCTAACCATTCGGCCACACACACACACACACACACACACACACACACACACACACACACACATATATATATATATATATATATATACCATTCAGGCCACACACACACACACATATATGTGTGTGTGTGTGTGTGTGTGTGGCCGAATGGTTAGTATATATATATATATATATATATATATATATATATATATATATAATGGATAAGTATATATGTGTGTGTGTGTAGCCGAATGGTTAGAATATATATATATATATATGGGCACATATATATATATATATATATATATATATATATATATATATATATATAGTTAGAACGTTTGCTTTCTGACCATAACGCCGGGGTTCGAATGTCGATTTTCAGAAAAGTTACTTCTTGGTTGTTATTGGAGGTGATCACCTTTGGTAAGCATTCCTACAAACAATAAAGTGAAAAATTCTTAAGTATAGATTTATGTTATAATGAACATTTTAAATTCACTTGTTCTTGTTCATCAAATATTAAGCAACTAAAATACAAAATAAAAATTCGAAAAAATAAACGAGCTCGCTACAATCGCCAAAATTTATGAAAGAACCATACAAATAACAGATGTGTGTTTATGAATATCTTATTCCATTGATTTGTTACACATGTAGGAAATTTCTTCTTGCGATATCATGAATTTACTTATGGATGTTTTATAAATATGTCCTGTTTTGATATTACTGACGCAAATCAGTAATATTAGTAATAGTCCTCCCTCCCCCCCCCCTCTCTCTCTCTCTCTCTCTCTCTCTCTCACACACACACACACACACACACAAAAAATATATATATATTCTCATTTCAACTGAGTTATATATGCATAACCCCGTCTCTGGTCTCGGACCTCATTTCTAAATTAAACTCCCATAAATCAAGCCGAGGTGATAGAATCCCAGTCATCGTCCTAAAGAAATGTGACCCCGAGCTGATTCTAGTCCTTTCCAACCTCTACAACTATTGCTTTTCTGATACCTGCTTTCCTTCTTATTGGGAATCCTCATTTGTAGTTTCAGATTTAAGAATTCTGGTGAACTCTCTAACCGCTCTAACTATCGCATCATTAGCCGCCAACCGCTTTTCGGCAAAGTATTAGAAGCTTTTGTCAATACTGACGTAGTTAAGCATATCACCTCAAACTGTTTTCTATTTCGGAAGCGTTTGACATGTTGGCCTTCTATGCAAGCACCAGGGCTACGGTATTTCTGAAGGATTGGTCTTATCCAAACGTTTCTATCTGTTGTGGTGTCTATGTTGGACTCTTCTACTATAAGATTAGTAGGAGAGGAGGCCTTGGGAGAACAGTCGCATTGATTGGACAGCCAACACACGCACTAGTCATGTAATACACTTCTGTTGTATTTACTGTTAAATATACAACATTTCTATAACATGTTTTGTTATTTCTTAAACTATTAAACTTAATTAGTCACAACACTATCGAATCATGAAATGATGGTCGTTATGACAAGCACGCTTCTATATCGTTTCACAGGAAAGCGAGTTTTCCGCAAGGATCAATCTAGGGTTCTATACTGTTTCTGGTCTTCATTAATGATCTTCCTGATGTCATCAGTTCCCAAATAGGCATCTATGCAGATGACACCACCATTTACTCCCGTCTCAATAAGAAATCTACCAAGGTTGACAAAGTAAGCCTGGTTGCCGCTCTTGAAATCAACTTTCAATCTGGAGCAGGAAATGGCTTGTCAATTTTAATGGCTCCAAAACAAAACTGCTCTCCTTGAACCACCATAAAGAAACTTTCTTGCCAACAATCAGCATAGCTGATGCTAGTCTCCACCAGAGCAACACACTGCACATCCTTGACCTCATTTTTTAATCGATTTGAAGTGGAACTAATATATAGAATTTACTGCTAGAAAGGCTGGGTCTCTCTATTGGGCCAGAAAGATTTTCTCGTCAGAATCTATCTTGCACATTTATAAACCTACCATTCGTCCGTGCATAGAATACTGTTGCTGTATCTGGTCAGGTGATCTTGCTTTTCATCTCGAGTTTCTCAACAAAATCTAAAGAAGAATCTGCAATGTAATCGGTTCTGACTTGACATCTCGATTTCAGTTAATGTCTCACCGATGTGAAGTGATTTTCCATCTGTTCTTTCTACAAATATTTTCATGTCAACTGCTCTGATAGGCCTTTTCTTTCCCTGGTGCACAGTCCACATGGATTCTAGTGTGCTACTATAGTTGCAACTAGACGCAGGAATATTAATTTTATGTGAAATTCTATAAATATAAAAATAGAAATTATTTCCATTCATCGTCATTTAATTGGTATGTAAAATTTATATAATCCAAAACAGAACTATCAATTGATAGGCAGATGTATAATTTCATGAGTATGTTTTGAGTACTTTTACTGTTAAGTAAAGAGTCATTTTATTCAGATGTATGTTTAAAAATTAAAGCGTCTATATATTATGGTAATGCGTGAATCAATACGGATATGCAATAAATTATTTGCATATAGTTTTTTTAGCGTCTATCTAATAATCAATATGCAATGTCCACACTGCATATATATATATATATATATATATTAACTAGTTTTATGAAATTCAACAGGCAAGGTCTGTCCGTTTAAATTTTTATATACCAGTTTTTCAATATTCGAATATGTTGTTTAACATCTGAGTCAAAAACGTATGTCGGGATTTTAAAATGTGTATAAACTATTTTAAATCCGTAGAACTATTTAATTCACTCATTTTTCTGGGAGTGTCAAGGTTCGGTGAAACCGATCTGCAAATAGTGCCACTGTATCATACAAAATATGTAAATTAGAATTTCCCCAAAATATCAATATTTGCAGATCGGTTTCACCGAACCTTGACACTCCCAGAGAAATGAGTGAATTAAATAGTTTTACGGATTTAAAATAGTTTATACACATTTATGACATGATTTACAAGAGTAAATGACCACACGCAAACACACACGCATATGCACATACACACATACGTGTGTGTGTGTGTGTGTGTGTGTGTGTGTGTGTGTGTGTGTGTGTGTGTGTGTGTGTGATATTTCGGCAGCAATAATTATGTTAAATAAATTTTATTAAATTGTAACACAAGATCAGTCTGTTTAATTTTTATTGCATTTTCCAAGTCAAAATTGTAAATAAAATGTCCAAGGTCCGTGTTATGTTTTTTTTCTGTTTTTATTTTAGTTCTTTCGAGAGCTCATTTTCAAGAGTAAAATGTTCTCAGTATCATAACTCATAGTGTTTTTTAGATGCATCTTGATATTTTGGGGAAATTCTAATTTACATATTTTGTATGATACAGTGGCACTATTTGCAGACCGGTTTCACCGAACCTTGACACTCCCAGAAAAATGAGTGAATTAAATAGTTTTACGGATTTAAAATAGTTTATACACATTTATGACATGATTTACAAGAGTAAATGACCACACGCAAACACACACGCACATGCACATACACACATACGTGTGTGTGTGTGTGTGTGTGTGATATTTCGGCAGCAGTAAATAAATATGTGTGTATGTGCATGTGCGTGTGTGTTTGCGTGTGGTCATTTACTCTTGTAAATCTTTTCTCAAAGAATCGTTTTAGACATATTAATTACTTTCATTGTGCAACCATTTCTCTTTCTGTGTGGGACACAAATCATATCTACTTGATCTGTCAAAAGTCATTGCAAGATGTTTTATTTTACTTCAATTCTTTTTCAAGGACAATCTGCTCAATGAAATCGGACGTAAGGTAAGATTTTTATAGCTCTCTCGCAAGCTAAATGAGTGTTCTCGTCGTGCTACCGGTTAAAATCGGTCAGTTCATATTTTCGTTTTCATTATTATTATTATTATTATTATTATTATTATTATTATTATTATTATTTTAATTAACCATTTTAGCTGTTTTGTTCTGTTGTTAGTCCTGAGGTTGTTGTTGTTGTTGTGGTTGTCGTTTTTGTTATAAGAGCATTTTTCTTCATAAAAATTAATTTTGGATAACGTCATATTGCAATGATAAAAAAGGAAATGGAACATTAAAAACAAAAATTAAAACAAAGCAAAACAAAAAGAACAAAAAAAACTAAAAAAGTAGATAAAAACATATAAGCAAAATAAAACATAGTTTTACTTCCAATAAAAAATTATGTTCAGAAAGCACAATAAACAACACAACCTAAATTAGTTATCTAGTGGATGATGAATGATTCACACAAATCAGTGTTTCCCAATTTTTGTTTGGAAATAACTCTCACGCTAATTCTCAATAAAACTACTTCATTTATCGTGAGTCTGACAAGTGGAAAGCTAAGAGTAACGAAATGTTCATTTATCTTACTGGTGAGTAAGTTCAAAATTTGAATATTTATTGCATACAAGACCAATGTTCACAGAATACGTTATACGAATTAAATTCACTCGCTGTCTGGCAGGTATAATTGAAAGAACTAACGCTGTTATTTAAAAACTCTTAACAATAAAGCACAATAAAGATAAATATATTAATCAGTTGTATTCAGTGGGCTTTTTACTTTGATATCATTATTTTAAGGAAATAGTATTTTGTCATTTATTTTTAAATATAAATAGAAGGATGATGCATTGATTTCCATTTTTATAATTTCTCTCTGACATTAACTTTGTTCGCACATCAACAGATGAAGAACTTTGTTAGAGTTTCAGTTTTAACTATAGCAAATCAAAACTAAAGCACTTTCAGAAAATTGAAAAAATAATTAAAAGATAATAAAAATTATAAAATAATTAGAAGATTTTAGAGGAAACAGAAATTATTGCAAAGTTTTTAAAATCTCGTGTAACTTATCAACATTCTTTTAGTGATATGTAATCATGTGCAATAATGATTTTGAGTAATGTGAGAAGGTAGAGAATGGAAGATAGAAACAATTTGTTGTGCTATTCTGTTTCTATATTATTGAACTTATAAATATATCTGCCAAAACAGGTCTACATAAGGCCACAACAATTTGGTCATCGACAGCGAATCTGCATGACAAAATTACTAGCTATTGCGACTTTTTTTGCAGTTTTATATTGATGTTTTTTTTAAATGCCAATTGTGTTGGGAAACACTGAACAAAATATCTTGCATGCTGTTTAATGAAAAAACAAAAGGTAAAGGGAAACATTTTCATGCTTTGTAATGTTATTTGAAATTGTCGCTTGCTGCTTAATCGAGAGTTTGCTTCGGCTTAACGATAGAAATTCACATTCTTAATATATGCGAAATATGATAAAAGAACAAGACAATAGAACAAGAAAGTCTTTTATTTTATATTATATCCCAAGTGTGCATGCTCGTAATATCTGTAACTGTTTTGTTGTACTAGAGCTACCTTCCTTATTTGGGTGATTTGATATCAGAATTATACCAAATATTAAGTTGAATGGTCAATTCAGATCGTTTTTATTTCATTATTTAATTTCGCAGAGAAAATAAAAGATTTCATAAGTGAAAGAAGAAACAAAACTTGAATAAAAAACATGTTTGCACAAGTGAATATATACGTACACAATGTAAACAGTTATATAAGACGAACATTGATATCGACATAATTTTGCGTTGATTTTACGTTGGTCCTTATTTTTGATCGAACATATTGCGTATACATTCGGATCATCCGCAAAACCATACTTACAGATTATCTTTTCCGACATCAGCATATAGAGTACTGCATATTGCATGAGCTCCTAACTGAACACAGATTTTTAATCAGTTATGTAAATCTATGAAAAATAACAGTTAATTGTTGGGAATTTTATAGAAACTAACTAAAATATAGAAAATCACTTGTCATTGAGAAACATTTTATTTCACATTAAATTCACAAAGTAATAATATTCATTATCCTAAAACAAATTTCGTATAAATTGGTACTGTAATTTAACACTGTCAAGTTTAAGAATAATTGTAACTAATTTTCTACTACTAATCTCTCTAAAAAAAAGATAGTTATGGGCGACTGGTTAAGTCAAATACTCACTCAGCTACTTTCTTTTATACTAATATAAATGAATCTTAATTGGTAAGGAATTTCTTAAATATTACCGAGTAACATGCTTACGCACAAAAGAGCAGACAATGTATTTTTTAATCATTTAAATCTTGAAAATATATTTCACGATTTAGAAACAGTTGATCAATTTTTGCAATTAACATTGCGTTAATTCCAAAAACATTGGTTGTAGAAATATTTCTCTTTAGAAACTCAGATATACTGACGGAAAATAAATTTTCAATTTTGTTTCAATTTACTAAAAATTGAATGTACAAGTAATATTACTGAATTACAATAAATAGTCGTTTATAAATATTAATAAATAATGGGTCTATCATCACTATTCAGACATCATATTAATGCATCATATCTCCTTATTGGGCACACAAGACTGTGATCTCACCTTCATGCTATAATATAAATGTTGAACATCATCCTACGATTGATTATTCCACTCTTTTTGTACCTGTTGAAGCAATGTATGAAGAGTTGTAAAAAAATAACTGAACGAGTTAGGCACCATACTATCAGATTTGATACATGTTATATGGAGGATAAGCTTGGCAATTGCGCCCGCATCAAACATGTTGTCGAATGTGTTGGTTATGTGTTATAATGAACATATGTTATTTAAACATGTTGGTTTGGCATTATCTAACACTGTAGCAGGAAAGGCAACAGAACAGTTGTACAATATTCTAATTGTAGATGATGCTGTTGCTGTTCAACATCTCTAAACACTAAAGTATGGCTAGAGAAGAACGTGGACACCGTGGACATCGATCTACAGAAAGTGAAAAAATCCTAACATCTGATCTTTGCTGACGATGTAGTTTAGTCTGCTGTTCTTGTCCTTACAATGCGTCGATCATGTCAAGTGTCTGGACAACCTGACTGTCCAGAAGCTGTTTTAGGGGTGGAAAAATAGTCATTTTATCAGTGTTGTTAACATTGAAGCACTACTGATGCGTTGCGTCGAACATGTGCAACTATTCTTCGAAATAATCATTCAGTTTCTCAAAGAATCACGAATCATCCTCTAACTGAACAAAAGGTGCAGCTTTGCATCTCCGTGGCATGACACCAAATTGTTCGGGACTCTATCAACATTGAAACTTAGTGAATCATTTGTCACTGACTAAAGTTTAGACTCAGACATTCTTATTGCAAATTATATATATATATTCAGACTATGTACAAAGTGATTAGTTTGAACAGCGCCAATTGTTTCTTCTGAATTTCTTAATTAATTAACTTTCTCAGAATAAAAGAAAATTCAAACTACTTTTACAAAATTTCATAAAATTGTTAGCGTCAGTTTCTTTGGTAAATTAATCGTGTTTTTCCCGTTTCCTTTTGTTGATAATAAGAAACTCTTAAATACAATTTTGATGGTCTTTCTAGTTTATTTTGTTCTTAATTTCTTTTCGCTATATTCGATCCACTGTTACGGCTTGCATCATCACCATCACAACTATTATCCCCAATCACCAGTCACTTTTTGCACATGTAGTTGGTAGAATTTTAATTGGTAGCATACAAGTTACATTGCACAGATGATCATGGAATGATATTTTGTGTTTGTGTGAAATTGTAGCTTTAGAAGGACGAAACTACCGTCTTTTGCTGCTGATTCTAGCGCAGATGTCATTATATTGTCTATTGTTATTTTATGTGCTTTTGTTGTTTTATTGTATTGTATTGTATTGCTTGTTTCAAGTATTAAACTCTTTTTAACTATTTTTACTTAATGTCGATAACAAGCGTGTGCTTTCAGTTTTGTGCATGTCTATCCATATATATGCATTTATATGTATAAAAGTATATATATATATATATATATATTGATTGTTTAATACTTAGTTTTTAGTCCTAATAGGGTTAGACCAGTACACATTTGTATTAAAAAGTGTTCTATACAATTATATTGTAGAACTTTTGAATATTTTTCATTATTTTGTTCTATTGTTATTTTATGTGCTTTTGTTGTTTTATTGTATTGGGAAATAACTCGTTTATAAATGAAATATATATATATAAACAAAAGAAGAGAAAAACGAGAAAAACTTGTATACAAGAAAAAGTGCGAGAGGCCGTGAACGTTTTGTTTAAAGTGTAGATTTATTGTTGCTATTATTATAATTGTTACTTGCCTTTTTTGCATGATATTATTTAAGGGTCTGTAATGGTATTTGTGTCGCTACACGTGTTTCGAGTCTAAAGTTGACTCTCTTCAGGCAAATAAACATGTGACTTCACATATCGAGATCCGTTTGCTTTTTGCAAGTTACAAGAGAGAGTCAACTTTATATATATATATATATATATATATATATATATATATATATATATATATGAATGTGTGTGTGTGTGTGTGTGTGTGTGTGTATACACACTCACAAGTATAGGGTAGGTATGGACGGAATAAAATTCTGTATCAAAAAACACTATTCTTAAAAAAGGTGCTCAATACAAAGTAGTGCATTTATAACATTTATTTAGAATTTATAACATAAATATGTTAAAATATCACTACAAAGTATCTATTCTGTTTTGACACTACTTGTGTCTCATCAAGTGATGATGCTGATTTCAAGTTGAAGAGTTTTAAATTGTTCAAAACTAGCCAAACCGCCACAATCAGGGAGACATTGTCACATAGTCTATAGTGACCAATTAAAAATGCATGTTATTTCTAATTTTTGGAAACATAAGAATAGACTCTAAAATAATTTATTGGGGCATTAATGTTAATATTTTATTAAAATAGAAATCAATATTACTAATCGAACTAATTTTGAACGTTGCAATTATTTTATTTGTTCATTATTCTTTTGAACATATATATATATATATATATATATATATATATATATATATATATATATAATGAATTAATATATTAATAATAGAGACTACGAATTTTAAATTCTAAGTTTAACAAAGTATTATATTTAGATTAGATTATTGTAAAGTTACACAAAAATGAAACAGGGAGGAAACAGATAGACACGCACAAATATATAGATGCCCACATATGGACAAACATATACGATCAAACATACATAAATTAGTATATACAGGCACATATATGCAAATGTATATACATACACAATTTTTTAGTTCTAAGCTACGTGTCGATTTATCGGTTAAATTTAGAGCTAGGTTTGAAAAACGCCTGTAAACGCTACTTATTGAATATATATGTAAGACAGAATCCGTAAGATGACATCCGCCTGAGAAGTTTAGATAAGGTCCAGACAAATAAAGTCATGTTCCAGTGCATAAACAAATAGATATAATCAAATATATACGCACGCAAATCCACAAACCAAAAAACAGCATGCTTACACGATTTAAAAATCCACATTGCATCATATATAGAATAAAACCACATACATTGAAATACTTATAGACATCTATAGGCATAAATGCACACAGGTAAACACAAAAACATTAACACGGAAGCATACGCACACATGTATAAGTTTATAAACAAGAATATATATATATATATATATATATATATATATACACGAAAATACAAGCATATATGCACACAAATATACATACATAAACAAATATATATATATATATATATATATATATATATATACACATATACATGTAAAACAATATATCACCATGCCTACTTGTGCTTAAATCAACATTCACACCTACATATATACATTTAAACCCATGCCCTCAAGTATATATATTAAAATATAAACACAGGTAAAAACCAATAGAAAAAACGGAAAATAACATATATGAACAGTTAAACCCAGGTACCAATAAGAAATTCAGAAACCATGTGAAAATGATGCCCAAAAAATATTTAATTTATTTAATATTAATTTGACAATCTGTGCTATAATAAAAACTTATTAAATATTAACTAGATGGTATATGCTGGATTAAAAACTATCAAATATTAACAGAAAAATATGTGTTAGATTAAATATCTCATAACTATCCAACTGTTCTCCCTGATTGAGGGTTTGGCTAGTTTTTAACCTTTTAAAACTTTTCAACTTTAAATCAACCACATCACCTGATAAAACGCAGGTAGTGTCGAAACAAAATAGCTACTTTTGTAGTGATATTACAAGATATTTAAGCGATAAATTCTAAATAAATACTATATATATATACAGAGAGAGAGAGAGAGAGAGAGAGAGAGGGGGGGGGGAGTTAGATAGATAGATAGATAGATATGCATATGGAAATATATGCACACATTTATCTAAATATATATACATATGCAAATATGTGTATATCTATAGAAATGTATTTATGCATATGTACACATTATACGTGATTTCGTGCGCACAAACGTTTATTTGTTTTAAACAACCAAATTGAGAATTGGTTGAAAAGAGTTTTGTTCTGATGATTACACATTTGTAATCATTTTGTTTTACCGATCCATAAAAACATTTGTATATTCATGAACTATGCCGAGTTTGGATTCATTCATGCAAGTAAAATATTTCAATAGAGGAGTTTTATTTTCACTGAAACGATTTAATAGTTATTGTTCAGCAATTATATATGTTGGGTATATGAAAAAATCCTAGTATCCTCTGTTTTTAAACATTAAAGACCAGAGACACCGGACAAAAACATTCTTAAATAATCTATGTGACTGCCATTTTGAGTGTTAAAATTGTAATAAAATTTTCGTTGTGAATCTTCGAAATTTAAAATATTGAATAAAATATTTTAAAGTATTTGACTTAAGCATTAAAACATTTCTCTAAATGCTTTAAATAGTGGGATATTATTTATGAATTTAGATGCACATAAAGTTATGACCAACACTGTTGGTCATAACTTTTTCGGTCCCTATAAATTTTTTTTTGTCCCCTTTTGATCATCTGTTACTATATTTCTTTTTAATGTTTTTATATTAAACCATTTATTTATTATTGAATATGTTCTGCCATTGAAGTAGAATTATCAATGAATTCATAGTCATTAATGTGTTGCTTAAATTTTATGAAAACTTACAATATATTAAGTAGAAAAAAATAAGCAGTAATTCATATAATCGCTTGGAATTGTTAAGAGAAATAAAAATAACACTGAAATTTGCCTTTTATATTGCAATTTATAACCAGACCCGTAGGAAGATCTATACATGAAAATACTTTCAGATTTTTTTAATGCCTGATGGATATTCTGGGTTTTACGCGTGTATTGTGCTAATATTAGACAAGATTATCCGAGTTAGAAAATATCATAAAGCAATAAGAAATTATGATAGAAATGTTTTTATGTGTGGAAGAGAATTTTTTATCCGACTGGATAAATTTCAGATATATTTTTAAGCTGGTTGATATATTATCAGCTCGTAAAATTTAATAAGTGTTGTGAGCGCAGGCGTTTTGTTCTTGAGAAGCTATAATACATTTCAACAAAGAGAGTCTTGAATCTTGGAAATAAAAAAGCTTTCTTAGCTTGGCAACTCACTATCGCCCACAGTGCAGGATCTTTTTAAATAACAATGTCAGTTTCAGAGATCACAAAACAATATTTGTTCAATAAAATTGAATCCAAAAAATACGGCAAAACACCGTAATCAATAAAGATTTCGGCGACTAATGTTGTTTTGTTGGAAGAGTAGAAGTTTTGAAAATCATGAATTTTTTTTTTTAAATTGATGTCAGTAGACAGTTGTTATTTTTCATGATGGTTGAAGTTAAAAAAATATGTTTACATGAAGAAGATATTTTTGACTGTAGTGCTTTTGTTTTTCATAAATACTTTTTAGGCTTTCAGAGAAAAATAAAACCGATTAATAGAAATAATATTTATCAACAGTGATCTTTTCTTATAAAATGAAAGCGGTTAAAGATTTTCATTCTAATATTAATTCAGCGAAGACTATAAAAATGCAAACAAGATGGCTTTCATTTTGGTATATAAATTTTGAAAGTATACAATACATGAGGTGAAGATAAAGCAGGTCCATCTAATCTTGCAAAAACGAAAAAAAAAAATAACCTAAGATGAAACGAAATAGATAAAGCAAAAAGAATTGAAGCGAAATAGATAAATCAGAAAAGGACTGAAGCAGAATGGAGAAAGAAAAGGATTGAGGCTAAATAAAAAAAGCAGAGAAGGTTTGAACAAAATTAAAGAGAGCAGAAAATGGTTGAAGCGAAATAGAGAAAGAGAAAATGTTGCGACAAATTAAAAACAAAACAAAACAGAAAAGTGTTTACGCGAAACGGAGATATCGGAAAAGGATTGACGCGAAACAGAGAAAGCAGAAAAAGGTAGAAGTGAAACTGGGAAAGCATAAAAGGTTTGAAGCAGAATAGAAAAAATAGAAAAGGATAGAAGTGAAATAGAGAAAGAAGAAAACAGTTTAAGCAAAATAAGGGAAGCAGAACTGGTTTGACGTCAAACAGAGTAAGAGGAAAAGGGTTGATCCGAATCAGAGAAATCAGAAAAGGGATGAAGTGAAATAAGGAAAGCAGCAAAGGGTTGAAGCAGAATAGAGAAAATAGAACAGGATTGAAGTAAAAGAGAGAAAGAAGAAAAAGGTTGAGACAAAATAAGGAAAGCAGAAAAGGGTTGACGCGAAATATAAAAAGTAAAAAATGATTGAAGCAAAACAAAGAAAACAGAAAAAGTTGTTGAAGCAAAATATAGAAAGCAGAGAAAAGTTGAAGAAAAATAAAGTGAGCAGAATACGGTTGAAGTAAAATAGAGAAAGTAAAATGGGTTTCAAGGGAAATGGAGATAGCAAAAAAAGTTTGAAGTTAAATGGAGAAAACAGAAAAGAGTTGAAGCGAAACAGAGTAAGATGAAATTGGTTGAAGTAGAAAAGAGAAAGGAAAAACGGTTTAAAGCGAAATGGAGAAAGTAGAAAAAGTTAGAAACGAAATAGAGAAATCAAGAAAATGTTGAAGTGAAATAAAGAAAGGAGAGAACTTGTAAAGCGAATTTCAGAAAGCAGATAATTGTGGAAGCAGAAGAGAAAGCAGAAAGAGTTGAAGCGAAATACGAAAAGCAGAAAAGGTTCGAATGGAAATAAAGAAATGATAAAGAATTAAAGCCAAATCGAGAAAGCAGAAAAGTGTTGAAGCGAAATAGAGAAATTAAAAAAAAAAAGGATGGGATCGAATAGAGATAGCAAAAAAGGGTTGAAGGGAATATAGAAAGCAGAAAAACATTGAAGAGAGACATAGAAAGTTAAAAAGGGTTGAAGCGATTTAAAAAAAAGAAAATGGTGGAAGCAAAATAGAGGAAGTAGAAAAGGTTTGAAGCGAAATAGAGAAAGCATAAAAGAGTTGATGCGAAATAGAGAAAGCAAAGTAAAATTGAAGTAAAATAGCAAAAGCACAAAATGTTCAAGCTGAATAGAGAAATCAGAAAATGGTGGAAGCAGAAACGAGAAAGCAGAAAAAGAGTGAAGAGAAACAAAGAAAGCAAAAAAAAAAAAAAGGATTGAAGCGAAATAGAGAAAATAGAATAAGAGTTGAAGTGAAATAGAGAAGACAGAAAAGGGTTGAATCGAAATAGAGAAATGAAAAAGATATGACGCGAAATAGATAAAGCAAAAAAGAGTTAAAGTAAATACAGAAAGCAGAGAAGCATTGAAGAGAAATAGAGAAAACAGAAATTGGTTGAAAGAGAAAAGAGGATGCAGAAAAATAATATAATAAAAGAAAGAAACAGAAATTGTTTGAAGTGAAATATAGAAAACTGAAAAGATTGCAGTCAATAAAGAAAGACAAAAAGGTTTGAAGGGAAATAGAGAAAGCAAAAAAAAAAAAAAAAATGAAGCGAAATAGAGAAAGCTGAAAAAGGTTAAAGCGAAATAGGGAAGGGAATGCAAAAAAGATAGAAAGGAAATATGAAAAGCAGAAAAGAGTTCAAGCAAAATAGAGAAAGCAAAAAAGACTGTAGCGAAATAGAGGAAGCAAAAAAGATCCAAGCGAAATAGAGAAAGCAGAAAAAGGTAGAAGCAAAATATGGAAGGCAGAAAAGGGTTGAAGTGAAAAGAGAAACCAGAAAAGAGTTCTAACGAAATAGAGAAAGCAGAAAAAAAGCGAAGAGATTAAAAGAAAAGAACAGAAAATAGAGAATACGATATAGAGAAAGCAGAAGGGGTTCAAACAAAATGGTGAAGTAAAAAAGGTTTGAAATGAAATCGGGAAAGCAGAAATAGATTCTAGCAAAAAAAGAAAGCAGAAAATAATTGAAACGATTAAAAAAAGCAGAAAAATGGGGAATGCCAGATAGGGAAAGTAGAAATGATTGAAACACAATGCAGAAGAGAAAAAGGTTTCAAGCAAAATCGAAGACAAGAAAGGGATTCCAACGAAATAGAGAAAGCAGAAAACAGTTGAAGAGATTTAAAGAAAGCAGAAAATGGGGAATGCCAAATAAAGAAAGAAGAATATGTCGAAACAAAATGGGAAAGAAAAAAGATTTAAAGCGAAATAGAGAAAGCAGAAATAGACTGAAGCTAAATAGACAAAGCAGAAAAAGATTGAGGTGCTTGAAAGAAAGCCGAAAACATGGAATGCCAAAACGAGAAAGCAGAAACGGTTGAAACAAAATGGAAAAGAGAAAAAGGTTGCAAACAAAATAGAGAAAGCAAAATATTATTTATCCGAAATTGAGAAAGCAAAAAAAAAAAAAAGTTCAAAGTAAACAGAGAAAACAGAAAAGTATTGAAGCGAAATAGAAAAAGTCGAAGCAAAAAAGAGAAAGGAGAAAATGGTTGAAGCAAAGTAGAGAAAGCAGAAAAGGGTTGAATTGAAATAGAGAAAGCTAAATAAAGATTAAAGCAAAATAAAGAAAGCAAAAAAGGGTTGAAGCAAAATAGAGAAAGCAAATAAGGACTGATGCAAAAAAAGAGAAAGCAGAAATTGTTTGAACAGAAAACAGAAATGTGTGAAAGCGAATAACAGAAAGCAAAAAATGGCAGGGCGAAATAGAGAAAGTTGGAAAAGCTTGAAGCGAAATAGAGAAAGCAGAAAAGGATTGAAGCGAAATAGAGAAAGTTGGAGAAGCTTGAAGCGAAATAGAGAAAGCAGAAAATGATTGAAGCGAAATAAAGAAAGCAGAAAAGAATTGGAGCGAAATAAAGAAAGCAGAAAAGAGTGGAAGCGATATAGAAAAACCAAAAAATGATTGAATCAAAATAGAGAAAGCAGAAAAGTGTTTAAGTGAAACAGAAAAAGCAGGTAAGGCTTCAAGCCAAATAGAGAAAGCAGAAAAGAGTTGAAACAAAATAAAGAACGCAGATAAGGTTTAAAGTATAAAAGGATGAAGCGAAATAAAGAAAGTAGAAAAGGATGGAAACGAAATAGAGAAAGCGCAAAAAAGGGTTGAAGCGAAATAAAGAAAGCAGAAAAAGATCGAAGCTAAATAGAGAAAGCAGAAATAGGTTAAGCCGAAATAGAGAAAACAGAAAAGGATTGAAGCGAAATAGACAAAAGCAGATAAGGTATGAAGCTAAATAGAGAAACCATAAAAGAATTGAAGCTATAAAAGAAAAAACAGACAAGTGTTGAAGCTAAACAGAGAAACAGATAAAGTTTGAAGCTAAAAAGAGAAAGCAGAAAAGAATTGAAGCTAAATAGAGAAAGCAAATAAAAGTTGAAGCTAAATAAAAAAGCAGAAAAGGATTGAATCGAAATCGAGAAAGCAGAAAAGAAATCAAACTAAATAACGAAAGCAGAAAAAAATACAATCGAAAAAGAGACGGCAGAAAAAAATTGAAGCTAAATTGAAAAAGGAGGTAATGTTATAAGATAAACAGAGAAAGCAGAAAAGAATTGAAGCTAAATAGAGTAAGCAAGAAAGAATTGAAGTTAAATAAAAAAAGCAGAAAAGGATTGAATCGAAAAAGAGAAAGCAGAAAAGAATTGAAGCTAAATAGATTAAGCAGATAATGGTTGAAGCTAAATAAAGAAAGCAGAAAGGATTGAAGCTAAAAAAAACAAAACAAGAAAAACAAAACAGAACAGCATTGAAGCTAAATAGAGAAAGCGAAAAAGAATTGAAGCTAAACAGAGAAAGCATATAATGGTTGAAGCAAAATAGAGAAAGCAGAAAAGGGGTGAAGCGAAATAGTGAAAGGAGAAAAGAATTGAAGGTAAATAGAGGCAACAGAAAAGGTTTGAAGCTAAATAGAGAACGGAAAAAAAGATTGAAAATAAATAGTGAAAGCAGATAAGGGTTTAAGCAAAATAGAGAATGCAGGTAAGGTTTAAATCGAAATACAGGAAAAAATAATTGAAGTGAAATAGACAAATTTGATAATTGTTGAAGCAAGATAGAGAAAGCAGATAAAGGTTAAAACTAAATAGAAATAGCAGATGAAGTTCGATGCTAAATAGAGAAAACAGAAAAGGATTGAGAGAAATTAGAGAAAGCAGAAAGAGTTGAAGCTAAATAGAGAAAGCAGATAAGGATTGAATTGAAATGTATAAAGCAGATAAGGATTGAAGCGAAATAGGAAAAGCAGAAAAGGATTGAAGCTTAATAGAGAAAGCAGACAAGGATTGAAGCGAAACAGAGAAATCAGAAAATGTTTGATACTAAATAGAGAAAGCAGAAAAGGATTGAAGCAAAATAGAGTAAGCAGGAAAGAATTGAATCTAAACATAGAAAGCAGATAAAGTTGGAAGCGAAATAGAGAAAGCGGATAATGGTTGAGGCTAAATTGAAAAAGCAGAAATGGATTGAAGCAAAATAAAGAAAGCAGAAAAGAACTGAAGCAAAAAAGAGAAGGTAGGTAAAGTTTAAAACAAAATAGAGAAAGTAGATAAGTGTTGAAGCGAAATACAGAAAGCAGATAAGGGTTTAAGCGAAATACAGAAAGCAGATAAGTGTTGAAGCGAAATACAGAAAGCAGATAATGGTTGAAGAGAAATAGACAACGCAGATAAAGGTTGAAGCAAAATAGAGAAAGCAGAAAAGGATGAGAGCGAATTAGAGAAATCAGATGAGGATTGAAGCAAAATACAGAAAGCAGAACAACATTAAGGCTTAATACAGAAAGCAGATAAAGATTGAAGCGAAACAGAGAAAGGAGATAAGGGTTGAAGCGAAATAGAAAAAGCAGATAATGGTGTAAACCAAATAGAGAAAGCACAAAATGATTGAAGAGAAATAGAGAAAGCAGAATAGGATTGAAATGAAATAGAGAAAGCATTAAAAGTTGAAGTGAAATAGAAAAAAAGATAAGGATTAAAGCGATAAAGACAAAGATAAAGTTTGAAGTAAAATATAGAAAGCAGATAATGGTTGAAGCGAAATAGAGAAAACAGGTAAAGTCTGAAGCTAAATAGAATACGCAGAAAAGGATTGAAGCAAAATAGAGAAAGCAGAAGAGAGTTGAAGTGAAATAGAGACAGCAGATAATGGTTGCATCAAAATAGAAAAAGCAGTTCATGGTTTAAGCGAAATAGAGAAAGCAGAAAAAGATTGAAGCTAAAAAAAGCAGAAAATGAAGCGAAATAGAGAAAGCAGAAAAGGACTGAAGCGAAATAGCGAAAGCAGATAAAAATTGGAGCTTTAAAAGAAAAAACAGATAAGTTTTGAATGTAATAGAGAAAACAGATAATAGTTGAGGCGAAACAGAGTTAGCAAATAAGATTTGAAGATAAATAAAAAAAAGCGGAAAAAGATTGAAGCGAAATAAAAAGTGCAGAAATGAATTGAAGTGAAATAAAGAAGGCAGAAAATGGTTTAAGCGAAATAGATAAAGTAGGAAAGGACTGAAGCGAAATAGAGAAGGCAGATAAAGGTTAAAGTGTAATAGAGAAATCAGATAAGGGTCGAAACAAAATAGAGAATGCAGATAAGGATGGAAGCAAAATGGATGAACCAGATAATGGCTGAAGCAAAAAATGAAAAAGAAGATAATGGTTGAAACGAAATAGACAAAGCAGTTACGGATTGAAGCTAAATAGAGAAAGCATATAAGAGTTAAAGCGAAATAGAGAAAACAGAAAATGTTTTAAGGTAAATAGTTAAAGCAGAAAAGAATTGAATTGAAATAAAGAAATCAGAAATGTATTGAAGTGAAAAAGAGGAAGCAGAAAAGTATTGAAGCGAAATAGAGAAAGCAGATTAGGATGGATGCAAAATTGAGGAAGCAGATAAAGGTTGAAGCGAAATAGAGAAAGCAGATAATGGTTGATGCGAAATAGAGAAGGCAAAATAGGATTGAAGCAAAACAGAGTAAACAGAAAAGGATTGAAGCGAAATAGGGAAAACAGGAAAGAGTAGAAGCGAAATAGAAAAAAGTAGATAAATGTAGAAGCGAAATAGAGAAAGCAGATAAGGGTTGAAGCAAAATAGAGAAAGAAGATAAACGTTGACGCTTAATAGGGAAAGCGGATTATGGTTGAAGCGAAATAGAGAAAGTAGGTAAAAGTTGAAGCGAAATAGAGAATGCAGATAAAGATTGAAGCGAAATAGAGAAAGCAGATAAGGACTGAAATAGAGTAAGTAGATGAATTTTGAAGTTAAAAAAAGAAAGCAGATAAAGTTAGAAGCGAAATACAGAAAGAAGATTAAAGTTGAACTGAAATAGGGAAAGCAGATAAGGATTGAAGCAAAATAGAAAAAAGCAGATAAAGGTTTAAGCTAAATGGAGTAAGCAGAAAAGGACTAAAGTGAAATACAGAAAGCAGATAAAGTTTAAAGAAAAATAGAGAAAGAAAATATCGTTTATAGCGAAAATAGAGAACGCAGATAAGGTTTCAAACGAAATAGAGAAAGCAGATAAGGATTAAAGCGAAATAGAGAAAACAGAAAAATGTGAAAGCGATATAGAAGAAGCAGATAATAGTTAAAGTGAAATCAATCAAGTAGATAACGTTTAAAGCGGAATAGGGATAGCAGATAAGGATTGAAGATAAAGGCTGAAAGGTAATAGAGAAAGCAGAAAAGGATTGAAGCGAAATAGAGAAAGCAGAAATGGGTTAAACGAAATAGAATAAGCAAATAGAGGTTGAAGCGAAATAACAAAAGCAGATAAGGATTGACGCGGAATAAGGATTGCAGATAAAGGCTAAAAAGAAATCGAGAAAGCAGAAAACGGTAGAAGAGAAATAGAAAAAAGCAGATAAAGTTTGAAGCGAAGTAGAAAAAAAGCATTTAAATGTTGAAGCTAAAAAGGGAAGCAAAAAAGTACTGAAGCTAAAAAAGAGAAAGCAGAAAAAGGTTAAAGCGAAATAGAGAAAGCAGATAAATTTTAAAGCTAAATAGACAAAACAGATAAAGGTTGAAGTGAAATAGAGAAAGCAGATGAGGGTTGAAGCTAAATAGAGAAAACAGAAAAGGATTGAAGCTAAATAGAGAAAACAGAAAAGGATTGAAGCTAAATAGAGAAAACAGAAAAGGATTGAAGCAAAATAGGGAAAGCAGAAAAGTATTGAAGCGAAATAGGCAAAGCATCAATAAACTGAAGCGAAATAGAGAAAGCAGATAAATTTTGAAGCGAAATAGAGAAAGCAGATAATGGATGAAGCGAAATAGATAAAGCCGATAAACATTGAATCTAAATAGGGAAAGCAGAAATAGATTGAAGTTTAATAGAGAAATTAAATTAATTTCTGCTTTCCCTAAATAGGGAAAGCAGAAAAGGATAGAAGCGAAATAGCGAAAGCAGATAAACGTTGAAGCGAATTAGAGAAAGCAGATAATGGTTGAAGCTAAATAATGAAAGCAAAAAAAGACAAGCAAAATACAGATTGCAGATAAATGTTGAAGCTAAATAGAAACAGCAGAAAAGGATTGAAGCTAAATAAAGAAAGCGGGAAAACGGTAAAAGCGAATAAGAAAAAGCAGATAAAGATTAACGCGAAAGAGAGAAAGCAGATAATGGTTGAAGCGAAATAGAGAACGCATATAAAATTGAAGCTAAATAGAGTAAGCAGAAAATGACTGAAGCGAAATAAGAAGGCTGAAAAGTTTGCAACAAAAAAGAGAAAGGAGATAAAGTTTGAAGCGAAATAGTGTAAGCAGATAAGGATTGAAAAGAAATAAAGAAAGCAGAAAAAGAGTGAAGCGAAATACAGAAAGCAGATAAACAAAATAGGCAAAACATAAAAGAACTGCAGCAGATAAATTTTAACACGAAATCCAGGAAGCAGATGTTGATTTAAGCGAAAGAGAGAAAGCTGATAAGGTTTGAAGCGAAATAGAGAACCAGATAAGAATTGAAGCGAAATAGATAAAGCAGATAAGGTTTGAAGCTTAACAGAAAAAGCAGAGAAAGTTTGAAGCTTAATAGAGAAAGCAGATTAATTGTAAAGCGAAATAGGGAAAGCAGATAAAGGTTGAAGCGAAATAGACAAAGGAGATAAGGATTGAAGCGAAACAGATAAAGTAGATAAGATTTGAAGCGAAATAAAAATATCAGAAATTGGTTGTAGCGAAATAGAGAAGGCAGATAATGGGTGAAGCGACATAGAAATAGCAGAAAAGGATTGTAGCGTTATAGAGAAAGCAGATAAAGTTTAATGTGAAATAGAGAAAGCAGATAAGGGTTGAAGCTAAATAAAAACAGCAGAATAAGTTTGAAGCTAAATAGAAAAAGCAGATAAGGATTTTCGCGAAATAGAGAAAGCAGATAATGTTTAAAGCGAAATAGAGAAAGTAGATAAGGATTGAAGCCAAATAGAGAAAGCAGACAAAGTTTGAAGAGAAATAGAGAAAGCAGATATAATTTGAAGCGAAACAGAGAAAACACATAATGGCTGAAGCGAAATAGATATAGCAGAAAAAATATTGTAGCGAAATAGGGAAACAGAAAAATATTGAAGCGAAATAAAAAGAAAGCAGATAAAAATTGAAGTTAATTAAAGAATTCAGATAAAGATTGAAGCGAAATAGACAAAGCAGAAAAAGACTGAAGCGAAATAGAGAAATCAGATAAAGTTTGAAGCGAAAAAGAGAAAATAGATAATGTTGAAGCTAAATAGAAAAAGTATAATAGGATTGAATCGAAATAGAAAAAGCAGATAAAGGTTGAAGCGAAATAGAGAAAGAAAATAGGGGTTGAAGCGAAATAGATAAACCTAGAAAAAGACTGAAGTGAAATAAAGAAAGCAGATAAAGTTCGAAGCGAAAAAGAGAAAGTAGATAAAGTTTGAAGCAAAATAGAGATATCAGATAAGATTTGAAGCGCAATGGAGAAAGCAGTTAAGGGATGAAGCTAAATAGAAGAAGCAGATAAAGTTTGAAGCGAAATAAAGATTTCAGAAATGGATTGAAGTGAAATAGACAAAGTATAAAAAGGCTGAAGCAAAATAGAGAATGCAATTAAAGGTTGAAGTGAAAGAGAGAAAGCAAATAAATTTTGAAGCGAAATAGGAGAAAGCAGGTAAGGTTTGGAGTTAAATAGGAAAAAGCAGAAAAGGATTGAAGCGAAATAGAAAAAGCAGAAAATGTTTAAAGCAAAATAGATAAAGCAGATTAAGTTTGAAGCGAAATAAAAAAGCAGATAAGTTTTGAAGTGAAAGAGAGAAAGCAGATAATGGCTGTAGCGAAATAGACAATGCAGAAAAAGATTGAAGCGAAATAGAGAAATCAGATAAAGTTTGAAGCGAAAAAGAGAAAGTAGATAATGTTTAAAGCAAAATAGAGAAAGCGTTTAAGGTTTATAGCAAAGCAAAGAAATCAGATAAGGTTTGAAGCTCAATAGAAATATCAGAAACGGTTTGAAGCGAAATAGAGAAAGCAGAAAATGTTTGAAGTGAAAGAGAGAAAGCAGATAATGTTTAAAGCAAAATAGAGAAAGCGTTTAAGGTTTATAGCAAAAGAGAGAAACCAGATAAGGTTTGAAGCTCAATAGACATAGCAGAAACGGTTTGAAGCGAAATAGAGAAAGCAGAAAATGTCTGAAGTGAAAGAGAGAAAGCAGATAAGAGTTGAAGCTATATAGAGAAAGCATAAAAAAAAGAGTGAAGCGAAAGAGAGAAAGCAAAAATGTTTGAATCTAAATAGAGAAAGCAGATAAATTTTAAAGCAAAACAGAGAAAGCAGGTAAGCGTTGAAGCTATATAAAGAAAGCAGATAAAGGCTGAAGTGAAATAGAGAATGCAGATAAAGTTTGAAGCGAAATAACAAAAGCAGATATAGGTTGAATCTAAAAAGAAAAAGCAGAATAGGAATTAAAGCGAAATAAAGAAAGCAGAAATGAATTGAAGCCAAATACAGAAAGTAGAAAAGGATTGAAGCGAAATAGAGAAAGCAGATACAATTTGCAGTTAAATAGGGAAAGCAGATAGGGATTAAAGCGAAATAGAGAAAGCAGATTAATTTTAAAGCGAAATAGAGAAAGCAGATAATTGTTGAAGCGAAATAGAGACTGGAGATAAGTTTTGAATCTAAATAGAGAAAACCCAAAATGATTGAAGCGAAACAGAAAAAGCAGATAATGACTGATGCAAAATAGAGAAAACAGAAAATGATTGAAGGCGAAATACAGGAAGCAGATAATGGCTGAGATGAAATAGAAATAGTAGAATAGAATTGTAGCGAAAAAGTGAAGCAGAAACTGCTTAAAGCGAAATAGAGAAAGCAGATACGGCTAGAAGCGATAGAGACAAATCAGAAAAAGACTGAAGCGAAAAAGAGAAAGCAGATAAAGTTTGAAGTGAAAGATAGAATGCGGAGAAGGGTTGAAGCAAAATAGAGAAATCAGATAAGGTTTGAAGCTAAATAGAGAAAGCAGAAAAGGATTGAAACGAAACAGAAAAAGCTAAAAGGTTTGAAGCTAAATAGACAGAGCAGGAAAAGATTGAAGTGAAATACAGAAAGCTGATAATGTCTGAAGCAAAATAGACAAAGGACTGAAGTGAAATAGATAACACAAATAAAGGTTGAAGTGAAATACAGAATGCAGATAGAGTTTGAAGTGAAATATGAGAATGCAGATAATATTTGAAATTAAATTGAAAAAGCAGAAGATTGAAGCGAAATAGAGAAACCAGAAAAGATTGAAACGAAATAAAGAAATCAGATTAATCAAGTTAATCAGGTTAAAGCTAAATAGAGAAAGTAAAAGAGAAATAAATCGAAGCTAAATAGAGAAAGCAGAAAAGTATTGAAGCGAAATAGAGAAAGCAGATAAAGTTTAAAGCAAAATAGATAAAGCAGATAAAGCCTGAATCTAAATAAAAAAAGCGGATGAAGGTTGAAGCTAAATAGATAGAGCAGAAAAGGACTGAAAAGAAATCGGGAAACCAGACAAAGTTTGAAGCGAAATAGAGAGAGCAGATAAGGTTTGAAACAAAACAGAGGAAGGCTATAAGGTTTGAAACGAAATAGAAAAAGCAGATAAGGATTGAAGTGAAATAAAGAGAGCAGAAAAGGATTGAAGCGAAATAGAGAAAGCAGATAGAGTTTAAAGCTAATTAGAGAAAGCAGTTAAAGATTGACGTGAAATAGAGAAAGCAGATAAGGCTTGAAGCCAAATAGACAAATAAGAAAAATACTGAAGCGAAATAGAGAAAGCAGATAAAATTTGAAGCGAAATAGAGAAAGTGGATAAGGGTTGAAACGAGATATAGAAAAAAGATAAGATTTGAAGCTAAATAGAACGAGCAGAAAAGCATTGAAACGAAATAGAGAAAGTAGAAAAGGATTGAAGTGAAATAGAGAAAGCAGATAATGTTTGAAGCGAAATAAACAAAGCTTAAAAGGACTGCAGCAAAATAGAGAAAGTAAATAAAGGTTAAAGTGAAATAGAGAATGCAGATAAAGTTTGAAGCGAAATAGGAAAAATCAGATAATGTTTGAAGTTAAATAGAAAAAGCAAAATAGGATTGATGCGAAATAGAACAAGCAGAAAAAGATTGAACCGAAATAGAGAAATTAGAAAAAGATTTAAGCGAAATAAAAAATAAGATAAAGGTTAAAGCTAAATAGAGAAAGCAGAATAGAAATGAATCGAAATAGAGTAAGCAGATAAAGTTTGAAGCTAAATAGAGAAAGCAGAAAATGATTGAAGCGAAATAGAGAAAGCAGATAAGGTTTGAAGCAAAATAGAGGAAGGCTATAAGGATTGAAGCGAAATAGAAAAAGCAGATAAAGTTTGAAGCTAATTAGAAAGTAGATAAATATTGACAATTGAGAAAAAGAGTGAAGCGAAATAGAGAAAGCGAAACAGAGAAAGCAGAAAAGGATTCAAGCGAAATAGAGAAAGTAGATAAATTTTGAAGTTAAATAGACAAAGGAGGAAACGGTTGAAGTGAAATAGAGTAATTAGAGAAGGGTTGAAGCTAAATAGAGAAAGCAGAAAAGGATTGAAGCGAAATAGAAAAAGCAGATAAAGTTTGAAGTTAAATAGACAAAGCAAGAAATGATTGAAGTAAAATAGAGAAAGCAGATAATGTTTGAAGTGAAATAGACAAAGCTTAAAAGGACTGCAGCAAAATAGAGACAGCAAATAAAGGTTAAAGTGAAATAGAGAATGCAGATAAAGTTTAAATCGAAATACAAAAAAGCAGATAAGGTTTGAAGTTAAATAGAAAAAGCAGAATAGGATTGAAGCGAAATAGAACAAGCACGAAAAAGATTGAAGCGAAATAAAGAAATCAGAAAAAGATTGAAGCTAAATAAAGAAATGCGATAAAGGTTAAAGCTAAATAGAAAAAGCAGAAGGAAAATTAATCGAAATAGAGACAGCAGATAAAGTTTGAAAATAAATCGAGAAATCAGAAAAGGTTGAAGCAAAATAGAGAAAGCAGATTAGAGTTGAAGCTAAAAAGAAAAAGTGGATAAAAATTGAAGCGAAATAGAGCGAGCAGAAATGCATTGAAGCGACTGAAAGAAAGCAGATAAAGGTTGAACCTAAATAGAGAAAGCATATAAGGATTGAGACGAAATGGAAAAAGCAGATAAGGATTAAAAGCGAAATAGAGAAAGCAGATAAAGTTTGAAGCGAAAAAGAGAAAGTAAATAAGTTTGAAGCGAAATAGAGAAAGCAGATACGAGTTGAAGCGAAATACAAAAAGCAGATGAAGTTTGAAGCTAAATAGAAAAAGCAGAAAAAGGATTGAAGAAGAAATAGAAAAAGCAAAAACGGATTGAAGCGAAATAGAAAAAAAAAGTTAAAGTTTGAATCGAAATACAGAAAGCTGAAGAGGATTGAAGTGAAATAGACAAAGCATAAAAGGGACTGAATCGAAATAGAGAATGCAAATAAAGGTTGAAGTGATGTAGAAAAAACAGATAAAGTTTGAAGCGAAATACAAGAAAGCAGATAAATTTTGAAGCTAAATAGAAAAAGCAGAAAAGAATTGAAGTGAAACAGAAAAAGCTGAAAAGGATTGAAGCAAAATAATGAAATCAGAAAATGATTGAATCGAAATAGAGAAAGCAGTTAAAGGTTAAAGCTAAATAGAGAATGTAGAAAAAGACTGAATCGAATTAGAGAAAGCAGATAAAGTTTGAAGCTAAATAGAGAAAGCAGAAAAGGATTGAATCGAAATGGAGAAATCACATAAAGCTTGAAGCGAAATAGACAAAACATTAAAGGACTTAAGCGAAATAGAGAATGCAAATAAAGGTTTGATGCGAAATCTAGAAAACAGATAAATTTTGAGATGAAAGAGAGAAAGCAGATAAGGTTTGAAACTAATTAGAGAAAGCAGATAAAGGCTGAAGCGAAATAGAGGAAGCAGAAATTGATTAAAGCGAAATATAGAAAACACAAATGGATTGAACCGAAATAGAGAGTGCAGATAAAGTTTGAAGCAAAATAGAGAAAGCAGATAAGGATTGAAGCGAAATAGCGTAAGGAGATAATGTTTTAAGCAAAATTGAGGAAGCAGATAATGGTTGAAGCGACAAAGAGAAAGCAGATAATGGTTGAAGCCAAATAGAGAAAGCAGAAAAGAATTGAAGCTAAATAGAGAAAGCAGAAAAGGCTTGAAGAAAATGTTGAGATAGCAGAAAATGTTTGAAGCTAATTGGAGAAACCAGATAAAGGTTGGAGCAAAATCTAGAAAGCGGGACAGTGTTTGAGAGGCAAAATAGAGAAAGCAGATAAGGTTTAAAGCCAAACAAAGAAAGCAGATAAGGTTTAAAGCGAAATAGAAAAATCAGAAAAGGATTGAAGCTAAATAGTTAGCAGATTAGGGTTGAAGCGAAATAGAGAAAGCAGAAAAGGTTTGAAGCTAAATAGGGACAATAGAAAAGCGTTGAAGCTAAACAGAGAAAGTACATAAGGGTTGAATCTAAATAGAGGTAGCGAAAAAAGGCTTAAAGCGAAATAGAGAAAGCAGAAAAAGTTTGAAGCTAATGTGTTGATGCTAAATAGATAAAACAGAAAAGGATTGAAGCGAAATAGAAAAAGTAGACAAGGATTGAAGCTAAGTAGAGAAAGCAGAAAAGCATTGAAGCGAAATAGAAAAAGCAGAGAAGGGTTGAAGCGAAATAGAGAAAGCAGATAATGTTTGAAAAGAAATAGAGAAAGTAGAAAAGGATTGAAGCTAAATAGAATAAACAGATAAGGGTTGAAGCGAAATCGTCGTTGTCATCGGCCTTGGCTGTGATAGAACTCACTACACCCCTCCAGTATTCCCTGTGCATTTGGAACTCTGGCGCAGTTTTTGCAGCAAAATTCATAATCTTTTCAAATAGCTGAATATTTTATGCTTCGACAGGGCTACCAAGGGTGTTTTTATTGTGACACCAACACTAGATGCTGTTATTTAACCCATAACTGGAGGAAAGTGACGGAATTAATACCTTTCCCAAGGGTACTAATGCTTAAGTGAATGCAGTGTACTAAACTGGAATTCGGCTCACCGATTTCTCTTTACAAGACGATATCCATTGCACCACAACGCACATCCATCACTGAACGCTTACAGCGCCTGGTATTCCCAAGTGGTCACCTATCTAAGTACTGACCAGGCTTGCTTAACTTCGGTGATCGAACGAGAACCAGTGTATTCAACGTGATATGCCGTAAGCGAAATAGAGAAAGCAGCAAAGGATTAAAGATAGAGAAAACAGAAAAGATTTTAATCGAAATAAAGAAAGCAGAAAAAGTTGAAACGAAACAGAAAAAAACATATAAGGATTGAAGGGAAGTAGAGAAAGCAGACAGAAAGCAGAAATTGGTTAAACCGAAATAGAGAAAGCAGAAATAGTTCAAAGCCAATTACAGAAAGCAGATAATTATTGTAGCAAACTAGAGAAAGCATAAAATGGTAGATGCGAAATATAGAGAGAAGAAAAGAGTTGAAGGGAAATAGTTGAAGCAGATAAGGGTTGAAGCAAAATATAGATGCAGATATGAGTTGTCGCAAAATAGAGAAAGCAGAAAATAGGTTTGAAGAATAGTGTAAGCAGAAATAGGTTGAAGCGAAACAGTGTTAGCGGGAAATGGTGGAAGTAAATTACAGAAAGCAGAAAAGGGTTGAAGGGAAATAAGAAAGCAGAAAGTTTATGTTTAAATAAAAGATCAATTTTCGATGTTGGCTGATTGCAGTATTGATGCCTTTTTTCCAAAAATAAGGCATGAAATTCCCAAAACTTAATATTTGGTTCTTCTAGAAGTCATCAATGAAAATGAAATGAAGAAAAACGTCGAAAATTGTTTAATAAAAACAGAAGCATATATTACACTGGTCAATAAAAAAATATTGAAATAATGTCGAGACACCATACATCTTTTTTAGTTAATTTGAGAGTCCTGAATCTGGAAATTATCTTACATTTTCCTGAGTAGCTACAGTGTTTGCTATACAGAAATGCCTTATTTTTGGGGAAAACTTCCGCCCGAGTCCTTCTTTCCTTTCAGGTTTTTCTTTGGCTCATCACCAGAAATTCAATATTTCTCAGTTCCAAAGTTCATTCCAGTTGATTTAAGATTCCCAAAATTTTATTTTGATTTCTTACTGTATATTCTAACTGATTGTATTGCAAATTACATATTCCTCTCATTCATTTTTAAGCAATGTTTTCAACTTCAATCGGAAACTATGGATTCCATCGTAGCTTGGTGTTTTCCAGTCAGCCATTTTGTTTAAGTTTCTACATCTGCCCGTATTTTATATTTCATGTAATATCATCTATCCATGTAGTCTATATTTCCATTGTGTTATTTTCTCTATTACTTCAACTAAATCCTAAAGTGTTTTGTCACTGGACCATCATGCTTTCGCGCTTTCTTCTATTTTACATGCATTTATCTGCAAAATCCACTTTCATTATTTTAGAACAGTATGTTTTTCTTTGTAATATTTTGGGACTTTGTCGATACATTTGTTTGCTTAGTAAAAGTTCTTTATTATTTATTTCTTTATTCCTACACAATCTAGATTAACTTTTCTCGTGTATTTTATTTATCTGAACTTTATCGAGTTAGTTCGTATGGCGTTTTTTGGGGTCGCGATTAAGAATGACTCTGTTTCACTTCATAGGTTACACTTACGTAAACATGTCCATATAGATATGTTTGCCATTCCATTGATTCTGAAATGTAATATGCAATTGTCTTCTTCAAGTTATGAGTTCTAGTTGTGCTTACGAGGGTGGCCTGAAAATTATATAGGATAACTATGAAAGCTTAATGCTCCAGCTGTCAAATTAAGCAAGAATTCATTTAAACACCTCTTATTAATAACATTTACATTATTCGGTCTCTTGTCCTCATCTTTCTTGCCATTCGTACGACGTTTCGGCCTTTGTACGCTCCAGATTTCTTCAGGTGCTAGGAATTTCGAACCGAACCCTGCATATTCATACTCTGGCCACACCAGGAGGAGGTCCAAACGATACTGAACCATGGTAACTCAATAAGACCATCCATACAGTTTACTATAGAAAAAGAGAGTGACAACAAACTGGCATTCCTGAATGTGCTATTAACTCGAACAGAGGTGGGGGTTCAAGACATCCGTATACCGCAAGCCAACGTTCAGCGGACAGTACCTCAACTTCAACTCCCACCACCCATACAATGTAAAGGAAGGGATCGTCCATTACACTCAACATCGAACAAAAGTCATAAGCGGTAACCGAGTGTCATACGAACAGAAAATGGTCAGTATAAGCTGTACACTACAACGAAAGAATTATTCAGGGTACATGACAACAACTCCAACATACAACTCTTAGAAAACACCCTAAGCCTGTCTATCCTATGTAAAGGGGTTATCGGAGAAAATACAAAGGATCTGTTGTCCATATAATAATATCAGGAACAGTCTTCAGAAGTGTTTCTACACTTTGTATGTACCTCTCCCGAGTAAGACCACCAACAGATGACATGACTAAGGACTGTGTGTACGCCATTCCATGTAGCTGAGGAAAGCAATATAAAGGAGAAACAGGCCGCCTCCTTAAGGTAAGGCTACAAGAAGATCGCAAGACCTTAACACAAGAGGAGATAGAAAAATCAGGCGTATCTAACCATATATGGAGGGAGGATGTAGATTATCAGCCTCCTATGGGATAAAGTTGAATAAATAGATAGAGAACGCCACTGGAAACTACGTAAACTTAAGGAATCATCACATATGCCAGACTACAAAAATCTCCTAAGCCGATCAAGCATAGCGATGAACACAATATGGGAATCAGTAATACGGAGTGCCAGAGAAAATCATTAGTGTCAAAATTACAGTATGGGCTCCGGTAAATATACTAGAGAATCATTAGTGTTAAAATTGCAATATAAGCTCTGGTAAAAAAATGCAAAAGAAAACCATTAACAAAAAAATACGAGAGAAACCCATTACCATAAAAAAGAGTGCAATATGAACTCTGGTAAAAAAGGTTACTGAACATTATGTTTATAAGTCCCCCAAATTCAGTTGTTCTTAAGGACACACAACCCAGTGGTTGGTTAGTTCCTTTGACTTGACCCAAAGAGTTATGAGTTCAATATTAAGTTACAGCAGTAGTGAACAAGTAACTTACAGGGTGATAAATCATTACTACCAGAAGAGGCTCTACGCAAGGAATGAAGATGGTATATCCTAGTGATTATAATAAAGGGTTCGGTTCGAAATTTCTAGCACCTGAGAAAGGCCGGAGCGTACAACGGCAGAAACGTCGTACTAATGACAACAAAAATGGCAAATTTTGGCATCGTAGTATTATCAAGTACCTGCAGAAAATGATTTTAGTCCCTAAGTGTATTCATGTTGACATGGCTGCTACATTAAGGGATGATACAACGGCTTTATCAGTGCAAAAATGAGCATTTGAATTTAAGAGCCGAAGAGAGGGTTTTGAAGATGCCTTTATGTCTTGCAACTGCCATCACCGAGGAAAACCTTGATCGTGTTCACTACATGGTGTTGGTTAACAAACGATTGGCTTTAAATTAAATAGCCAATGCTATTAACGTATTTCGTTATGAAGTTGAGAATATTCCGCATAATGACTTTGGCATGCATGACGAAGGTTTCTGCTCGGTCGGTTCCACGTCTTCTGACACATGATCAAAAGCATACCAGACTAAAGACATCGCGGAGTATCAAAAGTTTCAGTTTAAGTCAGTTGGTTTCCTTGAACGTTTCCTAACCCTAGGTGTGTGCTGGGTTCATTACTTTGAACCAGAGACAAAGAGACAATCGATTCCGTGGAAACATCTCACATCGTCGTTTCATCTAACATTTTTAATGATAAAAAAATTAAAAAATAGAAATAATTATAGAAAAGTAAAAAGTTCAAAACTTTAAATATTAAAACGTAAATTTACTTTTTAGATGAAATAAAGCATTAAATTTACAATTCACATTGTAAAAATTTTCTTGAATTTTGCGAAGGAAGAAAATTATTAAATCTTCTTGTTTTGGTTACAATTTTAAACCCACAAATATAATCCTGACTGAATTATCATTTAAAAAAATTAGTTGTTTTTAATATATTTTTACTGAAAAATTTGTATTTTCATTAACAATTTTGTATCATTCTTTTAAAATCAGGGTTTTCCTTTCCTTAGATAGACTGATATAATAATGGATTTATTTATATCAACCATAAAGTACGAAAAGTAAGAAAGAAAAGATAGGGACAATGCGGCTAGTAGTCATAACGGAGGACATAAAACGACCCCAAAGTCCTTGTAAAATATAACAACGATAAACCTGACAAGATAATTAATAATAATTTAGAGAAAGAAAACGCAAAGACAATATGTCTATTACAATATGTTTATTAATATCATTTTCAGTATGTTAATGAACTTTTTAGTTTATTACCGTACTGAAACTGAAATTAAACATTAGCGCAACAAAATTCTGCTGATGATGTTGACTGATAGAAAATTAAATTATTAAGTAACAATAAAAACTAAAGAATATACACGAATTGACTGAACCCGACCAAATATTTAGATATGTATTTCAAATATAATAATTTCGTTATCAGAACAATAAGTAAAGAATGGTTTATTTACTCATCTCAAATGGGTTTGGGCACCTTGGCATGGGGAAATAGCAAGTTTGTCTCGCTAGAACACATTAAAACTGAATAGTGAGTTTGATCTTCACTCGGTGTTCCAATCTTTTGGCCTTGTGCCATATCTAAGGTACGCTTAGAAAATCGGCATATGGGTAAAATTCACTGAGCTCAAAAGAAACAGATTAAATAATATATATATATATACATATATATATATATATATATATATATATATATATATATATATATATAAATGGAGAGTTCTCGGCTCAAGTAAAAAAGATTCCAAAATAAATAATGTTTAGTCATTTGATCAGATTTTTGGAATAGATGAGGCCGAGAACTGGTATACGAATATGTAACAAGTGAGAGGGACATACATAAAAAGAGAAAAAGAAAATTAGAAAGGAAAATAATCAAAGAAAACATTTTTTTCTAGTGTGCATACCGAAGATTTTTCAAATAAATAAATTTTCGAAATTGCATTATGTCAATAGCTGCTTGAATAAACTTCTCGGCTCAGAAAATGAGCTTTCAAAATCCGGATCATGCCTTACCTATAAAAGCGTCCTTGTGTCAATGTCTAATTTAACTAACAATTCAACTCAACATACCTTTATATGAGATACGCATCCTACGGGGATAAATAAAACTTTCGTTTACAAATAGTTTTGTTGTTGGTATTCTTTTGTCAATTAGCACGAAAATCGGTTAACAGGATTGCATTCGGCAAAGTCTATTCTTAAAGTTTTGTATTATGAGGTTGAAGTAGTCAGCAATTCAATGCTGTCGCGTAACTATTCAAGGTCTACTTGGTGCAGTGAGAAAGGATCTCTCTATGCATTTATGAGAGAGAGAGAGAGAGAGAGAGAGAGAGGGAGGGAGAGAGAGAGAGAGAGACTGCGATTGTGCGTATATGTAGGGCTGTACAAAATAGATTTTGCTTTTACAGATCTGCTTTCAACTGAGATATTCTCTCGATGATTAAGTTTCTCATAAATAAGAACCTTCTACTTCAATGAGATTAATTTTTATAAGTCACCCAGATATGGTTAATAACGAATTAAATTTTAGTTGTTGGATATTCATATTTTACTAGCATGAAAAACATCTGCCATTTTGTGGAGATTCGGATGAATGCGCACTTACACCCCCACACATACACAAATGAAGAGAAAAGCAATATTGCAATTGGTTACGATAGAATGAGTCGGATAAGATCACCTTTTTTTGAGAGAAAATCTTTAGTGTTTGGTTTTTGCTGTATATAAAAATATATATGTTTTTTGAGAGAAAGGGAGCATTTTTGGTGTTTGGCTTTTGTTGTATAAATAAAACTTGGAAAGTAGGTCTGTTAATGTCATGCTGACGTTTCAGCTCTTCTTAGATAAGAGAAAATATTTCTGCTACTGAGAACAGATACGGGTGTGGCTTATATACAGAGAACCTGGCAAATGACAGAATTATAAGCCATTCCATCGTAAATGTCAGTTCAGTCATAAATCTGTATAACCAGGTAGTACCTATCGTGATAGTAGTGTTTAGTGCATTTTTCTTGACAGCTCTTGCACATGGGTAACATCTCTCGTTGTGTTTCAGATATTGATCTGTTTGAAAGTTGCTTAATTTACAGTAGGTATCTCCAATTAATCGCTAAAAAACAGCATGAAACAGCATAGTATGAATAAAAATGTTCATAAACTTAATAAAACAAACTTTTTCCATCAAAATATTTATATTATTATTAAAAGGAAAGATCAAAGCAATTTTTAATTATTTAAAAAAAAGTTTAATTCCTGCTAACATTTTCGAAATTTTGATAGAAAATGTTGTTTTTATTTGAGTTAGCGGCTACAAAAAAGTTTACTACTGTTTTACAATGGGTAACGTAATGATGACACAACCCACTTTTTTTCCCCGGTGACAAACACATTAATTTGTAAATTCTTGCAAAAATCAAATAATGGTCAGATTTGAATGAAACTTTCAGTACTCATTCACAAATGAATGAAATTATTTTTCAAATTATTATTTTTTTAAATATCTTGGTGAAAATAATTTTTTAACTCTGTTACCCCCCTCTACGTAAATCCATGAAATTTTAATAAATTTTAATTAGCTGTAAAGGTTTGTTTTATTAGTTAAATGCAGGACTCATTGGGGCATATAAATCATCTATGTTTTTTATTTTAAAGAGGACAACCTGACCGAAAATCTGCTCCGAAGAGTAAGATAAAAATGCAATAAAACTCTGATATAATTTAATTTGATAAACTTTTAATTGCTGGAATAAATAATAATTATTAAGGACATTATAGTCTGAAGAAAAAGTATTTTCGTTTACTAATAAAATTTGGAAATAATTGTTTTTATTTTTTATTTTTATTATAATAATTCATAAAATTGTTACAAATATTTTAAAAACTTTTTATAAAAACGTTGTTGAATTTTTTTTTACTTAAGAATTGATTATTATGTTGCCTATCGAAAATTGAAAAGTTTAATAAAAATCATTCACTAATTTTATTTTTAAAATAATTAAAAAAAGAAATTTTGGTAATTTTTATTAAGTTCCATAGGGCTCATAAGAAGTTTCCGTAGAGGTTGTATTTTTTTTAGACGTTAACAAGTGTTTGGATGAATTCCCCTTACATCGAAAACGACACAAACCGCACTTTGATTCTAATTTCATTCTTTTTTATTAAATTAAAATTATTCTAAAAGAAATTTAAATTTTTTAATTTTTCAGAAAGCATATTAATAAATAATTTCAAAAACATATGTAATATTTAAACATAAAAATATTTAATGTTTCAGAAAAATATTAATAAATAACATAATATAACTTAGTTCGGTTATTTTAATTTAATTCTTTCTTATTAACTCATTTTAAAAGATATTTAAGTTTTTATTTATTCAGAAAGCATATTTTTATTTATTCAGAAAGCATATTTTTATTTATTCAGAAAGCACAGTCTGGCTATAAATCTAAACTAAAATTCTATAAAATATTATATACTTGCTGAAAATATTATGTTAAATTTTTAATTTTACTATTTAGTTAAAAAACAACAAAAAAAATTTAAATTTCCAAATGTTACGTTTTAAGCTACATTAATTTTTTGTCACTTTCGGTTGCCATCCAAACGTCATTCACACCTCCTGCTTGTCAATAAATCATTTATCAGCTAAGATAACGCAGATAAGAGGGCTACCGTAGTTAAAGAGAGATTTATATCGTAAATTTCCAGGCAGTAAGCACTTACTACTTATTTGAAATCAGATAAAGATAAGTCTCAATTATAAAAATCGACTTAAATAACGTGTCAAGAAGGTATATTATTTTTTGAAAGATTTTTAAAACAGAAATTTGGCTACTGTTTACATAATGTGTCAATCAATCAATAATGGCGGTAAATTTAAAGTTAAACTTTTGATTCCGATCAATATAATTTCGGTTTGAACTACACCAGGGTATTTTGCTTACTGTAATTAGTAAATTTAATCTCTTGGCTTTCAATTAAAGCTAAAATTAAAGCTTCAAGAAAACATTTTATTTTTAAAAATTAAATTTAAATTGAAGGTATCGAAAATGAGCAGTGATTTATTGGAGGTACCTAATTTACAGCCAAATTTAAGAGATAATAAGATCAATAAGATAGTTCAAATAATGGTGAGTTTTCTAGTATTCCATTAAAAAATATAAAAAATCCTTATAATATACATTTCCAATATATATATATATATATATATATATATATATATATATATATATATATATATATAAATTCTTACAAAATTAGAATATGAATTTTGTTTGTCTGGCGCCGAAAAAAATGGTATCGATTTCGGATTTGCTATTAAAGCATTCTTTGTAACGGCTCTTTAAAAGGTATAAATTCCAAAATTCGTATCCATTTATGCTTTTAAAAAATCTACAAAGTAACATAAATGTAATATCTTTAAGGCCAATGTCACCTCCACTAAAAAATAAAAAACACAAAGCCCAGCTTCAAAAGACACGTTAACATAAACAAAACTACTAATAAAAACAATTTCAAAATGAAACTTATATTAGCGTATGTTCAATAATTATATACACATTAACATTTGCCAAAAATGACGGGATTAATTAAGTATATGTCGGCATTTCTGATTAAGGCCAATGTAGTTATCAGTGCGCACTCTGCCTTGAATAAAAATGTCCGTCCTGAGCTCAACAGAAGAGTCGTGTTTGAATTCCAGTCGAGTTCATTACATTCACTCACGTGCAGATATATTTGGGGGAAATGCATGAATCCATCTCTTCCAAATACATAAATAATTATTTTATTATTTACGGGTTATATGCTAGTTTTTTTAATAAACATTTAAATTAGAAAAGGGATGTATATGATTGCTATTTATCTCAGTTCAAAAACACTTATCCACATGGATAGTTTGTGATAAAATAAAATATAGTCAAACTTCAAAGATAAAGCTAAATTTAGTTTTCATTGTCTGATGTGAGTTTAGAGCACCAATATTACTTGACAAAAATCGACGCATATGTATATTGGATGAATATGAAGTGATTCAGTCATAAAATTACAAAAAGTAAAAACACAAAAAGTCAACTAAAACTTAATTTTACCGTCCAGTTCAAGCAGCAGAACGCTGATGTCACTTTCGCAGATCAATGACACAACTTTCACCTTTTAATGTTATAATCCATTTTTCCAGTCTGACTTCCCTCCTAAAAATATAGGTTATTGATAAGAAGACTTTAACCTCTATTACCGTATTACATCAGATGCCTTCGTCCAATGTAATACAATTGAAAAAAAATCATTTTGGATCGAACCTGCTTAAAAGTAGATCTATAAGGGTCGCGCCAAAATGATGTACAGACAGACGAACAAAGAAATAAACATTGTTTAATATATAGATAGATAGTCATCTTAAGTTCACATACGAACCTACAAAATGCACAGGTTTCCAAGCGTGACGAACGATATTAACTTGTATTTGAACGTATATAATTTCAACTTTTGCCAAACATTTTCTAGATTTGAAATACAGCGGGGCCAATTTCCATTGAGATTTACCTCTCTCAAAAAGAGGAAAATGTTTGCCTATTTGTTAAAAATGGAAACATATGGCATTTGGCAATAAAATATGCAAATTGAATAAAGTGTGAATTTTATTTCTTTATAAACGATACTAAACAAATTTAACGAAGTAATATTTAAGTACCTAAACGAATTTAGTTAAGTAAATACAAAAATTTAACGGAGAAAATATTTAAGACAACTTAAACATTTTCTCCCTGAAATTTTTATATTTTTTAAAACTTCTCTTACCATTTTTATATTCAACAAAAAGAAATATTTTTAGATTATTATATACTTTGATTTATCATTTACCTGCTCTGATAAATCACGTTAAAGTGAAACGAGAAGGAAAGAAAGTCATTTAATACTGAGCAATACAGTCAGTCAGTTAAGTGCAATACGTGATACACACTTTGGGCGATCATGTTTCGAAAGAAACATGACTGACTGGGCAGCAGGTTATCCTGCAGTAAGGTTGCCATTGTTTTCTGCGGTAGACTGGTTGCCAGTCAAGGCTATAGAACCCAATCTGTCCTATTATTTAACCCATAACTTGCGGGAAGAGACGGATTAATACCATTTCTGAAGGATATTTGTGCGTAAGTGAATGCAAGGAATTCAACTGGAATTCTAACTCGGCTTTCCGATTTGTCGTTACGAGCCGATATCCACTTTACCTCAACGCAATACAGTTGTCGAAAATAAAATATGATTAGGCCACTATAAAATTCTATTTTGATTAGATCTTTAACTTTTTGGTAAATATTGTAGTAATAGTAGTAATAGTTATATCCATTTCCTTTTTTTTCGACTTCTATGATTGTAACCATAAGGATCCAGATAAAATAAAATCTTGTCCAAAATAATGAAAAAGTACGAACATTTATCTTGAGGGTGTGTTTGACTTCTAATTTGAAATTGATGCAAAGTAACATTCAGTTGTATATTAAATTGTAACACACAAGTAACACTTAGCTGTAAATTATTTGTTAAAATAATAAACAAACTCTTGATTAAATATCCAAGTAGCAAATATGTTGTAAACCTGGTGATAACAGAAATTCAGGTGCCATCTGCGTCTAATTATTTATTGTTCATTCAATATCCTTTTATCATTTTATTTCCTTTAAAATGATTCAATATCCTTTTGTCATTTTATTTCTTTTAAAATGATTTCTCGGAAAACATGGTTGTTGGCAGATTCCGATAAACAAAACACAGAAAATCACCGTATCTGCCATTAAATAAATTTATACCGATTAACATCCTATCAATTGAGACTAAATACCCTTTCTAAGGGGAATCACCATGGTACACTGCCATTAAAACGGGAGATATTTATGAAGTATGACTTTTTGTTACCCTTGCTAACATTCTTGAAATTTGCGAAACATGAATAACTAGCAGTATAGTCCGGCGTTGCTCGGGTGTAATGAAAGCTTTAACACTAATCCATGGTCCTGGAGCTCAGACTCTTTAGACGTTGGCACGAAAGACTAAAAAGCAATAGTTGTTTCCAGTTAAAGTGAAACCGTAGACTGAAAGAAAAATGAATGGATGTAAGTCAAATTTTGATTTCCTGGTATCGATATTAAATAAGTTTTTTTCATCGTAAAATTTTGAAGGCTAAATAAGTCCTCTGAGTAAATGGTATCATGGCTGAGACTAAGAACTACAATTATACCTACTTAGAGTCAAACCCGAAAACAAAACTAAAATAAAAGGGCTGAAAAAAATACAGTCATACAGGCAGACAACAGACACACACACAAACATCTTGCCTTTTATATATATATATATATATATATATATATATATATATATATTATCGATTTTCTGCACTAATGTAAGAACTGCAACTTTGAAACTTCTGAATATCGTTTCTTAGGTCTTTTATGAGTGTATCAAATTTGATTAAAATCTGACCACTCCTTCTATAACTCGATTTTTTCGATTATTGATTTTCGATATTTATCGGGGGTACCTCGACACAACACCTAGCTAAGAACACTCGCAGACGCTTATAGTACAACAGTGTCAATTTTCAAGAAAATCGATTCAGCCGTTTCGGAGTCTATAGGTAAGGAACACACACACACACACACACACACACACACACACACACACACACACACACACACACACACACAGACACAGTTCCATTTATTATATAAGTTTAGATTTTCCCAAGAAAATAGTATAGCAGAAAAGTTTCATTTAGGCATATAAATAAATAATTCCATATTATCTGTCGTTCTTTGAACACAAATACATACGTGCATGAAGGTGACTCAACATTAGAAAATCTGATTGAATTGATTTCAACATGTTTACAAAGGTGTTTACTATTAACTGATGTTAATGAGATCTTGAATACTTTTAAAAACAACTTGTTTATCTTACAACACAATAATTTTACGAATTACCCACTGTTTTCTTCACAAAACTTCGATTAACCCTTCGCCTTATACTGCGGTTGTATAAATAGTTATTTTTTAATCAAGAATCTATTTTCGACATCTGATTCCACTCACTAAAATTACTACTTCCATGTCAGATACCCACTTGTCGGTATTCATGCGTGACTTTTTGAGAGATTCGCTCACTCATGAAATGCGGCTTACTTTAACTCATGAATATTTGCGAGCCAACCTTCTAACTCACGAGTATTAAGTTTTAAAACTTATTTCTCGAGAGACGAAAGATTCTTGTTTTTTTATGCCACGCACACTATTAGAATATTACCAAAATAAATGAACTAAAATAGACGCCCAGAACTTTTAATAACCGAACTTATTATTTTTTTATTAATAAATATTCTTTTTTATTAATAAAATCTTTTTAATGTGTCATAGTTAAATTTTTTATAGCTCTATGCTGTAAATAAAATCATAAAGTTCGCGTTTTTATTTTTTAATCAGTTAACCTTCATTTGAATGATTATAATACAGTCTTATACTTTACCGAGGAGTTTTCATACGCATAATTTTAATAAATCTGTGATATAATCTAAACTTATTTATAAATGGTATAGCAGGTTTGTTGTTTATTCTTTTTCTAGTTGTAGTGGGAGTCCGTTCTTGTGAAGGGTAATGGTATATTGTTGCAGGTTAACGGAATTTGGCCTTGTGGCAGATAGTCCACTATAAATCATAAAATGATTATAAAATCAAGAAAGGCAATTTGTGTAGAAAATATCATTTATATATACACATATCAATTAATGTTTTTACAATTAAAATAATACTTGAATATAGGTCTAACGGAGGTTAAAATGTTCATGAAAAATAATAATGCTGAAAAGATAATTAGTGTTTAGGAATGTGGGGAACGGAGGTATGTGAGGAATGTCTTTGAAGTAGTTACTCCTTATGTCAGTAAGTACTTTTGAGGGAGGGGAGAAGGAAAGAGGCAAGCGTAGTAACCGCTCGACTTAAGTCAAGGCGATATTAATTACACTCTTCTTCTTGGTCTCTGCCTGTCTGTCTGCTGGATGCTTTTTGTCTCGGCTTTTTATATCTGCTTTTTGGATTAAAACAGCTCGTTTTGGGATTTCACACTTGTATTTGATTCAGGGGCTTCCCATTGGCTGGTAAATAAAATTCGCGTAGGCTCGCGAAATGGAAATTTGATATTTGATTAATTTTTATTTTTCAACCGGAACATCTGCTCGAATACACCTGTGCAGAGACGACTTTTGTTCATTTGCTTTCTGGTCGTTATAGAGCAAACATCCGGTCTCTCGCTTTTGCTCGTTATCACCACTATAGACTCCGAAATGGCTGAACCGATTTTCTTGAAAATTTACACAGTTGTACTATAACCGTCTGCGAGTTTTCTTAGCTAGGTTTTGTGTCGAGGTACCCCCGATAAATATCGAAAATCGATAATCGAAAAAATCGAGTTATAGAAGGAGTGGTCCGATTTTAATCAAATTTGATGCACTCATAGACAAAGACATAAGAAACAATATTCAGAAGTTTCAAGGTTGCAGTTCTTACATTAGTGCAGAAAATCGATTATATATATATATATATATATATATATATATATATATATATATAAAAGGCAAGATGTTTGTGTGTGTGTCTGTTTATCTGCCTGTATGACTGTATTTTTTCAACCCTTTTATTTTAGTTTTGGCTTCTGGTTTGGCTCTAAGTAGGTATAATTGTAGTTCTTAGTCTCAGCCATGATACCATTTACTCAGAGGACTTATTTAGCCTTCAAAGTTCAGTTTACGACGAAAATAACTTATTTGATATCGATACCAGGAAATCAAAATTTGACTTACATCCATTCATTTTTCTTTCAGTCTACGGTTTCGCTTTAACTGGAAACAGCTATTGTTTTTTATTCTTTCGTGCCAACGTCCAAAGAGTCTTAACTCCAGGACCATGGATTAGTGCTAAAGCTTTCATTACACCCGAGCAACGCCGGGCTATACTGTGAGTCTACGTATAAAGAAAAACGTTATACTAGAAATTTCTATATTTCTATATTTATTTTAACTGAGAAAAGTGGTTTTTTAGTTTACCGAAATTTAGATAATAACTTGTACATAGAAATTAAAATATTGCAAGTTTTAGAAATCTGGGAAAAAGGTAATGAAGTGGATTTACATTCAAAAAGGGGACCTTAAATTTCTTAATGTAATTTCTACTTGGAGTTCTGCGACAAGCTTTTGTTAATATTCAATCGTTTTCCTAACATTTATGTGTTCCAAGAGAAAGAAGTGTACATTGATTCTAATATTAAAACAGTAGTAGCAATAATCACAAGAACAATAGCATGCATTCTGGTGTAAAAATACATTGAATAGTAACAAATACGATATTTTTATTTTAATTCAATTGAGAAAATGATAAGAGGGAACTCTTACGTGTTTCACTAAAGTGTTCTATTGCATGTTTCTGGTTTTAAAATTATTGGAGCGGATTTGATGAACATTTGAAGTTTACAAAGGCTATTTTTATTAGTTATGATATGTCCCGGAAAGGATAATATAAATATATTATTCGAAGTAGCTAAGCGGTTTTGGCAAATGTAACCGGGTAGACACATCTAGCAAGTAGCCGTAATGGACCGGTACTCGTCGTAGTCGTATGCAGTATGCTGAGACGTAGGCTTATGCAATAGACGTAGACCAATAGACGTAGACGTAAACTTATATCCGTCCTCGCCTTAGTCTGTATTTATGGGAATCAAGGTGTATGCATATTCATTACATAACCTCCCCCGAGATCAATTTTCCCGCGAAATTTAGCTTTAATATTTTCTCTTTTTAGGGTCTGGACATAATCGATTGATTTTTTTTTCTAAGTCCTTTTCGCCTTAATCCTCCCTGCCGTGGTGGCGTTTGACACACTGGTAACTCTAGCCTTGAGGTCGGGAATACCTCCATTGGCGAATATTGACTTGCTGGAACGGGAATTTCAAATGCGTCATACAGGACTTCCATTGGAATTTCTTCTTTCCGTGACCTCTGTAGTGTGTCTGGGTCTCAATTGATTCCAATGTCTTTTGCACCGAAATTTCCCCCTTTTTATGTTATATATGACCTGCCTAATTATTTTGGTTATCATTCCTTCTTCCAAATACATTTTTCCAACCTTAAAGTTCTTGAAAAAACTTTGTCACCTGGCTTATACGCTTTAGTCATCTGGTTTTCTTTTTTAGCAGTTTTCTTCCCCGGACTATGCAACAATCTGTCGAACACAGAGCGTATTTTTCTCGCAAACATTAACTCTACTGGCGATAACCCTGACGTCGTATTCGGGTTTGGCGTGATCCTATATACTGCAAAAAAATTTTGAATACTTCTTTCATTCATTCGTGTCCACACCTTGACTTTTCTTTAACGCTCGTTTAAAGGTGTCCATTTTTCCGCTTGTCTATTCGATCTTGGGTGATATACTGGCGTTGTCACGTGATCAATGGACGATGATGAAAAAATTCCTTGAATTCTCTTCCCGTAAACTGCGTTCCGTTGTCGTTGACTAAAATTTTAGGGAGACCAAAGCGACTAAAAATGTTTATTAAGTGTGTTTATTATATTTGTTGCAGTCGGATGTCTGCACTTAACAATTTCTGGCCACTTAGTGAAACTGTCCACAATAATTAGGTAATAAGATCCATTTATGGGCCTTGCATAGTCAATATGCAATCTAGGTCATGGGACATCTGTTTTTTTGGCCATGGTTGTATCTTTACCAGTGGATCTTTTGCTGCCAGTTGACATCCTCTGCACTATTTCACCAAGTTTTCTATGTCTTGGTCCATACTCGGCCAATAGGTATAGCTTCTAATTAAAGATTTTATTTTCGAAATCCATGGATAGCCAGTGTGAAATTCTTTCAGAACTTTCTTTTGCAAAGTACCCGGCATTACAACTCTATCTGCGTATAGTAATACCTGTTCGCAGATTGAAAACGGCGATACACTAATTCCTTTTTTAGATTTCTCAATCCATCAGACTTGCTTTTTCATTTTTTTAATGAAATTATCGTTCTCCGCTGCTTGTTTCACATCTTCTAGCATAACCGGTAGTTCTCTAATAGTTTTGCATACTAGACTCGACAATTCACTTTCATTTCTTAGGGCCTCTATTACTTTTTCTTCCTATTGTTTCGTATATTCAGCTATCAATCTTGATAACCCATCGATGTGACCTAACTTCCTTGAAGGCACATATTGTATTTTGAAATTATAATTCAATAGAATTACACCCCAATGCTGTAGTCGATTTGCCGTGAGAGTTTGTATACCTTTTTTTGCCATATATTGATAACAGTGGTTTGTGATTTGTTTGCAGAAGAAACTTTCTTCCGTATAGAAACCTGTGAAATTTTTTCAGTGTAGATTATTGCTAAACTCTTTTTCAATTTGACTGTAACTTCTTTCAGCGGGCACTAACGTTCTCGAGGCATGTGCTATTGGCTTCGTAGATCAGTCCTCGAATTTATGAAGCAATACAGCACCTAGTCCCTCATTAGTGGCATTTGCTGCTACAATAATTTTTCTCTTCGGATCGAAATGCACTAACGATAGGTCTGCTAATAGACAACTTTTTATCTTTTTAAAAGCATGTTCGCATTCTTTCGAGCAAATCCACTTTGTGCCCTTTTTCAACAACTCATTTAAAGAAGCCATTTTCGAGATATAAATGCTATAATAACTTAATAATCCCTTTCTGGATCCGGTTTTCTTCCTTTACTGTCAATGATCTGCCTTAAATATTTTATCTTCTTTAAGAACTCGCATTTTTCAGCACTCACCTTGCACCCGTATTGCTCAATTCTCTAAAATACTTTAATGTGCGTTTTGTGTTGAGCCACGTTTTCACTTTTAATCAAAATATCATCTAAATATGCGATTGCATACTCCATACCAGCCAACATTGTGTCTATTATTTGCTGGAGCTACCTTCAATCCAAACGGAAGACGATTTAGTTTGAACATCCCTTTATGCGTGTTTATTGTCATGTACTTCGAACATTCTTCACTGACTTTAACCTGAAGGTAAGCCTCCGACAAGTCCAACTTTGAAAACACTCTAGCTCCGTTTAATTTAGTGAATATATCCTCAGGAGACGGCAGAGGGTACGCATGGTCTTTGAAACAATCATTTAAACCTGTCGAAAAATCAGCACACACTCTGATTTTTCGGGTTTTCTTTTTTATATAAACGGTTGGAGACGCCCAATCTGAGTAATCGACCTTTTGAAATTACGCCACTTTTCTCCAACCTTTCTAATTCCTCGTTTATTGTATCTAGTGCCGAAAATGCTACTTTCTCTTTGGTCTAAAAATTGGTTTAACATTTTCTTTCAATTCTAAGTTGACTTCTGTTTTTGTGCACAAACCTAGTCCATTTGAAAAGACACGAGAAAATTCGCTTTTCACATCCGTAATAAATCTTTCTGTTAAAATCTTTAAAAGTTTTAACTGTTACAGAAAGCATTTACCAGTAATTTCCATAAGTTAAACAATACGATCCAGTTTGAACCAAAGAGGCTTACTGAGTCAGGGAGCACATACACTTTCGATTTGTGAATTTTCCCCATGAACGAAATGTTACATTTTAATTCACCTTTAAACCTAAGTCTTATCCCTGACACTCCCCTAGCAATTTTGTCTGGGTTAGTCAACGGAGGGTAACCAATTTTTTTCCACGTTTGCTCGTTTATTACCGAGATATCACTTCCTGAATCGAGTAATAATTTTACGGACTGCTCATTTATTTTTACATTGAGGTATTTTCTTTTTTTACCCTCCTCAATTTCGTTTTTCGACAAAACTACGTTCATCTTTGTTTGCGACTTTGATTTTACTTTTCCCTGTTTTGCCCGACAATGAGAACTTCTATGTCCTACACGCCAACAGTTACAACATATTTTATCCCTAAAGAACAATCATTCTTTATATACTGTCCTCCACACGAACTGCATATCATTTTTTTTATTCTGTTTCCCTTTCTGTTGTCTTACAGTTTGTACTTGCGATATGTTCTTCTTCTCAATCCGAGTATTATCTTTTTTCAAGTTTATAAGTCGCTGACATTCTTCCGTTACTTTTTTGTAGCGTAATATTCAGATCTTGTTTCATGATAGTGAGGAGTCTTGATCTAATTTCTTTGTTCTTCAGTGCCGTTAGCCCCTGCACAAAATTTAGACACTTGAACATGTCGGCTGACAATTCCTGTGCATTAACCATATCTGCATACGTCACAAAATACACATCCTCTTGTTTTTACAATATTTAGACACTTGTATCGTGTATCTCTTTTATCGAAAATTTTAGATAAAATTTCTACTGTTTTGCTAAACGTAATTTCTTCTGGCTTCTTTTGGAGGATTAAATTCGCGTATTTTGTATTTTCTTCTGTTCCCAACTTCTGCAACAATAGAGTGATTTTTTTTCCTCGTCTGACTATTGTTCACATCTTTTCGTAAATATTGTTTCAAATCTACGAAAATAAACCGGAAACGTTGAACCATTGTCAGAGTTGTATTTAAATTCAGAGAGAGAATTTGAAATTCCTTCAGCAGAAAAATTTAGAACCCGGTTCTTTTGTTGTCCTTCTAAAAGTGATTTATTGCCTTTTTCCTGTTGTTTGAATAACCTTTCAAACTTTTCTTGTTTCTGCATAAATTTTTGTTGTTGTTGTTGTTGTTTAAGTTGTTGCTGTATAAGTTGTTGTTGTTGTTGCTGTTAAGTGACTTGTAGCACCTTAGTTAATTCTGCAATTTGTTCCATTCTGCCAACGTATCCACAAAATCTTTTGCTCCAATTTATGTATACAATAAAATCTTCTAAGTCCAAACAAGAGGTGAGGAACTTTCTTACTTTCTGTAAGCGTTGCCCAAGTTTTTCCTTTTCTAACGTTCCTCGTTGATAAGAGTTCAAATAAAAAATAAGGAAAAAATTACTTTCTGTAAGTGTCGAACGAGTCTTTCTAAAGTTCTTCGTTAGTAAGTGTTGTCAACTGCATTATTATTATGTTTTTAGTCTTGTGAAGCCGTTCCGAATTCTTCGTCACCAACTGATATGTCCCAGAAAGGTATATATATATATATAGAAAATATAACCGGTTAGGACAATCTAGCAAGTAGCCGTAATAGACCGGTAGTCATATGCAGTATGCTGAGACGTAGGCCTATGCAATAGACGTACACCTATATCCGTCCTCGCCTTACTCTGTACTTATGGCTGACACCAGCCAATTATATTACTGTGAGGGGAAACTAAGGTGTATGCATATTCATTACACAAAGTTAATTACTAAATTCACGCCTGGGAAGGTCGAGTAATTGTAATTAATGATTGGATATAATATAAGCAGTCTAAAACGAATATAAATGTGACGTACAGGTGTGAATATTCAAGCATTAAAGTGAAAACTCGTCGCTACCTGTAACAGATCAATTGGCTTTATTTGTAGTGCGGCAATCTCTAGTAAATGTCATGCAATCACAATATATATATATAGTTACTATTAAGCGATAACAAAGTGAAAAGATAATAAATCCAGGCCTAATCAATAAAACAACAGCTTTAAGTAAAATTCAGCTTTATTCATCAACATTGTCTCCTTCTAGGGTGATACACTGATTCCAACACTTCTCTAAGAATTCGATGCCCTTTTTTATAGAACGATTTGCCTTTGGCCTCAAATACACCTCCGTTTCCGATATCACTTCTTCATTGGATACAAATTTTTCTCCCTGGAACATTCTTTTGAAGTCTGCAAACAGCTAGTAATCACTGAAAGCGGCCAGATCTGAAGAATAAAGTGAATACGGAAGCAATTCGAAGTTTAATTTGCCATCGTTGCGATCAACACACGGTACGTTGTCTTGGTGAAAGATCACTTTTTTTATTCTTCAGTTGTGGCCGCTTTTTGGCGATTCAAACGCACCAATAATGCTATTGATGGTTCTTTCTCAATCAAGGTAACCGATAAACAAAATACCTTGCGCATCTCAAAATATGTTTACTAATGTTTACGTTTTTGTCTCTTTGGGTGGCTTTCACCTGCTGCCGTCCACTCAGCTGACTGCCAATTTGACTCTGGAGTAAAGGGGTGGATCCACGCTTCATCCATTGTCGCATATTTACGCAGAAACTTTTTATTGCGTTGAAACACTTGCAAACAACGCTTTGAATCGTCAACACGTTGTTGTTTTTGATCGATTGTGAGCAAATGCAGCACCCACTTTGAACACAGCTTTCTCATTGACAAATGTTCATGCAAAACGATGTATACACTGCCTTCTGATACGTTCAACTCCTCTTCTATCTCACACAACTTCAATTTACGATCGGATAAAAAGAGTTTGTGGATTACTTTGGTGTTTTCCGGGACAACTGCTGATTTTGGGCGACCTAAGCGTTCAGCATCATTTGCGTCTGTAAAATCAGCATACCACCTCTTAACCGTTGTTTCCGACGGAGCATAGTCCGAATAAAACGTAAACCCATTGCTTTGCTTGAACAGTATTTTCCCATCATAAAGTAATGCTTTGTCAACAAACGAAATTCAGATTCTTCCATCGTTTTGAAAATTTGCAACAGTAGCATCACTTAAATAATTGTAATTTGTAAAATAATAATCCGATTTGCCCAAATGTTTTCACGTGCATTTGAAGGTTAGTATTTCATTAAAATTATATGGATTTTTTATTAGTGGCATCATTTATATGTCAGGTCCGGGACTTATTGAGTGATGGGTTATATTGAAAAATCGTTGAAATATTTGATAGGTTATATAAAACTTTGATAGGTCCTTTAGTAGTCCTTGAATGATTATTATCAAGCTAGGTATACAATAGAAGCCTAATCATGTGTTGAAGAATATACGTTCTATGTGTAATTATTGACATTAAAAGACAGGTAGATTTATGTGAATATAAGCGAGAATTGTGCTTTGCTAAAAAACAAAAACAAAACAAAAATAAACAGAAAATCAAAAATGAAAATATATTTATATCTCTCTTTTAATAGACATTAGCAAGAAAAGAATTGAATTCTTCGCATTATTATTACACATTAAGCTGCAAATGCCGTTTTCATTATCACGCTGATTAATGTGTCATTTATAAATCTCACGACAAAGTGAACCTCGCTGCCGCACTTGAAAGGGACCTCCAATCCGTAGTGACCTGGGGTAGGAAATGGTTGGTAAATTTCAATGCCTCCAAAACAAAGCTGTTATCAACTAATCACCATAGACAATCGCATCTACCTCCCATTAGCATGGGACAGGCTAGCCTCCCAGAGAGTAAAATACTACGCCTCCTTGGCCTTACACTCTCGGCGGACCTCAAATGGAATGACTATATTGAATCCATTGCCAAATCTGCTGCTATGAAAGTCGGCTCTCTGTGCAGGGCCCGGAAATTTTTCCCACCTGAAACTATTCTGCACATATACAAATCTACCATCCGCCCGTGTATTGAATATTGCTGCCATATCTGGTCGGGTGCCCCTGCTGCTCTCCTTGGGCTTCTTGACAAAATACAAAGGAGGATCTGTAACGTGGTTGATACTGACTTGGCAGACCGGCTGCAGCCGCTCTCACACCGGCGTGATGTAGCTTCCCTGTGCCTCTTCTACAAGTACTTTCATGGCTTCTGCTCCGATGAGCTTAGATCACTGGTGCCGCCTAAGCACGAATTTACACGAGATACTAGATTAGCAACTAGGTCCCACCCTTTTACAGTTAAACAAATAAGATGTAACCGTAAATTCTACTCCAACAGCTTCTTTTCTCGCGCTTCCCGCCTGTGGAACTCCCTTCCACAAGTCTGCTTTCCCGACAGTTACAATCTCCAGGTGTTTAAATGTAGGGTCAATAGACACCTCCTATCACACTAACTCCCAACTATTCTCACAACACTCTCATCTACCCAACCCTCATTCTCGGTATCCTCACCCGCCTATCACCCACCCTCTGTTATTTCCTATATTTAACCAGCCTTTCTCCACTCTACGTAGCCCCCTGCACAGTAGTGGCAGTGACATGCCTTGCTCGGGGTGAAACGCTTATAAAAAAAAAAAAAAAAAAATCTCAACCCCCACAACAAAACGCAATAAATACTAACCAATAACATAAAAATAATGCATTACATAAATTAAAACACAACTGAAAATACTAGAAATATTAAACATAGGAATATATTACATCAATAAAAAATAATGAATGTAGAAATAAGGAAACGCCCATATTGTAAATCTGTATAAGAGTTTTACTTCAAATCTATTCAATCAACACGATCAGTAAATAGTCACATTATAGCGTACAAAAATAAAGGGTTTAAAAATAAATATATACGGTAAAAAAGAAAACTGGTTGCTCCGACTTAGCCTGGCTATTAAAGAGATCCAATGGATAAATAAACGTTGGAGGAACTATTCTTAGTACTTGATATTATTCATGCATCCATTTGCCGATTCGTATACACTAAAACAACCATAATGTTATAGACTTTGATCGTCAGCTTTAAGCACATTAACATGTCAGTTAAAAGAAAATGATATTGTCAAATTTACTACGGTAGTCTACCTTCTTGGAATTATAGAACCACTACGAGGAAACAAATGTTGCTAAATTTGCTTCAGTTCTTGGAATTTCAATTCCAAGTCCCTGATTCAGCACCATAAGGACGAATTGGATCAACATTTTCAGAAAACTTTGGAAAGGCAAAAGGGGATTGATAAATGCAATGAACAAGACAAGAAAGCGCAGAAGCCAAATCAATTTAATGAAAAACCAAAGATAAGGATCTTAATTACTATTAATAAAAGAAAACGCTCAATTTATTTGTACATGTGATAAAACAGTGAAATTAGGTTATGAAGACACCAACTACCAAGCGAGTTACTCTCAATCTTTTCCATGACTCTTGTCCCGTGTTAATATTTTCTAATGTTATATTTCCTTTGAGCTATGAAATAAAAATTTAAAAATTTTCAAAAAATAACATCAAGCAAAGCACTGTAATCAAAGGTAACCGATAAACAATATTGTCAAAAATTCCCTTTGCCATGAAACTTCTTGTCGGTTGCTATAACTTGCTGTCGGTGTCAAATATTCTTTCTCTTTTAAACTAATTGCAACATACATATATATATATATTAGTCATCCTCATACAAGCCTGTTTCGCAGCTCATCAGTGTGGCTAGACACATCCACTTGCTTATGGCCGGGATCAAAACTTGACCGATTTGGTGTCAGTCGGAGACGCTACCCCACTTAGCCATAGGCGCATGGAATCAGAGGATGGAAATTTTAACGTGTTGTATATAAGCAGTGTATACACATGCCAGTCACCGAAAGAACTTAATTCATTCCTGAAGAGTAATGCTCATATATATA
>JBBBDQ010001245.1:562500-857500 GCA_037127315.1 Ascarosepion bandense | reverse complement strand
AAATTCACAGAACAGAGTTATGGCCATTAATAGCCTTGCAATCCCAGTTGTCCAATATAGCTTTAACATCTTAAACTGGACTCTAAACGACATCAGGCGAATGGATGCTAAAACAAGAAAGCTTCTTTCTAAGCATAAGATGCATCATCCAAAGGCTGATGTAGACCGTCTATACATACCCCGTAAAGAAGGTGGAAGAGGTCTTATTCAGCTGGAATTGTCATACAAGACAACAACTATTGGCTTACTAACATACATAGAAACAACAAAGGATTGGATGATACAATTAGTAAGGAAACATGAAGAAAGAAAGAAAAAATATTCAATAATTAAAGAAGGCAGTAAATTCAAACAAGATTTACAGTTAGTAGATTCTGCAGAAAAGCAGAACGGAAGCCAAGAGCCGGCTATTGCGACAAAGAATATTAAAATGAAAGCCAAAGATAAAGCTCTTGAACAGATGAAACAGCGCTGGCAAGAAAACCTCTGCATGGCCAATATCCAGTACGTGCCAATAAATCCAATGTTGACAAAGTTAATACTCATCGATGGTTACGTGCATCTGGATTAAAGTCTGAAACTGAAGGCTTTATTCTTGCAGCACAAGACCAAAGTCTTTTCACGAGAAACTTTCAGGCAAATATTATGCATAATAATATGGATCCAAAATGCAGGTTTTGTGATAAACACCAAGAAACAATAGACCACCTAATCTCAGGCTGTTCTGTGCTTGCCCCAAATGAATATAAAAATCGCCACGATAGAGTTGGGCAATATTTACATTGGGCAATATGCAAACATTATGGAAAAGCTGTAGGCAAACACTGGTATGAACATCACCCAGCACCGGTTACAGAAATAGAAGATGTAACCATTCTATGGGATTACACCATCTACACAGACAGAAAAATTGAAGCAAACAGGCCAGACATTATTGTTAAAAACCAGAAGGAGAAAACTTGTCTATTAATTGATATGGCTTGTCCAGCGGATTGTAACATAGCAATCAAGGAATTTGAAAAACTGTCAAAATATAAAGACCTGGAAATTGAAATAGAAAAAATGTGGAAATTGAAAACAAGAGTTGTGCCAGTGATAGTAGGTGCACTTGGAATGATAAAAAATGGAACAAAACAACACATTGAAAGAATCCCTGGAAACCCCAGCTTAAGAGATATACAAAAAATTGTCTTATTAAGTACAGCCCACACACTAAGGAAAACTTTATCTATGTAATGCTGGAGATGATAGGGAAGATAGAAAAACATGAAATGGAGCCATAACAACACGCCACTACCTGCCTTAGGTCTCCCCGCAGACTTGGTTGGTAGTGAGACCAAAGCAGAAATCGAAATATGATGAAAAATGACATAATAATAATAAAAACAAGGCAGATCCACCTTGGAAAAAAAAAAATAGAAAAAGAAATCGAACAATTTAGAAGTGAACTATCAGTACTGGATGAACTAAGTAGAGGAATAAATGTAAGAACTAGGAAAAGCAGAAGAGTCGAAAGAAAATACAACATTAGAAATGAAAATGAATTCCTATCAACTAAAGAAAAAATAAAGCAAAAAATACAACTGAAGGCTCAAAGAATAAGACGCTATGAGAAAAGAGCAAGATTTTACAGACAAAACAAGATTTTTCAAACCGATACAAAGAGATTTTACAGGGAAATAGGTAAAAAAAGAATTGAAGTGATAGTCCCACCCCCGAAGGGAAGAAGTTACACAGTTCTGGGAAAAGATATGGGCTTGCCCTAAAGAACATAGCAAGGAAGTACATTGGATTGCACAAGAGATAGAACGAATGAAAAATAAACCAGAACAAATATTCAATAATAAAAGAAGGCAGTAAATACAAACAAGAGTTACAGTTTGTAGATTCTGTAGAAAAGGAAACAGGCCAGACATTGCTACAGTACAAAGAAAACTCTTAGTACTGCCTGGATAGATTATCGTAAGGCATTCAATAGCGTACTATATTCCTGGATCTTAAAGACTTTAAATATATACAAGATATCGCCCGTCATCATCAATTTCATCAAACAGTGCATGTCTATATGGAAAACAACCCTTTACCTCAATCATATAAATGGAACCTATAAGTCTGATGAAATAAACATCAAAAGAGGTATATTTCAAGGTGATTCTTTATCTCCCTTACTATTCTGCATAGCATTAATAGCACTAACCAGTCAACTTAATAAGGACAGAATGTGGTTATAAAATAGGACAAAAGAAAATAAGCCATCTATTTTACATGGATGACTTAAAGTTATATGTTAAGAATGATAATGAGCTGGAAGGTCTTCTGCAAACTGTAAAATGCTTCAGCGAAGACATTGGAATGAAATTCAATTTGAATAAATGTGCTAAAGCTACAGTTTTACGTGGATCAATACAAGAAACATCCTCAATTAGCTTAGACCCTGCTGTAACAATAAAAGAATTGAAACCAGAAGAAGCTTATAAATACCTAGGTATAAATGAGTGTGAAAAAATTCACCATAACAAAATGAAAGAAATAGGGCGTAAAGAGTACTGTAGAAGGCTACGACTAATATTAAAAACTGAATTGAATTCTCAGAACAGAATTATGGCCATTAATAGCCTTGCTATCCCAGTTGTCCAATATAGTTTCAACATCTTTAACTGAACTCTAAACGACATCAGGCGAATGGATTCTAAAACAAGAAAGCTTCTTTCTAAGCATAAAATGCATCATCCAAAGGCTGATGTAGACCGTATATACATACCCCGTAAAGAAGGTGGAAGAGGTCTTATTCAGCTGGAATTGTCATACAAGACAACAACTATTGGCTTACTAACATACATAGAAACAACAAAGGATTGGATGTCAGGCAACATGAAGAAAGAAAAAAAATTCAATAATGAAAGAAGGCAGTAAATACAAGCAAGATTTATATCTATTAGATTCTGTACAAAAACAAAACAGAAGCCAAGAACCAACTATTGCAGCAAAAAATATGAAAATGAAAGCGAAGGATAAAGCTCTTGAATAGATGAAACAGCGCTGACAAACCTCTGCAGAACATGCCAAAAAATCCAATGTTGATAAAGTTAATACTCATCGATGGTTACGTGCATCTGGATTAAAGTCTGAGTTTGAAGGCTTTATTCCTGCAGCGCAAGACCAAAGTCTTTCCACTAGGAACTTTCAGGCAAATATTATACATAATAATGTGGATCTAAAATGCAGGTTCTCTGATAAGTGCCAAGAAACAATAAACCATCTAATATCAGGATGTTCTGTACTTGCCACAAATGAATATAAAAACACGATAGAGTGGGGCAATATTTACATTGAACGATGTGCAAACACTATGGAAAATATGTAAACAAACACCACCCAGCTCCGGTTACAGAAATAGAAGATGTCAACATTCTATGGAATTACACAGACAGAAAAATTGAAGCAAATAGGCCGGACATTATTGTTAAAAACCAGAAAGAAAAAAACTTGTCTATTAATTGATATGGCTTGTTCAGCGGATTGTAACATAGCAACCAAGGATTTCAAAAAACTGTCAAAATATAAAAACCTGAAAATTGAAATAGAAATAATTGTGGAAATTGATAACAAGAATCGTGCCAGTGATAGTAGGTGAACTTGGAATGATAAAAAATGGAACAAAACAACACACTGAAAGAATCCCTGGAAACCCTAGCTTAAGAGATATACAAAAAATTGTCCTGTTAAGTTAAGGGATGTTAGAGGAGATAGAAAAAACATGAAATGGAACCATAACAACACACCACGACCTGCCTTAGGTCTTCCTGCAGACTTGGTAGGTAGTGCGACCATAGCAGAAATGGAAATATGATGAAAATAATAATAATTGAAACAATTGTTTAACACCACGAAAACAACTACCAAAAACGTTTGATTCTACCAAAAATAAGCTTTTCTGAAAAAAAAAATGGATGGAATTATAAGAATTTATAAGCATATACATATATGCATGTCTCAATAAATGAATTTCAGAATGTCAGTTCGTATTCTGAATTTGGTTAGGGATTTGATTTCTTATCTTTTTGGGAAATAACTTATATTTTAAACGATGATAGATATGTTTTATAGTACAATCCTTAAGGAAGTTAAAAATCCATACAAACCTCACGAATATATATATATATATATATATATATATATATATATATATATATATATATTAGCAGCCATAATATAAGGAACGATAACAACAAAGACATAAATATGTGTATAAATATGTGTATTACTTAAAAATAATGCATGGTTAGCAATGAGATTTTTACCGAATAAAGATTAGGGTGTAATGCATAAATATTATACAAAGTTACAAAAAACAAAATGACATAATAGTTGTTTTTTAAATAAAGATTAAATGAAACAAAGGAAATAAGCTACTGGACAAAAGTTAAGGATGCATTTATATATGAAAAGAAATATTAATAAAATCCACAAAAAGATTAAAATTTATAGTAAGGGATTCCACTGAGTCCTACTTGTTAATATAAAAAAGTTTTTATTTCTGAAGTAGTTGTTAAATAGAGAAATTAGAAATAGAACGTTCGGAAGATTCTAGATCATTCAAGAATATTCGAGAAAGATCTAGACAATTCCAGATGCTAATAAAAATAAGTTTTGCGAAAGGAGTAGTGAGTTGTAAAAAGGATTTGCTGACATTATCAACTCCAATCTGACTCGCAGATTTGTATATCCAGTCGAAAGAAACTCTACGAAAAGTCCTCGCCCCCCCCCAAAAAAAAAATCAAACGAGACCCTCATAGAACAAATCTGGTAAATAGAATTTTAGACATTTTCATTGACCAAACTAAAACTTAATCTTTACATATTTGAGGATTTCCAGTATAGCATTTAGTCTATTTCGATAGCCTCACGGCTAGCCTAAAGACACCTGACTCCCTCACCTTCCTTCTCCTTCATAACACTTTCCAGTAGTAAATGTTTATGTATTGAAAGGAAAAATTGTATTTTTGTATATATTTTATTTTGTGTTTTTTGTAAATTAAATATTTGTTTGTGATTTAGCTCTGTGTTTTGGTAAATCATTTTTTTCTTTTGTTACAATTTATAACACATAACAATATATATATATATATATATATATATATACAGAGAGAGAGAGAGAGAGAGAGAAAGAGAGAGAGAGAGGACATAAAGGTCAACATGGCAAATGTCAATTTCATGCTTCTATGCGATCTAAGCGTGAACCCCACAGATACCACATATATATTCACACACGCCCACACTTGTGCGTGTGTGTGTGTTTGATGGAAGTTAAAATCATTTCACACGTGTCGTCTATTATCGAGCAGAGGGGTAACGCACTTAATCCTCTTGACCGCTGTTCATTAGCAACTATAACTTCGTACGCTTCCTTGGAGTAACGTTCATCGCAGACAATGGCCGTAGGACTACTTCTCGACGGTCGAGACAATACTCTCTGGCTGTGATAAAAATCTGATGCAATCACGGATGACGCAATATATTTCAAGGCAAAACAAACTTTATCGTACACCACAAAAATAGATTCATGTTACTGCACACCACTGCAAGTGACCTAATAAAAATAGAAATCGATTACACCTTATCACTCAAGTGGGTCTAAAACTGACCGTATGATAAAAGAAAGAAAAGTAAAACTATTGTTTCAATTAATTTTCACAAGGGTGTACGTTATTTTTTATTTTATTTTTTAATTTGTTCATAATCCTTTGAAAAACATTAATCTTTTTAAATAGATTACCTAAATAGGTAATTATTCTCCCACACGTCATTCGATCGTTACTTTATTATACTCCCTATGTATACTTTTTATAGTTTTTCTAATTTTATTAATTTATTAGTAGACATCGTAATAATTTTATACATACACACACACACATACACACAAACGCACACACGTACAAAACCCATCCAAATATTATTAAATAAGTTTTTTTATATAAAGGTCAGAAAATGTAAATGAAACAAAGTGAACACTGAAGACACGCAAATAGATATTCATTTTTGTGTGTTTGCTGTTTCTAAACTAACACGTTCATCTATTTCATTTCATTAAAATCTATCTACTCTCTCTTTCACTGGATTTTAATGAATTTTTTCCCTGTACCTTTGAATGTTTGTTAAAACAATATATTCAGATGTTTGTATTCATTAAAAATTGTCGACTTTCAATTTGCAGTCACCCTAAAATAATCTGCTTTTCATTCTTGACTCGCCGTTAATTTACGCTTCATCGATTTGATTAGACGTTAGTGTTGCAATTTATTTCCATCCGAAATCGATTAGAATGTTCATTGAATCAAAACCCCGATCACTTTGTCTTCGACAATCTGAAAATACTAATTGTGTTCTAAAAAAACTTTCTGATTATTTTCTTGGAGATTAAATGACTGTAAGTTATTCCCTCCCCTTTGTAGAAAAGAAAAGACTGAAGATAGAGAAGAATCTAGTTAAAGTTCGATCACTTGTTTGGTTACATTTTCTATTACAAGCCAAAATTGAATGAAAAAACAAAAAGCGACATTTATTCGGTCGACGCAAAATATTTCCTTCATGTGTGATACAATGGGTTCTCGCTAGATTGGATTACCACAACCGAAAAATAAAATAGGCTGCAAATGATTTTATTTGGATATTTCATATATATATATATATATATATATATATATATATATATATATATATAATAAACTGTTAACATAGAACTTATAGTTATATCTAACAATTTATGAGGCGACAAACGAAGTAAAGGAAGAATTTTAACAATATAATAATTCTGCAATTCTATGCTTGACTTAAAATACTAATTTTATTTCTTCTGTATTTTCCAGGTAAAAATTCTGGTGTCCATTGTACTGACACCAACATATATTAATACGCAAGAAGGATGGTATCGATTAGCAGATCAAAGTACAGTTACAGAGACTGGAGTACCTTATAAGTTAATCAAAGTAAAGAAGATTAAACAAAAGTAAGTATAACAAGAAAAAAAAAAAAGAAACTATTAAAATATAAAAAATACTCCACAAAGATTTCGTAAAAAATTAAATAACATTCTTTATTATTTCAATTTTCATATTTCTAACAAGTGATATTGCCTTTGAATTAATATTTCAAAATTAATTGTAACCCTATTTTCAGATGGTCGGTAATAATTTTAAGTGATTTTGAGGATAAGAAAAGATTTCTCTAAAATTGGAGAACATAATTATTTTTTGCCGGGAAAAGTAATCGGAACGTTAACAAGTGGAAAAATCCAGGTGCGAAGTATACTGAGTATAAAATTATTTTTAAGCGAATTCATCAAAGTAGTTCTAGTAAAAACATATGACAGTGGGTTTTGACGATGTGTGACCTTGGATTGAAATGTGGCCCTGACAATTTTCTGTATACTGAATTATCAGGACAGCAAATAAGAGAGGCAGACAAATGGAGCGAATGTGTTTTCTTCCCTTCTATTGGATGTCGAAATGGTTAAATGTAATTGTTTTCATTTCGAGGTGGTAAGAGTTATAGAGTGAGAGAAATGAAAAACTTACACCCCTCTTTCCCATCCCGGTCGGGGTGTTTGTTTAACAAAATCAGAATGCAAGACGAGATTAGTCAGTCGGCTTCCGTATCGTGGGAGAAGTTGGAAAGAGATTTGAAATACGGCCTGAAAACTCTCCTGTTGTTAGAAATAGAAGAAGACGGGAGAGAGAAATATTGCAAATTCAACCAACTGGGGCCCTGGGCATGACGGTAAACTGTATTCGGCAGCAAGGCCTCTGATTGGGAAGTTGTGAAAAGCATGGAAACACCTCTTAATTGCTGTTGTTCCCAGGCCCACTCTGACCCGGAGTGGTAGCACCTGTTAGGGTCCCAGCTATGGGCAAATAGTTAAACCCTAAACTGGAGTCAGAACACTATGAAAGTATAAAAATACTATTATAGAAATATATATACATAAAAATAGACTTCTATAGAAAAATCTACATTTTTGAAAAAAAAAAATTATTACCACAACATATTTTTGAAGGAAAGAATTATCACAGAAACATCTTTGAATACAAAACTAGAATACATTTTCAGTTTTCTAAAATAAAAACAGAATAAAACAGATTTTTGTTAAAATCTGTCTAAATTAGCCCTCTAACCAAACATTAAAAAAAGTACTTTAATACTCCACCTTTTTGGCATTAAATGACCCACAGAGGTTGGTATGTCGTTAAACAAAACACACTCACTCTACCAACTGGAAGTTGAATAACCGATCCTCGTGTAGAAATAATACAACATCAATAGTATCGTGCTACTGAAATACCAGCCAACTGAAGTTTCTTTTTCGTCACTTATTTTGACTTACTTGTAATTATTCGATATATATAGATATATTTAAATTTACACCGTGTCGTTGAGATATTAAAACTGGTTTTAATCATGGACGAATGTCTTGCATATCTGGACCATCCTCATCAAGTGGTCATAAGCGGTTTAACATTGGTTATTCCGAGATCAACAACACAGCGTGGGAGGAATCGGCCAAAGGTCAGAGAGGTTGACTAGACGCAGTCAGGGGTCGTGTTATATAATGAGTTTATCGTATCTGCTTTTTTTAATCGGTATCACCTCAAGAAAAGAGTAAAGTAAGGGGTTACAGGGTGTAGAAAAATTATGAACAAAAACATTAATAGTGAGCAGAAAGAGAATAGGGTACTCAGAATGAGAGTAGACAGCGATTAACATTGCATTTAAACTTTTGCAGATTAAAGTTGGATGGAAATCATGGAGCCGAAAGGAAGTTCCAAAGACGAGAAGTGTGGTAAAAATAAACTGTTAGCATCGAACTTACGGCTACACCTAGCCAACTCAGCGGTAAACAGATGAGATATCAACGCCAGTCTAGTATTGCGCTTGAATTAATAAAGTCTAGGTTCCAGAGCGAATTGTCATGAACGTATTTATAAAACAGGCGCAGAAGGGTAAGTAACTGAAGTCAATCAGCTAGATCAGGACCAAAATATTACTGTTTCTTCTTTAGATCTTATCAAAGAGGCTCAAAGTAAATAGCAGGGGCACCGGACCATATGTAGCAGAAATATTCTAAGCATCGACAAATAGTAGGCTGAAAGATATGTAAGATAGATCCTAAAAAGAAAAATTGTCTCGTACGACACAATGAACCGATATTCTTAGCTACTGACTTACCAATGGATTCAATATTGTCTTTCCACTTCATTTCATCCGAGAACTTTAGACCGAGAAGGAGAAATGAGTCATTTTCCTGGAGGAAGCATACTGATGGAAGGGGAAGGGGGGGTCTTTCAGATGATTAATGGATTGGATAGAAGTTTAATTTTGAAGGCGTTAAAAGTGACAAGCCATCTTTTGTTCTAGTTAACGAAGGTCTTGAGGTCGTTTAACATCAGCTGCCATTTTGACCTTGTCGGATTGATCTTACTATCGGGGAAGGCGTAAATTGTTGGGTCACATAAGTTGTTGTAGACGCCAACATGGCATCATATAAAAATGGCATCATATAAAACATTCCAAAAGTAATTATTTTAAATTGTAAGATTGATCAACTTCTCTTGACTTGAAATTTAATATCATTATTAAACGTTATTTTAAGATGTTCTCATAGTTATAAATGTTAACCGAGCAAGATGGGAATAAGAAATGTAGGTTATAAACTTCGGTTGAACACGTTAACCATTGAGCTAATCCACAAAGAAATTAAATGTTATTAGCACTTGAAACTGAAATTAACTCAGGAATGTGACAAATACATAGAAGACATTAGCTGAAAATAGTTTGGTGCTTGAGGCTAAGTATTTTAAAGAGGGATGTTTTAATTATTCAGAGATGATAAGTCAACAAGCCGAGAGAATGATGAAACACGTTGAGCTACAAGTAAGTAATTGTACAAAGATTGCTTTGCGTTCGTTTAATACGAGCAGAAATAAGCACTCACTCGTTTGGATTTCTGACAACATATTTTGATAAGTGTAAAGTAGAAATCAGATTTATCTGTTAGTATAAAAACCTCTGCAGGATGCCACAAATGTCGCGAAAACCCAACAGTTTAATATTTTAGATTTTCAGGATGTTACAATTCTTAATTTATATATATATATATAAATGTTTAATACATATTACATCATTATATATATTTTATAATATTACACACACGCGCATGCGCACACGCACCCACACATATATGATAAAATATAGTTTTATGGTATGTTATATTTATGGGTTAAAGTGCTTAATGTCAGGGATAAAACGTAAGTAAATATAAAAGTGGACATTGAAGTAAACACCCTGTTGACATGTTTCATTCAAAATGCAATCGTCAGGTGCCGACAGAAAACTGCCCATCGCATAATTAAAATATTGATATTTATACCGTACTATAATGAAAATTGAGTAGTTCATTTTATTTTGTGGTGGTAAAAATAGAATAATATGAAATAAATAAATAAAACATGAAAATAAAATAATATACAAAAATAATATATGCACATATACACACACTATCATAGCTCCAACTACAAAAATATAATGATTATTGTCATCATCTTTTTGGCTATATTCACGACGTTTCCATCGTTGTACGTTTCTTCGGGTGACTGGTGAAACAATTAATAGGAAAGTCGCTGTTATTTGTCCGAAAGATTCTCCAATCTAATTCAATCCAGCCAGATAGTGAACCTGGACGTGGTGAGTTTGTTTACCATGGTACCCACAGAGAAGGTACGACAACCTGGCTTCAGATTCATCCCTAGGAAAACGGACCATAAGATTACCTGATAGAGATGGTGACTTTGTGTACACAAACAATACACTTCGGAATGAGATCAGACATATATCGGCAGGATGAAGGCTTAGCAATTGACTCGCCATTATCACCAGCTATGGCTAACACACACACACATATATATATATATATATATATATATATATATATACTTTGAAGTTATGGTATTAGAATCCATATTACTAAAGCCAGTCCTATGGCTGAGATACGTAGATGACACCTTCATATTCTGGCTACTCGAAAAAAAGTCATAAGACCATGTAAACACAATAAGGTCATCGATATAGTTCACAATGGAGAAAGAAATGAACAACAAACTAATATTCCTATATATACTAATATCTCGAAAAGAGCATGTGTTGCGAATATCAAAAGCAACATTCACCTTAAAATATCTCAATTTCAATTCCCACCACCAGTTTGTACAGTTTGTTATATTTATATATAGAGGAGCAAATCCATATTTGAATTATAATTAAATTTTTATAGTTGGAGGTAAATAAATTGTGTGAAGGTGTGTTTATGTGCATATGTTTACGTGTATATAGTATTTGTTTATATGTATTTATATGATTATTTTATATTTATGTTTATTTACTTACACATAAGTTTTTATTGTTTTTACATTTATTATTTTCTAAAACTTACTCTGTAAATAATATGAACTGCTTCACTATCATTATAATACGGTATAAATATCAAAATTTAAATTATGTAACAATGTGTTTTCAATCAGCATCTGAAGATTGCGTTGTGCATGGAACTCACAGTTGTGCTACCGTTTGGTAAAAACAAAAAGTATATCCGTTAATATATAATTTAATGCTCTGTTATTCTACATCGATCACTATTTCATTAACACCATCTGATTTGGTGGAAACTTTTTAGTAGCTTTCAATTTCTTTCCTGTATTCTGCACTCCGGTGGTTTTCCAGGAAGTTTGTAATTACTGACTTCGCTGACTGCCAGTTCAGTTTCGGTCAGTGCTTTTTCAAGCATTATATTCCTTTGAGTTCTCCCTTATTTATATACCAGCCTCGAGTTTCTCCATGCTTATTCATGGGAACTTCTCTTGGAGGAAAGCAAACCTGCTGCCTTCCCTGGCCATTGCTTTAATAAAGTTCTTCATTATTCCTAACTTGATATGTAAGAGTGGAAGCAGTATTTTGTTTGGTTCAACGAAAGAGTGAAACTCAGCGTTAAGTTTTAACGCTTATCTTAAAGCCACTCTTGTCTGACTTAATGCTGGTCCTCAACCTGGCTGCTTCAAAGACACAGAAAACAAGGATAATTTGTGTACCCTTCTTGCAGTCCAACCACCTTAAGATCTCCACAGATCAACCATTTGTGCCCCTGATAGTTAAGAGCAGAAAGCAAATGATCCATGCTGTTGTGAGTTTCTTTTATTTGTACTGAACGTTTAATAGGGATAGAAGAAAAACTATTCACATTATGTAGAAGAACGTTGAGATTTTTGCTGCATGAGTCAATAAAACGTTTCCATTCCGAAGCATCATACATTAAGCCAATTGAATTGATCAATCTAACAATATTGCAGCAATAAATCAATGATGACTTATCCTGGAGCGTGTAAACTGCCTTAATTCTCTCTCACGATCTCGATATCAACAGAACATTGTTCTTGGTAACAACAGATGTTTCACTTTGAGACGTGAACCCAGCAGCTGAGCAGACTCACTTGAAAGGTCGTTGAGTTATGTTTGTGTCAAGGGTAATGGCCGGTTGTCTTCTTCTGACTTGGATGCGTCATCCCAGCTACAACAGTCATGTCACTAAATTCGGAATTCTATGTTACCACTTGGTTCAGGAACAGGAAGGTCTAGGTCACGAGGAATTGTTTTTATGGCAGAAGAAACATCTAGGTATTGGCCATAATGCTTGTTCTTGCGATTTATTCATTTTATATTTATCATGTATAAATAGCCGCGTCCGTAATGTGATATTTTCCTTCCTTCCAGAAGATTGGAATGACAAATGGCATACTCTCCTTTTTTACTATCCCTATAACCCATGAAGTTCTCCACATATGTTTTACATTAAACGTGGGGAGATAATGGCTTATCCTGATCCCCTAGTTTGACTCCAAAGTAACCACGATATGCCTTCTTTACAAAGTCAGTGATTTTTGCTTGACGGTTTGAAAGAACCGCGTTACTGCGGATATAACAGAACCTGTTACCATTATTCTTGCACTTGCAACCCATTCTTATAGGAATACAAACTTCAAGCTGAAAAGAGAAAATATAAATCAGTACTCAGTTTGTTATTGACATTTGACACAGTACATAAAAAAACATTTTAATCTGAGGCATAAGCATCTCTCCCTCTAGGTTTATGGGTATTAGCGATTAGGGTGGTACACTTTAGTTAGGTACACATGCAACATTATATGCTATACTAAACATCAGTCACCAACGATTAGATGTAACAAGTAGAGTCCACAGGCCTTTTGAATAAGTGTTATTATTGTGTACAACTTGCTGTGAAGTATAGAAGCACATCTTAAAACTCAGACCTGATCAAACAGTTCAGCATAAAATGGCAATCATATATCACTTGATAAACCTTTGACCTTTGGAAAAAAAAGTTTTTAACGCAGAAGAGTGTAATGTATTGTATAACTGTTTTCATATCTTTTAAACCGACTTTTTGGTTGTTGTTGTTGTTGTTGTTAATAATAATAATAATAATAATAATAATAATAATAATAATAATAATAATAATATTTCCACGATTTGCTGCTTGATAAAATTCTTAAAAGTCCTTTATCTGAGGTAAAGAAATGTTTTTCTTAAAAAAGCTTTTGATCATATTACATTGAAATAATGTGGGCATATTTTTCAGTACAGGTATTTCTATAATTTATCGTCTATCTAAATTCATTTGGACTTAGTGTAGAACATTCAGGTATTAGTTGCACATTACTTTCTTCATCGTTTATACAGAAGTGACAATTTGGATCTGTCCTTTTCATTAAAGTTTCTGCCTAGTTGGATCTTATTGGTAGATTTTTATCTTGAGCAGTTAGAATGAATCCCTCTGTTTCGGGTTGCATCTCTAAAATTCACAAGCACTGATGACTCAGAAGTTTTGTCAACAACATTATCTTGTGTTTGCAATTGGTATTGGCCATGTGAATTCTTTTTTCGAATTGGTTTTAAGATTAACTAGGTCCTTATTTTTTTTTTCATGTTTTAGCCCGTTCGGCCTCTATTTCTGGTATTTTACATCCCATTTTATCTTATTTGTATATTTGTAGATCTTGCTTGAACTTTTAAGTTTATTTGATAATTGAATGTTGCTTTTTGATGTATTTAGCTTTTTGATGTATTCAATTTTATTATCAAATCATTGCTTAATTTAAAAGACTCTTCAAACTCTGCCCTCGCCAGGTACAGTTGGTCTGCACCTGCTTTGCGGTGGTAAATGTCATACATCGTAAGGTGGTTTTTTATCCTTTTGTATCTTCGTATTTCTTCTTCATTCCAATTTATTCTATTGAAATTGAATTTAAAAACACATAGTGCTAAGGTGTTAAAAACTATAAAATTATCTTTTGAATTTAATTCAGTTTATTGCTATGACTCGTCTAAAACATTCATTTCTGATTCTCTTTTTTGTTTTGCAAATTGGATTCCTTGTCCTGCATTTATACCAAGATATTGTCCTCAATAATGTCTTTCTATTTTTTTCTATTCTTTTACTCTTAGTAACCACTTGTTTCATTGTAACTTTCTTGGGGTGAAATGATAAAAGATGATATAGTTTTTGTTCTATTTTTGCGAATCAAAGATTTTTGGCCAACATGTTTGTACCAAATTATCTCTTTTGAAAGTTTGCTTCTTTTTTCTTGACCAAATTTCGTGGTGACATCAACATTCATGTATTATTATTAACAAAACGTCCAATTTATGGTCACTTTTTCTCTGATGCAAAATAAGTGATTACTGATTCTATTATATATATAAGATAACCGTAAGGTATGTTATTTATTTCACTTCGTATGGATATTAATGAAATACAAAAGGGAATTTCCTCGAAATTTTTATCACTTGCTACGAAAATTGTCACATTGGATTAAGGGGATTTAGGATTGAAATAACATATCACTCAATAAATCCCGAACCAACTAATAAAACAACAACTTTTAAGCAATTCGACTTTACTTATCAACATAGTCTTCTACGAAGATAAACTGATTCTAACGCTTCTCTAACATTTCGATTTCTTTTTTGTAGAACGATTTGTATTTGACATCAAAATACGCCTCAGTTTCCGATATCACTTCTTCATTGGAGCCAAGTCTCTTTCCCTGGAACATTCTTTTGAGATTGGTAAACAGCCAGTAGACGCTGGGGGCCAGATCTGGAGAATAGGGAGGATGCGAAAGCAATCTGAAGTGCAATTCATATAGTTTTGCCAACGTTGCGATCGACTTGTGATACGGAACTTTGTCTTGGTGAAAGATCACATTTTTCTTCTTTATTTGTTGCCGCTTTTTGGTGATGTCTTTCTTTAAACGCACCAATAATGCTATATAATATTCGCTATTGATGGTTCTTCTTTTCTCAAGGTAATAGATGAACAAAATACCTTGCGCATTTAAAAATACGGAGGTCAAAACCTTGCTTGCTTATGTTTACGTCTTTGTTCGTTTTGGACGGCATTCACCTGCTGCTGTCCACTCAGCTGACTGCGAGGTTTGACTTCGAGGTGAAGTGATGAATCCATATTTCATCCATTGTCACATATTTACGCAAAAACACCTTCTTGTTGCGTTGAAAGAGTTGCAAACAACGCTCTGAATCGTCACCGCGTTGTTGTTTTTGATCGACTGTGAGCAAACGCAGCACCCACTTTGAACACAAATTTCTCATTGACAAAAGTTCATGCAAAATGGTGAATACACTGCCTTCTGATATGTTCAACTTCTCTGCTATCTCACGCAACTTCATTTACGATCGGCCAAAACGAATTTGTTGATTTGTTTTTGCTGTTTTCGAAGACAACTGCTGATTTTGGGCGACCTGAGCGTTCAGCATCATTTGTGTCTGTATGACCGCGTTTAAAGTCAGCATAAGCCCTCTTAACCGTTGTTTCCGACGGAGCAGAGTCCGAATTATACTTATCAAGTCATTGCTTTGCTTCAACAGTATTTTTCATATCAGCACACGAAATTCATATTTTTCTCTTGTTTTGAAAATCTGCAACAATAGCTTCTCTTTAACTATAATTTGCAAACTATTAATTCGATTGGGCCCAAATTTTGTCACGTGCCATTTGAATGTTAGTATTTCATAAAAATCATATGGATTTTTATTAGTGGCGTCATTTATATGTCAGGCCCAGGACTTATTGAGTGATGTGTTAGTGTTCGAATTTTTATATTGAATATTAAAACATTGATGAGGAGCGGAACTCTATCAAATGCTTATGTATAGTCGAATATCAATTAATACGTTTCTGATCAGTAGTTGATATTTAGAATCATAAGAATCTTTCTTGCATAGATTTGTTATAAAAGAATGCTATTTCTGCCAATGATATATTTTTTCAGTTAAATTCATGTTAGTACTCAGAAAGTTGTGGATAACCAATTGTATGGTCGTTAATTTATTGGGTTTTCCAGTGTCATCAGTTTAGGAGATTAAATATGTTTCACATATTCATTGTTTTTTTAAAAGCATCTCTTTTTTAATATGTATGTTGCTCTATTCCTGTTCCTCGATTTTACTACTTCCGTTCGGTTGTTTTCACTCGTTTCTTTCTGCACTCTTTTTTTTTTTTATATTTCTCTTAATTCCCCATAACCTATTCCAATGTTCTCTTAATTCTTCACTTGATGACGAATTTTTCTGTAAGCTTTATTATTTTAACCCATTTCTCTATAAAATATTTTATTTGTAAAATTTGCGCTTTCGTTTGTGCTTTTAGTTGGATTCGCTGCTTTAGTATCTCTTTGTAGTTGTTATGTCATTTTCTTCTTTATGCTTTATTTTTTATAAGCCCCTGATTTTTACTTTTATTCTTTTTGAGATTTTACTTACATTTTAGAGTTCTTTCTGTAATTCTTAAATATGTTTCTTTTTATGACTTTGATTCTTTATTTTATGCAATGATTTAGCCTTACTTTTATCGGCTTTTGTATTGATTTTATTCCTATTGCTATATCACCTCATTTAGGATAGTTCAATAAAGATAATTTTTCTTCATTAATTCAATTATTACATTGATTGTTATTTTAATAATTTGTTTTCATTATTATCATTTTCCTTTCTAATATTTGAGAGTTCTGTGTTTTGTGAATTCCTTTAAGTCATTTTTCAATTTTTGTGTTGTTTCATATCGCAATTATTTTTCATGTTCCTGAATTTCTCCCTGTCTCTTTTTAAACACATCATTGTTATTATTAAATTCCTTGTACAGTGAATAAAAGCGGCGATAATAATGAACGAGACGAAAGTCAAAGGTTTTGGAGACAATAAATAAATACAATGGGATCAAACTAGATAGCGTTTATCTTTCTCTTTCTATTGCTTATTTTTTAATTCATCCCGCCCCACATATATATGTATGTATCTGTGTGTATACGCGTGTGTGTTTGCATTGAGAATTAGAAACCGATTGTTATTTTTTGTATATGAATGTGGTTATTCATGATTTTTAAACTTAAACAAAGATGTGTTTTAAGATAAAGTCAAACGTATGCGAATTTGCTGAGGTATGAGATCAAAAAGAAATATCTTTATTTATAGCAAAAGAATTTTCCAAACTGCTTATTAAATAAAAGAAAAATCCGACGTTTGAAAGCTGGACATCATTAAGACATGTAAAATTTTTGTTGTATAGGATTATATTAAAGGAAATAAATTTTTTACGAAATTTTCACTTAAAATTTGTTGGTAAGTTTGGATAAAATATTCGACTGAGTCGACTTACAAAAGTATAAACTGTAGTAATTGGAAATGCCTGCATCTAATACACACAGACGTATACGTAGGTATACTGTGATGCGTAACTCTATATATACGTATATGGGCAATCCCAAAGATATCAATCTATGCAAAGACAAGTATGCATATATTGAAGTAATTAACCGTTATATATTTATGTTTAGGTACTTCGTATATGCTCACTATGATCATGTATCTTGTCTAACAAGCATCAAAATGTTACTACTTCAAGAATAAATCAAAATAAAATCGATATTTTTATATTAGATACATTGAAAGAAATATATATTAAAACTAGAATTCTAATTATGAATCATTACAAGTAAAATATCCAACTTGTATCAACCCCTACCAATTTGTTCCGACGTTTAATTTTTATCAAATAAAAAGGATGTACCATATCTAGAGGTAAAGTTTTAGATGCCATATAAAATGTCTGATCTTGTACAAGCTGTTTCATGCAATCCATGTGAACATGGTGGATTAACATTTATTAAGAAGATGGGTATATTGTTGGCTTATATATATATATATATATATATATATATATATAGTTATGAATTAATTGTACATTGCGACACGGAAATTTCTATGTTTCGAGATAGCGTCTCTTCATCAAGGCAATGTTTGATATTGGTTGTACAGATGATTTACATTGAAATAACAAAAACTCTTGGTTTGCTGTGTATGTATGTTGGAAGATATAAAATTTAGATGTGTGTTTCTTTTAATTAATCAAAGCGAAGATTCATTTGGGAATTTGGCACTAAAGAATACATACTACCTTTTTCTTTTTTTCTTCTTTTTCCCTTCCCTTATCTTACTTTTCTTCTTTCTTCTTTTCCTTCCTTAACGGTCAAAATGTCAACCTACCTTTAACCTAATCTTATCATTTTCCTTGTTATCCTTTAGTTTTATTGTCTTTGATGTGATATGCCCATTTAGTACCAAGGCTGTCCTTTTCACTTTCTTATCATTTTTGATTTCCTAGTTGTAATTTTCTCGAAATCTTTGATTTATAAATAACATTGTTGTTCTTTCTTTTTTCTGGTTTACTTCCTGGGATCCTTATACCATCTTTCTAATATCTTTTTATTTGTTGTAAAGCTTTTTTTTATAAAAAGATTTTTTTATATAAATAATTTTATGCTTCAATTTACTATATTTTGATAGTTCGCCAATGATTATCTTCCTGAAGCACTTGTTGTTAGATGCATGCTATTTCATTTAGATTTTACCCATTTTCTAATGTGAAAATTTTGCAATGTCTACATATGACAATTATCACATTGCGTTTATTTAATAGATTTTTATTCTTAAATGATTTAATAATAAATAGTTTTCGTATAAACATAATGAACATAGTCCATTTAAGGACTTAATTAAGGTTTAGCTTCTTTTAGAATTTTCCACTTTATTGTGGGTGTTTTTTTGTTTCCTTTAGATACCAATGATATTTCGATAGAGATGTTCTATTTTTGCATTTGTTAAATGAAATGAAGAGGTGTGCTGGTAAATCCGCCGTTTTAGAGTAGTAATAGTGTTTCCTATATAAATCTTTATATCATTTGGACTTTCCTTTGAAGATATTTCGCATTGATAGACGATTGATTCCATTATGCACCTGTTTTTAACGGGCAATTTATAGGGTTTCTGCAGTTACATTTTTCTTGTCTAATTTGTTATTTTCTGTTATCAGGTTGTTTTTATTAATTTTGTTAAAGTTTTTAAAAATATTATTATTGTTATTTTTATGATTTTTTCTAGATTGTTCATACAGCTTTAACTTAATTTAATAGTGTTTTTATTAAAGACCTTATTTAGTGGATTTTTCTGGAAAGTGTTTCCTAATTAACGTGAGGAATTTTTCCCTAGTTTACTACTAGTCATTTGGTTGAAAGTGAGTGTGTACTAGATAATATTTCTATTCCTATTATTTGTTCAGGGGTTACTTTTCTCATATACATATTTAATATTTTTAAGGCAGTATTATAAAAATTGCTATACTTATTAAATATTTCTTCATTTGCTGAATTTCTACTAATTCTGTGTTCTGTTAATGAGGGTACATATTTGATAAAAATGGAGGGGGGTTAGACTTTGGGTGGATGTATAAAGGATTGATATTTTTCTTTTGTATGGTTGGTGTATATTTTTCCTCTAGATATAAGGTTAAATTGAGGAAATTTCCTTTTTTATATTTGTTTTAATTGTTACTTTTAAATTATGATTTTTAAATTCTTTATGAATCATCTTTCTAATTTTATATACTTTATTATATTAAGCATTCTTCATAATAAAATAAATGCCGGGGCACTCAAAATAATAAAACCTTGAGTCCTCTTTACCTGGAATTATATATATATATATATATATATATATATATATATATATATATATATATATAAAATCCAAAAGGATGATCAGTTCCTATTAATATTAGTTTAATTTATAGTAAAATTGATGAAGGTGGAGGGCTTGATGCAAATATTATATTCTATTTACAGAGCCAAATATTTTATATAAAACAAAAAAACTAATATTTAAATCCGTTGAATAGCTATTTTATACAAGGAAATCCTTGCTTCTTTAGCAACGTCGAAACGAAAATTTTATAATAAAATTTTCGTTTCACCGTTGCTGAAAAAGCGAGGATTTCCTCGTATAAATAGCTCTCCAACGGATTTCAATATTGAAGTTTTTTGTTTTATTTTATATATATATATATATATATGTGTGTGTGTGTGTGTGTGTGTTTGTGTGTGTGTGTGTGTATAAAAAGAGAGAAAGAGTGCAAAAGAATCAACATTGTTAACTTTTTGATTTTGTAGATCATTGTAGACCCACATAACTACTTCTTTCGAGAAACCCCTACCACCCATATATATATTTCTTTGTTTGCCCACTTTCTTACTTTATATATATATATATATATATATATATATATATATATATATATATATATATATAAAGAAAGTGGGCAAACAAAGAAATCTTTTCTTTACAATTCCTTTGTTCAGATTAAATAACCAATAATTTGGTTTAAATAAGCAAACTAAAATTAATGGATATTTTATATTCATTCATGAGCCATCTTTATATATTCATTGAAAATATTAATTTTATCTATCTGTTTTGTTTATTTTTTTTTGTTCAAAATTACATTTAGATTATTGAATAAAGTTTATTACATTTAGATCAAAATGATTTTTGTGAGAATTACGCAACCAAATTTTTATTGAGTTGCTGCACATGAAGAATTTTATGAATGTTCTTGAACAACTGAATGACGTCCACATTACACCCTCGCTTGTCTCTAAGATAATCTCGAAACTTGACCCTCACAAAACGAGCGGAGGGGACGGAATCCCAATCATAGTCGTAAAGAAATGTGCCCCTGAACTCTCCTCTGTCCTTTCTAAGCTCTACAACTTCTGCCTCTCTGCTTCCTGCTTTCCTGCCTGTTGGAAATCTTCCTCTGTAGTTCCTATATTCAAAAACTCTGGAGAACCCTCGGACCCCGCAAATTACCGCCCTATCAGCCTTCTTCCGATCTTTGGCAAAGTGTTCGAGGCCATTATTAACGCCGAGCTCGTTCAGCACCTCACAGCACACAGGCTCCTCTCGGACAAGCAGTATGGTTTCCGCTTCACCAGGTCTACTGCCGATATGCTAACTACCATCACCGAGTATATATACCCGGCACTCGACAGGAATGACGAAACCCGAACCGTCGCCTTGGATATCTCTAAAGCGTTTGACAGAGTATGGCATGCTGGCCTTCTATGCAAACTGCGGAACTATGGTATAGCTGGACAATTGTTTGAACTAATCCAGTCATTCCTATCTAACCGCACATTGAAAGTGGTATTAAACAGACATGCCTCCCAGAGCTACCATATGAACACGGGTGTCCCTCAAGGCTCTATCCTAGGTCCTACGCTCTTTCTGATCTACATTAATGATCTCCTTGATACCATAATATCCCAAGTAGGTATGTACGCCGATGACACCACAGTTTACTCTCGCCTCGATCAAAAATCTGGTGTGGGCGACAAAGCTAACCTTGCAGCCGAGCTTGGAAAGGACCTCCAATCCCTAGTAGACTGGGGTAAGAAATGGCTCGTAAATTTTAATGCTTCTAAAACGAAGCTACTATCAATTAACCATCATAGACAATAACATCTACCTCCCTTAAACATGACTGCTTCGCCGACGGCTACAATCTCCAGGAGTTTAAATGCAAGGTCAATAGACACCTCCTAACACAATAACTCGCTTCTATTCTTTCAAACACTTTTCCCATCCTCCCAACTATCTATCACCCCCACTTCTGACATTTCCTATATCTAACCACTCTTTCTATTTACCTTCCCCTATGTAACCCCAAGCGCAACAGTGGCAGTGAAATGCCTTGCTTGGGGTGAAACGATTAAAAAAAACTCAATTTAAACCTTTTTTCCCACAAATTCTCTGTTGTGTTAAGATCTTACATATGTCCATGTTCAAAGCATTGGAAAATATTTTGAATTAATTTCATAGAGTGTACAGGAAGCTTATTTTGTTAGCATATTGCCAAACTGGGATAAAAAACAGTTTTGAGATCTTCATTGTATTATGTAGCAGTGTTATTCTATTCCAGAGAATTAGTTTGATTCAGTATCTCCATGTCACCACTTCTGAACTTATTTTGTTGATTAGAGGCAATCTTATATGGAGCTTTTATTAAACCTTCAGAAAGCCAACTAAAAATTGGAAAAAGAAGAGATCGTTTGCATCCTGTCTGTAAAAGCTATTTTGGCAATTTTCCTTGTATCACTTGAATTAAGGGCCTTTTTTTTCTTCCAGTTCCATTTTGGCTTAAAATTCTTTTTCTTGACTCCGGTAGTTAAAGCTTGCCTATAGAATATTTAAATTTCTTTCTTTCAGCATCTTTTTAAAGACCCTATAAGTATGGACGTCATTATAAGATGAGAAAATCCTTCCAATTTTAGGTGACAACTGCTTATTAGAAAATTAGTTTTGTTGCTTTTTCAAAACAAATAAACCAAAATAAAATAGCAACAGTAATTCAAGTTTTGTTTTAAAATAGATATTTTTAAAATAGAGAAAAAATCAAAGATTTTGCAGCAATTTTCTTATCGTTTATACGTGTATACCCGATACTGAAAACATTCTTTTAACTCGTTTTTAAATAGCAAGTTAAACTTAGTTTTGTAAAAAGGCCAGAAATATGAGCGACTTAGTGAGCATCACACTCTCTATACAGTAGTAACGGATATCCTACTAACTATTACCACCAATCTGGAGCTCCCCGTTTCATCTATTCACTGACGTTTAAAAATTATAATTGCCTCAGAAGAAATTCAGATTTCGCTTAAACAATAATCGCAAGTACTGAATATATTTTGAAAAAGCATCACACACACAGCATATGAAAAATATAGTTTTTAAATGACTTATTCGGAGAAAAAAACTTGCTTTACATTCAAATTGAGTGATTTCGAAAGTTGTGTCTGGTGATACACGGGAAACACTGGGTAAATTGTCAGATCAACAAATGAATTTGCTTTTCAGTTCCTCAAATATTTCTTGTAAATCTTGTAAAAATTGAACGAATGTGAGATTAAAACTACTGTAGTAGGAATAACATTATAGTTCTGAAGTGGCCTTCTGCCAAAATGTGATGTAACATCGAGCGCTAAAATTACTTGGAATATATTTACAGATATGAAACATTGTCATATATTCTCTATATTTCTACTTTTATCTATTTATCATTGACAATCAATTTAAAGTTGGTTATTAAATTATTAAAGCTGATAATAAATGCGTTGGAATTACAGGTGATACTGTATTTAACCGTTTACAGGCCGAACTTTTCTTATTTTATCGTCTACACCGTTTCAGGTTATATCATTTTTCAAAGAAGGATAAATCAGTCAAAGGGAGTTCGAAGGAGATATTGTATCTTTTATCTCTGGCACACGTGATAAGATTTTTCATTGAATTGAGAGTTGATAACGTCTTTATATGAATACATATTCTACGTTTTCTAGATATTTGTTCTGCCAAATTATAATATAAGTATTTTGAGAGTTAAAATTCATAGTAAAATAATAGAAGATTAAGAAATGAAGGCAAAAACTGTATCGTTAACGTTATGCGACACTTAAGAGCCAGGAAACGAAGCAGAGGAACTTAAAGGTAGAACGAATGACTATTTTTAGAAAGCGATGGTCATTATTTCATTATTTCCTTGGTTTAAGGATTTCTGACATTTTGTTGTATTTTTAGAAACGTTTAAGTTTTCATCTCGCCTCAACCTTTAGAAATGGTTGTTTCCTTAGTGAATTAAGATTTTCTCTCTAATTCAAAAGGAAAAATAGTTACAGAATTACAAAATATTAAATCATCACCAGAAGCGTCGAAGAAAAATGTTAAATTATCACCAGAAGCGTTCTCGGTTTGACCAAGAAAAATTATTTCTTCACAAATAAGTTATTTGGTAAAATTTTGAAATAAAAAACTAGCAATTACTAGAGAAGTGAGTAAAGGGCCTACAAACTATATTTGATACAGATAATTGTCTCTGCGAATTCCTTGATCATTCATATCATATCATATATATATATATATATATATATATATATATATATATATATATGTATGTGTGTGTGTGTGTGTGTGTGTGTGTGCGTGCGTGTGTGTGTGTGTGTGTGTGTGTTTAAGGTGCGTTGGGTAAATTGTGACCATTTTTTTTAATTTTACGCATGCGCATTGTTTATTTTTATTTTTTTCAACTGCACAGTCTAGTAGGGTCAGTTGGGCGCAGTCTGTGAGAATAAGAACACTATGACGGAATTAATTCTGCCAGAAATTTGGAAACGGAAAGCTGCACTGCTTGACGTTCGCACCAGGAGCTCTAATACGAATATTTGTCTGTCAATCTGAGATGTAGAGGTTTTGGAAAGAATTGGATGAGTTTAATGGTGATTCCTAACTTACGGCAGCTAGAAAACTCATTCTGATCATTTTGATCATTCTGATAAGAAAAGAACTCTATTAATCTTGCCACAAGGCCTCAGACTCAACACTGAAGACTACATCAAGTGGCTGGAGAAGGTAGTGCTTCTTTGAGTCAAGAGGCCGCCTGCTGGAAGACCCTATGTTTGGCAACAGAACTCTGCACTATGTCCCACCAGCAGGAGGACCCAGTCATGAAGGTCAGACAATTTTTGCGACCATATCACTGCTTACATCTGGCCACATAACTCTCCAGTTGCAACCCCCTTGATTATTATTTATGTTTGGAGTGCACTTGAGCTTTTGGAAAAGACTCCTTATGACACTGAAGGCAAGGATTATGGCAGCATTAAAAAACCTAAACAAAAAAAAAAACAAAAAAAAAAAGACTGTCCAGAAGAGTTGCAAGATATTTCGAAGCCGTCTGAAGGCCGTGGTTGAAGCCAATGAGGAATTTATTGAATAAAGGTACTTTTTAATATTTCAAGATATTTTTACGTAATTTTGTAATATATCTGTTAAATTGAGATGCCAATGTAATTTTCATTTATGCGTTATTTAGTCAATAATTAATTCATCGAATCCTGTATATATATATATATATATATATATTAGTCATTCACATACAAGCCTGTTTATCTTGCATCTTATCGTTATTAAGTATATATATATATATATATATATATATATATATATATATATATATAGATAACTTGAAATGTTTTAAATAATAGTGCTCAATATATGTCTCTGTTTAGTTACTAACTAGCTACATTAATAATTATTTCATTAACATTTTATCATATTACAAAAAAGCGCTAAATTTTCTGTCCGGAGTATGTGATGAATTGTCCATTAGAAATTTCATTACTGTAAAGAATGTGCTACAGCATTTTTTTTTAAACAGAAATAACTTATTTTCATGACGAGGAATAAATAATATTTTATTTACTCTAGACATACATACACAGACAAATACTGATATATTTATGATTGTTCATAAAATTGTGAAAGATTTTTTATCTAAATTTTCCGACAAGTAATTTTAAATTTTTTTTAAAATGACCCAGTCATAGCCGAACGTGAACATGAAAAACTTTTCGATCTGGATAAAGTTAATATGTCACCCTGAGGAAAAGATTTTTGCAAATAAGCCGATAGCAAATTATGACTTTAAATAAGCAAAAGCAAATTGACACCAAACAGTTCATTATCAACCGAAGTGTAACATACAGGTGTTTAAAAAAGCGGGTGTCGATTAATTTTAATAAATTGCTTAGTTGTGCGTTCTAACTGCTAAAGCAATTTGCTTATTGAGTTAACAAATTATTAACAAAATAGTAACATATCCAACGTGTCATCAGAATTTTTACAAAAAGGCTTTAACAAAATTTGCAAAAGGTAGAAACTTCGCTAATTTGGAATAATAAGGTACAATCATGTTCTCAAAAATGCATATTCAATTTATTTCATAAGTCTTAATTGGAATATTTGTGGCAGAATGGTTGCTAAATCTTTGATAAAATATGATAAAATCAGCATTCTTTATTAACTATATACCAGTCATTATTAATACATTTTTTCGAATCGGTTCTAGCAGTTTCACTGGATTTATGTGACTGCCCTGATTTCACTTTGGCTTAAGTTAAATATTTTTATGGTATGTACAGTGTTAATGACATGTGTTCCCAAATGTATATGTTATTTCAAAATAACAAATATAACTTTGGTTGTTAAATGTTAGTTGCAATGTTAGTTGCAAATGTCAGTAGAAGAGTCGAATTCAACTTTGCTTTGCTCAAAACCCCTTTATTTTTTCTCTATAAAAATGAGAAATGCTGTGAAGACAAAAGCAACAAAATAAACTTTCACCCATCCGATGAATAGAAATCATAAACTTCAAATTTTAATAAAGCAATAATTTACTGCTGTGAAAGTTTTAATCTTAATAAACAATAGGAGGAATCGAAATTAGAATGTTTCACGAGCTTAGCTTTTGTGTTATTTTGTTTGTTGTCTCTTTTAACATTTGACACAACCCTCGAATCACTCATATTATACTAAATGATACCAGCATTTTTAGAATCGCACAAAATAATTTAAGAAATCATAAATTTTTTCGAAGTTTTCAAACATTTTAAATTTCCATTTTCTTTTTAAAACTTCCTGCTTTACTATTTTCATGTTCATTTTTATACATATTTCATTTGCATGTCATCAAATCTTCGTTTCCATAAAGAAAGAATGAGTACATATACTTTGTTTAATATTAAAACATAAAAAATTGAGTAGTAACACTTGTCTACCATGACAGGTAAGCTGCCATGTACACAGTCTAGTTATAGCGATTACTATAATGTCAGTTCAAATTAATCTAATCAAGTATTGACATTATTAATTTTAACTAGTTTTATTTTCATATTATTTTTGTTGCTTTTTATTGCAACATTCAGATCGTTTTTTTATTCAACAACCATCAGGTAATAAGCAAAGATATTAAATAAAAAAGATTAAAAGAAAATATGAATTCACCTCCATAATCCCTGGGAGCCTAAAAAAGTGGCATTTTATTGATTAGGCTATGGAGGTACATCTTAAAAAAATGAAATTTAAATTTAGTTATGTGAATACGTTTTTATTCAGACGATTTTTCTCTTCACCATATTGTTTTTGGCATTATTTAGTAATAAAGAACATAGTGGTTTTGAATTTTTACTAACAGATAATGACTTATTTTATGTGTCAATGTATTTAATCCTTTAAGAAGCAAATCAACGAACTATTAATGCTAAAGATGCGAATATTTATTTGCAGTAACAGTTATTCGTAAGTAGTATAACGTTAGAAAAAATTAAATTATCGTATACAGTTTTTTTCTTAAATATTTAATTCTGTAACAAAAGAGTCACTTTTTGCACGAATAAAGATTTACCGAAATGCCAAATGTCTATTTTTCTGGAGAAAACATGACTAGCGAAAACAAGAATAAAGTTTGTGAGAGCATTTTATTTTGCAAAACTGTCTATAAATAATTTTTTACACTTGAAATTACTAAAAAGTAGCGTAGTTGTGTATAGCCTGACACACAACAGATCTCATTAGCTCTGGCAAATAAATTCATTTTATCACATGTATCCGAGATTGGGAAGGATTTAATCTTTGTTAACTTGCAACTTTATTAGCAGCTACAATGTTTACTTTTCCCAATTAAACAATATCAAAAAATGTTGAATTCTCCAACTGGAATAGAATTTAAAAATATGTTAGCTGTGATTTCGCTATTATCATCAATACCGAATATGTATATTTCTCAGTAATATTTACCTAAGGAGTTATAATTTGTTTATGGCCCGGGCAGCGAAAGTCACTGACATCACTATCTAAGTGCAGGATAAGCATGTTGTGTGGAGATGACAAGACACGAGCATTTAAGAAATTTAATCTTAAGTCACGTTAGATGTCATGGTAATATAAATACGTGCATTGAAAGTTAATCCGGTACCACATTCTAAAACACGTAGAGATGAAAACGAACCCAACGTTGGAATAAAAGCAACCAATTACAAATTTGTCATTGTACGAATTAATATTGCAATAATAAAAGCCCAAGAAGGAAATTCATTTTCACATTCCTTGTCATTTTTCTCATAAGCCCTTTCTATTGCAGACTCTTCTTCGTTCCAAGACGACGACTTACATTAAATAGAGGAAGGAGGTCTAGGTACGTATGACCAACCTGTCCGCCTTGTCCATCCAATTACCTCCTCCTCCTCCTCCTCATAGTCCTCCTCACAAGTACAAGTCCATACTCTTTCGGCATTTTTCTATCTATACTCGCTTCTGACCACTAACTTGCTTCACCAGCCCTCATTAGGTACCACAGATTCATAATCACTTTTTCTCTTTTATTATTCTTTCTTCTTTTCATATTCGTATTTTATTTCTCTATTCTTTTCATATTACACATATTCATTCCTTATCCTTCAATTCATTGCTGTCGGTCGCTTCCTCAGAAGCCCAAACTCTCTTTGTTCTTTGTAGATGTAGGTTATCTCCATCATGTTCATGTTGGGCGAATGTGGTAGCCACACCATTAATCGGAATCCATCAGACTGCACTTCAAACCATTTCTGATGGGTCTGATGATTTTTTGGGAGTGACGGACACAGAATCCATTAATAACTTATGACATGACCTTTTGGATATGCATCTCGTACCTGCTGTGCTAACTCAAATATCTGAACGTCACACATACATGGTACCCTACAAAAAATACAAGAAATTTTAGATTAACTATATGAAGAAAGAATGTGCGTTGTGGTGCAGTGGATATCGGCTCGGGAGTCGAGTTCGAATTTCAGTTGAATTTCCTTGTATTCACTTACCTAAAGGTATTTAATCCATCTCTTCCCTCCATTTATGGGTTAAATAACAGGACAGATTGGGCTCTATAGCCTTGGCTGGAAACCAGTCTACCGCAAAAAGTAATGGCAACCTAATGCGGGATAATCTTCATTCCAGCCAGTCATGTCTCTTTCGAGACATGATCGCCCAAGCATGTATCACGTATGGCACTTAACTGACTGACTGATATTATGAAAAGTAAAAAAAAACAAAAAAAACAAAAAACTAACATAAAAAAGTAACATTTAGTTTAAACACCACATCTCTAATGTTCATCTTTTTGAGAAATGCAATATCTCATTTGTCTGACACCTACTATCATAACATCCGTTATCGCTTTCCTTGTCAATGCACTTAATTCAGTGTCGAATATTAATCACAAAGAGAAGTTTATATTGAAAAGTACAGAATAAAATTTAGTCATTAATTAAATTCTAAATAAGTTAGATTCGGCGTTGAATCTATCCCCAGTTTGACCCACTTCCCAAAATTTGATAAAATAACATCAGTGTTATTTTGGGATGGAGAAGGGCTTCTTAGTCGGTCAAATAAACCCACTCTTAGTATATATATAGAGTTAGCGACGCGAAGTAGCACATTTACAGGTGTGAAAAAGTGAATCAGCAAACCGGGTTCGAATTAACACTATGCTAATGTAAATAAAATATAAATTTACAAAATATTGGTTATTATAGGCGAACGTATTTATAAAAATATAAAATGATCGACTAATTTCGTCTTTTGTTCTTTTAGAGTTTTATTTGTTCTGTGGAAATTTGGAATTAATTCTAATTTATTATTCGTCTTACTAATTTCGTCCTTAAGCTGCGATTTTCCGTTACACAGTGGAAATACATGAGATACCACCTCCACCTGATGATCATATAAAAGTGTATGCTTCTTGCTTTTTGGCTTGTCCTTACCACCCGCTGACCAAAATATAAGACTACTAACCTTACGTGCATGCATTTAGTATTAATACTTAGTCTTAGTAAACATTAAAATTTTAACATTTTAAAAGCATAAATTAATATATGCTTGTTATGCTATTTAGTTCTGTTATTTTGTCCATGTGTTGGTGCTAAACATTTTCATGCTGCAGTAAAGATCAAAGAGTTCACTGAGAACTTTTACAGTTAGTTTCAGTTTTTTCTTGCATTTACTCATTTATTTTTCATTAAATTTTCAGATGTTATTTGATGATCTTATGGTGCAAATTACATAAGATACTCTTACTCAGTGAAATGTTGTGATAATTTATTTTATTTTCTTCTATTTCATTAGCATTAACGATGTTCAATTACTGTAACCAGTGAGCCGAGTTCAAATTTCGACTGAAGCAATTGAATTAACACAGTAGCAGCCAGTCTAGAAGAAGAACAAAATTTCAAATAGGGAAGAAGACAAGGAGAAACTAATTTTCTGAAAATGGCATGAAAATTCACAAATAATTAATAAATGGAATTTGTAGAACAGCATGATTGCCTATGCCTTTTAAAGCCATTCTTCGTATATTGTATGAGTGTATGTGTGTGTGTGTGTGCGGGGTGGGGCACAAATACATAATAAAAATGGCTTCAAACTAGCACATTCACTATGGGAGCTTTTTTTTTGTATCGACCTAGCATTGGCTAAACATCAGTATTTACATGACGAAGAGAAATACATTAAAATACATTTAAGCCTTTTTAATGCCCTAATTATTTCCTATTCAGCGTGAAATAAATGGCTCTTTACAGATTTCATAATGAAAGAATTAACCATTCTAGCAAACACAACGAATCGGAGTATATTACTCTACCTACCAACTCTATCGCAACTACAATTGAAAATAATTTATCTCAGCTTAACATAAAGTTTTTTTTTTTACAATTACCAATAAGAGACTTCCATACAAAACAAAATAATAAGCTAAAACTTGAAGGAGGGACTTGCTTTGTCACCTGTAATAATTTCCATCAAGAATACATAGGATAAGCCTTTAGGACTTTTAAATGAAAGATTATATGAACAAAAAGATGTTTTGCAACACAGCACACTTAATGCATTAGAGAAACACCGTAAAAAATTTGAAGGATGATTTCGATTTAAAAAGTGTGGCTTTAGTTAAAAGAATACAATATAGTAAGACAAAAATATATAAAAATTGCTTTGATTGTTAGATCACCCACGGTAAATTGGCAGCCATGTTTTTTTATAACATTTCACCTTTCTTGGCAGATCTATTTTGACAATATGGAAAACCTAATAACAGCGATGAAACAAAAAAACATAAGGAAACTGAATTGAATCAGCCTTTAAAATAAGTTAAATTTTAAAAAATTAAATTTCGGCATTCCAACATCTAACAGTGTTTTCTATCTGCGTTTGCATTTTTATAACTCTCTCATTTTCTTACACATATAATTCCATAAAAAAATTTAATTTAGTCTGAGGACGAAACGCATTACTCATATTTTTTTCCACTTTGTCATTCCATTTTTACCTCACACATAACTTTCAAATGGTATTTGAACTTTATTTTGGGTCATCAGTTTATTTGAGTATCAGCTTCCACAACAACTTTTTGTTGATTATTTTTCTGGAACAACTTTTATGATTTCTAATAAGGAATTAATAGATTCATGCGTTTTCAAAGAACACACGTCATTAAAGTCATTTTGCTGATTTCATCTTTAATTCTTTACGGCTTCAGTCCTTATTCTCACGTCTCTCATATTATTGATTGCTTTTAACTTTTCATAATTTTAAGTTAAATTTTCTGCAGAATATATCACATAATATAAATAAATTATAGCAGATTACATGTTATTTTTACAATTGGTTACTCTCTTAGCAAGAGTTTTCTGAAGTTTATCAGATTTTTTATTTCCGCATTATTAGTTCATTGAAACTCCAAAAGATATGATGTTCTAATTAAGAAATTGCGACGTATGCAAATTTTACAAAAACAGAAGTTGTGAACTTATGTGAATTGAAAACTCTGTCATTGTTGCAACGAGAGCATTAATTAGAAATGTATAGGCCATGTTCGTAGCTATTTTTAGAATTCATATGAAACTGCACAACATCAGAGCCCATTCTCAGCTTCATCTTCGCTTTGTAAACTGTTGTACACCAGAATATACAACAAGTTTACATTCAGATGAACAGAGCAAACGTTTTATTGAACGAGTAATGTTTTATTCAGCTATTCATCAATTTTATTCGGAGAATGTGATGGAGCATTTTTGTGCATAGAAATCATTTTCTTTCTGTAAAAGTTTGTCATTTTTGTGAGCCATAGCTCTACGTCTGCATTCAGATTTTAATCTTAACATGGTCATCTTAACATGGCCTGGAAATCGCCATGGACCCATAAGATTTGATACCTATAATTCCACCCGCAAGCATCATACTACAACAGCCTTGTTGAAGTTTCAGCTTGTAAGGTCAGTTTCATCTAGAGGTTGCCCAGCGAAAAAAGCGGTAAATTCAGAAAGCCGTGAGACAACGGTTGAAAAGTGGTGATGACTAATGTGACTGAAAAAAATCCCGTTTAGTAAGACGAAAGTTATCTGAAAATAACCTTTCAATGATTAGTCACAAGATCGAGCGAGTATTAATTAATCATAAAAGAACCAATCAGAGTTAAGTATAAACGCGAGAGTCGAATGATTATCCAAGGTCATGAATATTGAAAAAAAATATTCAAAGTTATTCAAGGTCAATTATTTCAGAAATATAAAACAGAGATAATAAGTTTCCCGTTTTTTTTTTACTGAGCACCCAGCAGTTTCAGCCTTTTCTCCATCCATCTACTTGATGAATAGAAGGATTAAAAATAAGTCTTCATATGTTCTTTAATTCCATCGTTTTCGATATGGATTTCTAAGGATCGGTTATTTATTTTTCCACATGATTTATAAGCCAAAATCTTCAACATTTTGATTCGTTCTCACTGTGAAAGCGCTTAAAAAGGGGGTCAAAGACTTTCTTTCTCATTACGAGACACAGATCGGCATGATAAAGTCTTCAACTTTTTCTTTTCAGACCTTCATCAGCGTCATCTGTGATCTTAAGCTATTTTCTTCAAGTCTCAATGGCACCTACCGATCAGTTTTTCAATTTCCAGCGTTGTCTTTCATTTTTCAAATTGTAAAGTTTTATCTTACTATTTGATAAATCAGCTTTATTACTCATTTTAAAACTTGAATCTCGGGACATAGCTTTTAGAAATGGGTTCCTCCTTCATGCTGTAATGGCATTGCAGTTTATGTTTTATGAGAGCAATAAACATTTTAAGTAGGTTCCTCCAGAATTCAGAATACTGTATAAATAAATATATGTTTAAGACTGGTTGGCATATAGTAGGAATATTTAGTACGTCGTATCAGTCTGCGCCAATGATTGTACCAAATTAACCCAGAAAAACAAATATGCATAGTTTTCTTTCCCTTTCCGCTGTTTTCATAAAGCTAAAACCACTTGACTGCAATGACGTTATGCATATATGTTATATATACCAGAGAGTAAGATTAGAATGTTTGTTAAAATAACTTTCAGAGACAAATTCCACATTACAGAATATTGCTGGATTTGACCACTATATCTTTCATACAACGAGGGTGTTAATGCATTGTTAGAGCGTCAATCTTTCTCGTGAGCAATTGACAAAATGTGAAACAAGATCTTAGACAAACGTATGATCTGTCAAGCATTTTCTGTCAAAAAATAACATTTTCACTTATCTGAAAATGTACATATCAACAGTTACAAAACAAGTAACGTAGACATAATGTTAAATTTTTATACTATGGAGTTGACTGCAACTTTGTATTAGATTCGCAATCGAATCACCATAATTAGGGGTATAATATAAAGTGAACTGGAATTACTTCGTCACGAAATATTTCATTTACGCTTCAAGATCCTGAGTCGATTAGACATTACAGTGATGTCATTAAAGCCAAGGAGGCGGGGTTTGGTCAAAATACTGTATATCCTATCTAGAAACAGTCATCAGATGAAGTATTTTCCTTTTACTCAAATTTTAAATAAAAGAAAATTATATTATCACCTCTAAATCAAGAGTGTGTATATCTGTCTGTTTGTTTTAACTATATCTATAGCAAAGCCGTTTATTGTTGTTGGATTTTAAATCAGTCCACTGAAAGTAGAGAATACTTTGTTATATATATTAAGGAAGTGAAAGAACAGATAGATTAAAAATCCTACTGTTCATTGCATTTACTTTTATAAAAAGGTGCTTAATGCAGAGTAGAGCTTAAAATTGTAATTTTCTTATTACAATGGTTTATAAAAGCATTAAATCACTACACAAAAAAATTCATGTTTCCGAACATTATTGTTCTTCTCTCGGTGTTATTTTAAAAACAAATAGTGAAAATGATCTATTTTTGAAAATATAAAATGAATTCATGGTTATTCAGAAAATAAAGGAGGGGTTGTTGGCGGAAGTTAAACATATGAATATGGGTGTTTATTTATTTATATATTTATTGAACATTATTTATTTATATATATATATATATATATATATACTCCTAATACCGGGGAGATGCCGTCTTAAGATCAAACGTGTCTTTACCAATCGACTCACGATAAATTTCGAAATAGACAATATTCAATACAAACTTTATATAGTTATTCTCCAGATTCATTCTATCGAACGATAGAATGAATATGGAATTCTACTCAAATTGTATCGAATATAAACAAACTCAACCGAAGCCAACATTACGGAATTATACGGAAATTTACGAAACTGGCATTAGCCGACATATTTGAATTTTTATTTGATTAGCAATATTATTATTATTTTTTAAATTTAACATTTTAATTTAATGTTAATTTTTTTAAATACATTTCCCCGGTGTTGGGAGAATGCAGGTTCGATTCCTGCCGGAAGATAGACATTTTTGCAAACGATTTCTCAAAACGATTAAGGCCAGTGGAAATTATAATGTACCGTTTAACTATATATATATAACAGACTTTCCACTTAAATACGGGTATCCTTTAAAAATACTGTTAATCAAAAAGAAAAAAAATTACAATATGCCAGTTTCGTATATATATGCCAGTTTCGTATATTCATCCGCAGACAGATCTGTTTCGCTGTATCACAGTTCATCAGTACGGTTAGACTCCGATTGCTTTTAACCCAGGATTGAAGCCCGACCGAATTGGCGTCAGTCGGCGATTCTACCTCTGGACTATGGGCGCTCGGTAGAAGAAGGCAGACTTTTAAGCGTGTATATTATCATTATACACGCTCAATAGCCAGAGTGCTATGATTCATTACTGAATGAGCGATGGCGATGCGTACATGCCAGAGTAGCTACTGTTTTTCAAAGTCTACCATATATATATATATATATATATGTATATATATATATATATATATATATATATATATATACGAAACTGGCATTAGCCGACATATAGTAATTATCGAGTGCAATAAAATTACTTATGGCAATAAATAGATCACAATTTGTAATAGAAAATAAAGATAGATGAGCACAAGAAGAAAAATTATGTAGTTAGAGTAAATTATCAAGATAGTAAGGTTTATAAAACTATAAAATTGCCATAGTTTCATACCTTAGATTTAGTAATACTCGCAGGATTTTAATGTTAATTCGTGAATATGTTTATAATTTACTGTAATATATATATATATATATATATATATATATATATATTACTGAATAAAAACGAAGAAAATAATTGCAACGTTCAAAACATTAATTTAAAACATGGCTGAATATAAAAATAGAGCAATGAATATTCTAAATTGATAAACTTAGAAAATGAATCCTTATAGTTTTCAAACCTTTTGGTCTTAGCGTAATTATGAATTCTAACATAAAATAAGTTGATTTCTTAGATGTAATGTTAGACCTAGCTTCAATAATTTTCAACCTTGCATGAAAAACAATGCTAAGCGAATTTATATAAATACTAGCTCTAACCACCTACCATCTGTTATCAAACATATTCCATCATCGGTTAAACATCGCATCAACTTACACTCCTCTAGCAAAGAAATATTCAAAAAACATAAAACCATGAAATATAAAGTTCTTAGGGATAGTGGGTTTAGATCTTCTTAGATTAATTTGTGGAAGAATATAATAGTTCTAGGAAGAAAAATAGAAACAGAAAAATCATATGGTATAACCCCCCATTTAATCAATTAGTTAATATTGAACTGGGACATAAATTCCTTAAATTAATTGATAAACATTTTGATAAAAATAATCTTTTAAGTAAAATTTTCAATCGGAATAATCTAAAACTTATAGTTGCACTAATAATTTAGAAAAAAATAATTAAATTACATAACAATAAAATATTGAATGCATATAACAATAATAATAGTAATTCTACTGCTCATCTTAATTTGCCCCATAGTAAAAATCTATGCAATTGCAGAAATCTCGACCAATGCCCTTTATCTAACAAGTGTTCAATTAAATCCTTTGTTTATGTGCTCTATCGCATCAGTAAAAAATCCAAGGGTTAGTAAAGTTTATATTGGGAATACAATGAAATATTTTAAAAAACGTTTTTACAACTCTCTCTCATCCTTTACTAATAAACGAAATATGACCTCACTTTCTAAATATTTTTGAAAGTTAAAAGTGGAGAATAAAACACCTAAAGTTAAATGAAAAATTCTCAAACAACCTAGAATATCTAGATCAGTAAACAAAACATGTTCCCTCTGTCTGCAAAAGAAAATGGAAATTATAAAGTCCATGAAAAGTGACATATTACAAAATGAAAGGCATGAAACTACAGTAAATTATAAACATATTAAAGAATTAACATTAAAATAAGTAAAGTAAGAATTACTAAATCTAAGGTATGAAACTATAGCAATTGTAAACATTTTATAGTTTTATAAACCTTACTACTTGATAATTTACTCTAATTACATAATTTTTCTTCTTGTGCTCATCTATTTTTATTTTCTATGACAAATTGTGATTTAATTTATTGCCATAAGTAATTTTATTGCACTCGATAAATATTGTTAGTATGTTTAGGCATGTATTAACTTATATCTACACTTTTATTTTTTATTTATTTGTTATTTTTTATATTCATTATTATTATTATTATTATTATTATTATTATTATTATTATTATTATTATTATTATTATTTTATTGTTTTTATTATCGTTATTTTATGATTTTGTTATGTATTTGTTATTATTTTAATAATATATTTTATAATAAATTTTTGTTTTTTTTATTTTATTTGTTGGGAAAGTTATTAATCTTCTGCCCAGTCAGTCATGTCTCTGTCGAGACATGATCGCCCAAGCGTGTATCACGTATGGCACTCAACTGACTGATTTTATTTGTTAATATTATTTCATTTTTAATTTGATTTTTATTTATTTTATTTTATTTGTTCTATTTTTTTTATATTAGGTCTAATGAATTTATATTTCGTGTTTGTTTTTTAATATCCTTTATGTTACTTTTTATCAATAATTTTTCTGTTTGTGTAAGTGATTTAATAATTTTTTATGCCAAAAGATTTGTGCTGAAACATTGTAAACGATGTCAATATCTGTCTGCAATTCATTTCCGACCAAAATTTAAAATTTCTCTCTCTTAACAATTTCCACTGGCTTTCCTCTTTCTTCCCTTTCTACATTTTCTTACTTTTTCCTCCTTATTTTTCTCTTCACTTTCTATTTCTTCTGTATCCATAAATTTTAAAACTTTTATACAAGCCCCGTTTACAGACGATGCTCACTTCGTGACGCACAGATGATGTCTTGCAGCTAATTGAAGGCTGATTCTCTTCACCTTGGCCTAAAAAATCATGAATAAGACCAGGTGATGTTCACTACTCTTCTAGGTATGCTCTACATCAATCCATTGATTGTAGTAAATAGCACAACGCTGGGAATCGTTGACACTTTGCCTTACCTTTTAATACAAATCGAGGAATGATGCTCTGGCTGTTGAGATTTTTTAAACTCATTCAGAAGGCAAGTGTTAAATTTGGAAAGTTGGAAACACGGTTCTGGGCAGATGGCGGTATTATCATTAAACCAAAGTCGATATCTACCAGTCTTGTGTCTTGAAACCCTTTCTATATTTCCCTGAAGCTTGGAAAACACTCAAAAGACATATCAATTGGCTGAAGAGAATCCATCAGAAATACCTTTGACGCATCCTCAATGTCAAATAGCAGTCATATACACACGACACTGCAGTTTTTCGACATTTGTTAACTTGTCTTCGAAGAAGTGAAACATTGACTATTGTAGCTATGATAATGCTGAATAAGATATGTTAAACAGCACACATTGTAAAAATGGAAGATACTAGACTTCCCAAAAAGCTTCTCTATAAAGAGTTTTAGGTAGAGAAGAGACCCCAATCCAAGCCGAGGAAACGATTCAAGGACTGTGTTAAGCATAACTTGAAAACAATGCAGCTGGATGTTGATAACTGGGAGATTGACGCGAGGCATCGATTTGAATGGAAACATTTTATCAGCATGTTCAGCTGAAAAGTGAAACTCGCAAGGATATCACTAAAGACTTGATGGGAGCATAGAAAATTGGAAATGCGATGTCTATAGGAGCGTCCTACTGTCAAAGGCGAGCTACGTAAACGATCTGAAAATCCATGACATGAACTCCAAGCAATCAAATCACAGAAACTTGCATTTGCGTCCAGCAAACATACCTACGTTGTCTGCAACAGGACTTTTAAATCCAAGTCTATCCTGAAGAGACGCATTGTGGTACATGAGAAAAAAGCATTAAGATTCAATCAACCTAACCAAGCTGATGGTGTTCTTATGTCATATATGCAAGAAACCAATGAAGTCGAATGCAGGTCTCAAGTGTCACCGGCGAGACCATGAACATTCAATAAGAGACATGGAAGCTACTCTCAATAACAATGAAAAAACAGATGGTAAACATGTGACAAGACAAAGCAATTAACAAGTATGTATGTATGTATGTATGTATGTATGTATGTATGTATGTGGGGGGTATATATGAGAGGACATACATATCTTGTATATTACGCCTGGTTCTGAATCTCGACGAACAACGATGACGATCGTCCTGACAGACAACGACGAACAAGAACACATATATATAGATATAAAAATATAAACATGTTTTTATTCTTCTCTGGTGACAGTTGTGTAAGGTAGGAGAGTAGCAAGAGAGATATCGCACACATGCAGAAGTTGCCGGGGTGTCGTAGCCAAATGGGAGTTCTCTGTTTCTCTCTCACTGTGTTCTCGGTTTTTCTCTCATTGTGTTCTCTTCCATTCTCCGTCTTCTTTTCTTCACTTCAGTTTTCGGCCAGTCATATAACACAAAATTCCTACGCATTTTTGCTTTTTCAGGTTGTCACTGAATTGCCGTCATCATATCTTTGTCGACTATTGCCTTTCGAGCCTTTGCTCGAAAGGCAATAATCGACAAAGATGTGTTTTCTGTCTTTGATGTGGACCCAAAATGGGGGCCACAGAAGGAAAACATGGAACACGGGTTAGAGGTAAAGAAAGATATATTAAACAGAAAGGTTACAAAGAATAGTGTAAGAGTAAGCGGAGGTTACTATCCAGTGGTGTCCGATATTGGTAGTCGTACAATTCACATAGTAATATAGTACTGGAAGAGTCCATGATGTAGGTAAGTATCGGTCTCACAACATCCCACCTTCCAAGAGTTTTCCTCTTTTTTTTTTTTTAAAGAAAAACAAAAATAAAACTTAATACTTTTTTCCTCTTGGGATTCACGTCGAGTGGTTGAGAAAAATTTTCTCTTTCTCCCCGAGCATCGTATTTCTGGAGAGACTTAGGGGCGTGTCAAGATCGAAATGTTCGAATATTACGTCGATCGGCTCTTCGCAGATATTTTGTAGTGATTTCTCAGATTCATTCAAACAGCATTTTCTGAGCTGGTTCATATGGCGTTTGTGGGTGTTTTTCGGTCCCTAGACAATATAGACCAGTTTGCCAATTCTCTGTTTGATGTTGCCTACTTCCCAGAATGTAATGTTGTTTTTTTAAGCCTTCAAAAGGACTTTGTCGTCAGGATTTAAGTATTTCTTAGAGAGCGAGACGGTTTTCTTGAACTTCGCTTGCCGTGGAATGAGTTTATCAAAGACGGACTTGATTTTTCTTGTGAACATTATTTCTGCAGGCGAGCGTCCCATAGGCATGTTAGGATTAGGGGTTATCCTATACACCTGCAGAAACTGTTGTAATGCTCTATCCATCGGTGTGCCTAGCGCCTAGAGCTCTTTTTAGGGTGTCCACAAATCTCTCGGCCTGACCATTCGACCTGGGGTGATACTGAGGCGTCGTAATGTGGTCCATTTGATACGACTTGCAAAAGTCTCTGAATTCCCTTGATGTGAATTGAGTGCCATTATCTGTCACCACACAATCTACCACGCCAAAACGCGCGAATAGCTCGTGTAAAAATTCGAGCGTGCAGTTGGTGGTTATTTTTTTTACGTTGCAGGACTTCAGGCCATTTTGAGTGGCTATCCTCAACAATAAGGTAGTACATGTTGTCTAGAGACCTTGCAAAATCCACATGAATTCTCTGCCATGGATGGTCTGTGTTTGGCCATGGTTTGCACGTCGTGGTCGAAGATTTTGCTGCAAGCACGCATCCCTTACAAGATTCTATCATGTCTGCTATGATTTGTCCGTATTTGGCTAATATACGTAGCAGCGCATGAGGCTTTTCGTACAGCTCTTCCCCGAATGTTCCATGTGAAAATCATTGAGGATGTTTCTTTGTAGGCTATTTGGAATCACTACTCAGTTCATTATACAGTAGAACATCCTCACAGAGGGAGAAAACTTCAGACACATTTAGGTCTTTGTTACGAATTTTGTTTTTTATACTTTGGATGAATTCATCCTCTCGAGACTCCATTTTATGTCGGCCAAAGTAACTGGGAGCTCTCTAATTGTATTCGCAATCATATTCTTGATTTCATAATTCGTCCTTACCAATGATGGAATCTTCAAAAACTTCCGTATTTTTAGGAATGAGTCGCGATAAAGTGTCCGCATGACAAATAGTTTTAGATGTTAGAAACTCAATCTTAAAATTATAATTCAAGACAATCGTTCCCCAACAAAGTAGTCTATTCGCCGTATATACCAGTAGGCCTTTCTTGGAACTAAAGATTGTTATTAGAAGTTTATGGTCCGTTTGCAATATGAACCGTCTTCCATGTAGATATCGATGGAACTTAGTGACGGCGAATATTATCTCTAGAGCCTCTTTCTCTATTTGGGAATATTGTTTCTCTGATAGTAGTAAAGATCTAGATGCGTGTGGTATGGCTTTTCGCGAACCATCTGGCAGTTTATGGAGAATGCAAACACCGATGCCGTATGAGCTTGCATCACTTGCGACTATGATGTCGAGGTTAGGGTCGTAGTGGGTGAGGGAGAGATCCGAAGTAAGTGTTTTCTTGATTTTCTCGAATGCGTCTTAGCATTCAGGGTTCTATAACCATGCTTTATCTTTTTTTAAGAGTTCGTTGAGAGGTCATCTCAAATTCTGCATGTTCTTAAGGAAACCTTGGTAGAAGTTAGCAAGGCCGAGGAAGCTTTGTAACGATTGAACGTTAACTGGGGCCGGCATGTTTCTGACCGCATTAGCTCTTTCTGGATCCGGCCGACGACCGTCTCTATTTATAATGTGACCTAGGTACTTGATCTCTGGTAAGAAAAAGTCACACCTTTCTTTCTTAAGCCCGTATTCTTGTAACTTCTCGAATACGTTTATTAAATAGTTCTGGTGCTCTGCCATTGTTTTATGTTTTACTGGTTACCAGTATATCATCCAAATAGGCTGTTGCGTAGTCAAAGGTCGCCCAGCATGGCGTCCATGAACTGCTGAAAGATTGCAGGCGCAACCTTGACCTCAAAAGCCAGTTTTTTATATTTGTACAGAGCTTTATGGGTGTTTATGCAGAGCAATTTGGAACTTTCTTCATTCACCTCTATCTGAAGGTATGCGTCTGAGAGGTCTATTTTGGAAAATATTTTTCTGCCATTCAATTTGTTGAAGATTTCTTCAGAGATTGAGAGGGGATAAGGGTGATCCTGCAAGGCATCGTTTAGCCATGTGGAAAAATCTGCGCATACTCGTATTTGGTTGGACTTCTTTTTGACATAGACCATAGGTGCTGCCCATTCCTTAAAATCTGTTCTTGATAAAATACCCGCTTGTTCGAGTCTATCTAATTCTTTGTTGATCTGCTCTAGGAAAAGGGGCATTCCGTTTCTTTTTAAAAACTGGTTTTGCACCGTCCTTCGCCTTGAACTTAGCTTTTAGCTTAGGACATTTCCCAAGGTCACCAGAAAAAAAAACTGGGGAAATTGTTGTTTGAGTTCCTTTTTGAGATTTTCCGAACTGGACGTTGTACTTTCTATTTTTCGGCAAAAGTGCTCATTGGGCAATTTTTTCCATCCAATCCGTTCCAATCCGTTCCGAATAGGTTATCCGAATTTTTTAGTACGTAGGCTTTCAGCTTTTTGGTAACTCCATTTAGTGTTACTGTTAGGATCACCTCGCCTAAGATGTTAATATTCTCGCCAGTTACGGATTTTGCTGTTTTACCCGTCTTTAATAGGGTCGGCTTGTTTAACATTCGCCAAGTACGCCAGTTGATGATCGATAGGTCAGAACTCGAATCAAGCTGGAATTTTATAGAGTTATTGAAAATATCGACAGTCTTATATTTTTTAAAATTCCTATCGACTATGTTGTCTGATTGGGCTTGCCTAATTTTAGTTAAGTTATGACCATTTTTATTGCAATTTTTGCAATATGTTTTCTTCTTGGATGGACAGAATTTCATCCAATGCCATTGTCCCCAATGGTAACATGGTCCAGGAGGTTTCTTTAGCTTATTTGTGTTTTGTTTATTGTGGGATTTAGAATATGAGATTTGGCTTTTGTCTTTTTGCAGGGAATAAGAGGTTGGGTTGCTTCTGATTTTTCTAATCTGAGCCACACCCGATTTCTCGATCAGTTTTGAGTCACACTTGACAGAAATTACACTTTGACAACACTCTGCCAATTTTTGGAGAGTCAATCTCTGTTCGTTTTCGAGTTTGGTAAGTACCCGACGTCTGACCTCAGCGTCTGCTACTGTTACTAGACCTTGTGCGAATATTAAGCACTTAAAATCGTCGGCAGTCAGCTCGGCTAGCTTGAAATCATTACAGAGCTTGTTTACCTATGCTGTAAACGTTAGAAAATTTTGCTGGTTGTTCTTGACTGTGTTCAGACATTTCCAACGTTTGTGGAAATGCCTGAACATGTTAGACCCGAATAGTTCCGAAGGGAGCTTAATAGTCACTGAAAAATTCAGGTCTATAGTTTTCTTGGGTAATATGTAATCTACGAATCTACTGTGTTCGATAGTTCCCAGTTTTCTTAATAACAGACATACATTTTCTCACTAGGCCATTGTTCACAGTCTACGTTAAAAATATCTTCATAGCGTCTGTAAAAAGCCTCGAATGTTTTGTCTTTCTCTGGTAGGTATTCGAATGTTACAATCGAATTGTAGATTGTACTATGGGAAAATGTATCTTTTTCAGAGTTTTTAGAGCCGTTAAATGAATTTACAAGTAATTCTTCAAGTTATTTTTGCTGTAGTTCTGTTTTCTGAAGTGTAATTTGTTGGAATTCTATTTGTTGTTTATGTAACTTCATAAACAATTATTTCTGTCTTTCGTCTCATTTTTGTTGGTAGAGTTGCTGTCTTTCTTCGCTTTTTTGTTGTTGAAGTTTCTGTTCTGTTTGTTGGTCTGACTGTAATTTGAGGAATCTTTCTTCTAATTTCTGCTGTCTGTCATCAGATTTTTGTTGGTGGTCCATCTGGACCTTTAACATTTGGACAATTATTTTTTTGAATTCTTCCATATTTAGATAAAAAGAATAACAGCGATTTTATAATGTACACATTATAAAATCGCTGTTATTCTTTTTATAAAGAATAGAGATGAAAGATCACAGAAAACAGAAAATATGGCAGCAATTACTGTCGCTTGAAAACTCCTGTACCAAGGTGAGGGTACACAAGAAAATCTAGACAGATCTTTTTTTCTGTTTTGTAAAAAAAAAAAAAAAAATAGACAGGCAATTAATAAAATTAAGAAGAACTACTTACCGGTTTAGATCTTTCGTGATACCGTTGTTCCGTTAATTTTAATGTGACCATTTACATTTTCTTTCCCGTTAGCAAAAAAAAAAAAAAAAAAAAAAAATCAGTTAGGAAAGAGATAAAAACGATTATTTCTTGGTAGGCGCTCAATAGTTCGTTTGCATAAATATTTGCAATTAAGCAGGTTTTTTTTTTCGTTTCTTTCCTTTGCCGGGGGACTTTTCTAATTGTTGAAAAAAAATTTTTTTTTCTTTTTTTTAGACGTATGGGAGAAGAATATCACTTAGACAGTAAAAAAATAAATGCACTGGGGAGGGTAATTTTATGCACAAGATTTGTGGGAATTCAAATCAATTCCATAAAATTTTAAACACTTTGCTGAATTTGCAACTTGGTAAATAGTTTTTTCGAACTTGAGTTAAACGTAGTACTTTGAGCTCTTGAGTTTATCAGTTTGTTTTGTGCACAAGTTGGGTTTTTTGTAAGCAGTCGTTCTCGATACTTGGTTGCTCGTTTATTGTTTGCACATACTTGAGTAACCGTGAATATTATTTGTAAAAGATAGCTGTGTACTGCGTTTCGTTCGCTGACGTAGTAATGCCAGCTCAAATTCTAGTGGGGTTAAACGAGTCTGTTGCCACTGATGTGGGACTAGGGCTTTGGGGTTTCGGCGTGGGTGCGTGTCTCGAAACCTCTGTCGCCACTGATGTGGACCCAAAGAGGGAGCCACGGAAAGAAAACATGGAACACGGGTTAGAGGTAAAGAAAGATATATTAAACAGAAAGGTTACAAAGAATAGTGTAAGAGTAAGCGAAAGTTACTATCCAGTGGTGTCCAATATTGGTAGTCGTACGCAGTTGCGCACTACTGGTGCTACATTATTTAGCTGTCCCTCTCAGTAAGGGCAACATGTGACACATGGTCAATTATGACTGGGATTTCCGGGCTATATGGCCCGGCCAAAAAATGGCTGTCTACTTTTGCCCAGTCGTGCTTCTACCCTTCGGCGGAACCACGACTTGGTTATTGCTCTCTACCCGAAGGCAGAGAGCTGACAGTGTCAATAGAAGCACTACTGGTGCTACTTCCATAATGCTCCCATTCACATAGTAATATACTACTGGGAGAGTGCATGATGTAGGTAAGTATCGGTCTCACAACAGTCTTTGATGTCAATCAATATTTATCGGCTATTGCCTTTCTAGTCTTTGTTGTCGCTTGTGTTTTCTGCCTTTGTTGACTATCGCTTTTCAAGCCTTTGTCGTCGCCTGTGTTCTTCGCCTTTGATGTCAATTATATCTTTGTCGGTTATTGCCTTTCAAGCCTTTGTTCTCGTCTGTGTTTTCTATCTCTGATGTTGCGTGTCGTCACCATCCAAAGCCGGAATATATATACACACACACACACACATATATATATATATATATATATATATATATATATATATATATATATGTGTGTGTGTGTGTGTGTATGTACAGATATATATATTTAAATTTAGTGTATCAAGGCAGCAAATAATTTTCTAAACATATACTATTTAATATAACAGACAAGGAATGTCTATTATGTTTAATCATGAGCCATTCTAAACATCGTATTTTGGCTTTAATTTCAGGTGCAAATAATAGCATAAATTATCCAACATTTGGATATTTTTTATTATGCAGGTTCGAAGCTTTCAGCTCACATGAGCCATCTTCAGAGAGGTTACAGAGACGTTAACATAAAGACATCCACCATCAAAGATGATTTTATCTTGTGATGGCATGAAACATTGCTATGCAACGATAAGTCACCGAACAGCAGATGCAATTCGTAAATTTGCAATGCGGTTCTTTGACGTCACATCACGTGATAAGCCGAAATATTAACAGAACCATATGTCTATAAATACAATGTAATGTGTTGTGACCAGATTGAAATGTGATCTTATTAAGTGTGGGTTGATTTGATTTAATGTAGATGGCCTCCAATATCTGAAGTCTTTTTTTTACTGTGTGTATGTGTGAGTATTATTGTGTTATTGACTAAAATCTGTCTAATATTATCTACATGGCTATGTTTTTCTAAGACATGTTGTTTAATTGAACTATGATAAAAAAGGTGGCAGAGCGTAGTTGTAGTAAAACTAATATATGTAGTGGTTCTATTATTAGTACTAGTGATACAATCTCTGAACGGGCATGTAAATTGATACGCTACATTGGTTTTCTGTAGAGGATTTAGTTGTGTGGTTGTAGGGTTATTAGAAACTATGAGGTCAATTGTTTTTAATTTTTCGTTATTTTTAGATTTGGTTAAATTTGATTATTATTATTTATTAGTTTAACATTTCTACGTATTATGTTTTGAGTAATGTTTCATCATATTTGAAATTATTATGCATTTTATTGCAATAGTAATAGCGTTATGATTATTTTGACGTACACTATTATTATTAATATCATTAATAATTTTAGAGATATTATTAAGTTTATTTAGATATATTTTAATTTGTTGATCAATGACGGAGTTAGGAAATCCATTGTTAACAAGTGTTTGTTTTATATTGTGTAATTTTTTTTTTAATAGAATATGGATTTAGAAGAAGATATCATCTGTGTGCGTTGAATTAAGTCTTTTATAACAGTTAACTTATATCGTTAGGGGCATTCACTATTATAATTAAGAAGACACGAGTTTATGCTAGTTGGTTTCCTATATAGAGAAGTAGTAAGTCTATATGTGCTAGAATCAATAAATACATCAAGGAATAGAATTTGATTATTAATATTAAGTTCTAATGTAAATTTGAGGACAGAGTGACTGACAAATTTGTTTTTAAGTTGTGTAATTTGATCAATATTTTTATCTAAACTGAAAATGTCATCTATGTATCCGACATATATAAAGGGTTTATTAATGTTATTAATCATTTTATTTTCTAAATGTGCCATATTAGAAAAGAGAGACCTAAAGGAGATCCAATCGCAATACCATCTATTTGAGCATAAATATTACCTAAGGGAACATGAAAGTGTACTTGAGTGGTGCATGCTAATAATAATTTTAAAAAAATAGCGGGTTTAATATTGATTGGTGGGAGAGTAGCATGATTGTATACATTACGGATAATGATGTCAATCGTTTCATGGACGGAAACATGAGTGAATAAGTATTGGACATCCAAAGATGCAGTTTTTTGGTTATTAGATTTTACGGAATGGAGAACTTTTATAAATTAATTCGTTGAGTTAGTACCACATTTACTTGGAAGGTAAGGAATAATTAGTTTGTTAAATGTTTTGGAAAGGTTATATATTGGTGTTGGTATTTGTGAAATGATAGGTTGGAATGGATTATCTTTTTTATGGAATTTTACATTTCCATAAAGGTAGCCAAGCTGATAGCCACCTAAAATCTTCTGACGTTTATAGGATCCTATTTCAGCATTGTTTGCAGTAATAAGTTTATTAATATGTTTTTAAGTTGGGAGGTGGTATTATTAGTTAGTTTTTGAAATTTATTGTGATTGTTCAGAATGGACTGTAATTTGGAGTAATATTCATATTTGTTTGAAATAACAAATGTATTGGTTTTATTGGCACGTCCGATAACAATATTTTTATTTTCTAGATGTGTGGCTGCTTTTATTAGTGGTATGTTGATAATATCATTAAGATATTTATGGTAACGGTGTTTGATTGATTCAATTGTAAGTAATTCTTTTAAGAGTACCTGTGTAATAATATGGTTGTCTTGTTCGAGTTTAAGTATTTGTTGGTATAAAGCTTCAATTTATATTTGTTTAAACATTGAATTAGGTTTCTCTGCCACGTGAAAATTATATATATATATATCCGAGTGAATAAGGAACGAAGAAATATTATAACGTCCAAAATATATATATATATATATATATATATATATATAATCAAGAGCAAGAATTGGATGTTTTATAAACCCATGGGTAATGTCATTTAATATCATTTATAAAACCATTGGTAATAATAATTTCGCGGCTCTCTTATAGACTGCTCGTCAGTCCAAATTCATACAACAATGAATGGGTCAAATTTATCCAGAAAAAGTCAAGTAAAAAAGAGAAAGAAGAAAGAAAAGTGAAAGAAGAAAAAGGAAAAGAGAGATAGAGAGAAGAAAAGGAGAATAAAAAATAGGGGAAAGGAGGTTAACTTAAATTGTTAAATCTTAGGGTTACACGGCGGCCTAAGCCTAGATTTACAAAAAACAATCGTTAAGGAAATCAGTGAATCTTGACTTAGGTTTCTACTTGTCTATTTTTATATGCATGACATTTAAAGTTAAAGATTAGGGGTTTAATTTTCGTTAGAAAAATGAATTGTTAGTTTTTCTTATTAATTTTAATCGTAATAATAATAGTATTATATTACTATCTAAAACATATTGGTAGTAATAATAACATGATAATAAAAAAACAAATATTTAGAAACCTTAAAGTAATAATAGTAATAAAAATATTACAAAACATAATAAAAACTTAAATAAAATATTATATAAAAAATAAAATATATAATAATAATAATAATAATAATAATAATAATAATAATAATAATAATAATTTCCTTAGAAAAAATTCTTTCTTAGAAAGAATATGTAATAATTTATTTATATTTGTTCGTTCATTTTATATATTTGTTTATTTTTCGATAATCTTATTCTCGTTGGATTTAATGAAAGAATAACACAGAATACAGTAGGCCAACAAATTATTTTTAAATTTTACGGTAGTAAACTCAAAGGTATGTCCACTTTTTCTTTCCTATTAAAAAAATTTTTTGAGATTTTTTTTTTTTAACGTAAACATTAATTTTGAATTTCACTATTTTAAACATAAACATTAATTTTTTCTTCGTATATAATTCAAATTGTATGTTTCTCCTTTTAATGATCCTTTAAATAGATTTATTAACTAGTTTTCTAAAGCAAGACAACGAAAAAAAAAATATGACGAAAAACACTAAAAAATGTTCGATCTAGGATATTCTTTCTTAGAGAGAATATGTAATAATTTATTATATTTGTTCGTTCATTTTATATATTTATTTATTTTTCGATAATTTTATTCTCGCTGGATTTAATGAAAGAATAACACAGAATACAGTGGACGAACAAATTATTATTTTTAAATGTTACGGTAGTAAACTCAAAGGTATGTCCACTTTTTTTTTCATATTAAATTAAATTTTGAATTTTTTTTTTGCAAGGACAAAGGTTAATAGTAGCAATAAATGTTTTTTTTTTTTTTTTTTTTTAACAATACTCTCTAAGTGCAGTGATGTTTTTTTTTTTCGTTGAACGGCCGTTACATCCAAGTTTGTTTGTTTGTTTTTTCAACCAGCGTCTCTCTCTTTGAATTTTTCTTTTTCTCAATATGAAATTCTGTTTTAATATAAACAGGATTTTTTTTTTTTTAACTATTATAATTTTCTTAAAAACAAAACAAAACAAGAAAATAAATTAAATCCGATGAAAAACAATTTATATGGTATTATTTTATAGAAAGTCTACGTATTTTTTTGATAAATTTATTTTTATTTATTTATTGATTTAATTTACTTATTTAATTTATCTTATTATGATAATCCTATTTTTGACCAACGACTTTGTTGAAAAAATGAAAGATAAAGTGGACGAACAAATTATTACATTTTTTTTTTTTTTTCAACAAACGTCTCTCTATTTGAATTTTTCCTTTTCTCAATATGAAATTTTGTTTTAATATAAACAGGATTTTTTTTTCTTAAGATATTATAATTTTTTTTTTTTTTTTTTTTAAACAAACTACTCTAGTAATATTGATGTTTTGTTTCGTTGAGCCGTCTTTCTCCTTGAATTCCAATCGCGTCTATGTCAGATGTTGCTTGGCAGCCCATTTAGGAGAAGGAAAACTCCGAACAACAACCCGCAACTCAAGGTGTTAATCGTGCCGAGGAGTGAATGGCTACTGCGTTATGAGGTCACAAACGATTCCCTACAGGCTTCGGGACCCTGTTTGTAAAAGACCGTTACCCAACGTGCCGGGCAACTTTGGGTGGACTTTTGGACCCGTGCGTCACTCGTGGGAAAAACATGAAAAACACAAATAGAAATAAAAAGTCCAGTATGGCTCTTCCAGTGGATAAACAGGGAGCCCGTCCTTTAGGAGGGAACCTACCTGAGGTCGAAAAATCTGCCATAGGAACAAACTCCTACACAAAGAATGTATCTTCAGGTCCCCACAACCAGGATAATCCTAATGATGGTCCTGAAAATTCACCAGCTAGATCTACAACCGATCTAAATATATAAAGAAAGAAAAAATAAAATGGTCTTGTGAGGAGTACAAAGTCGTTATGACTGCATTTCATGAAGCGTTACTCAAACCTCAAAAAAACATGACTGGCCAAACATATGACATTTGGCGTGAAAAAGTTGGTCAAACAAATAGAAAGTATATTGACGAAAATAAATTGGCCAATGTACGTAGGTACATTATTCGTAATAACCGACTGTCAGAGGCTGAGATTCCACGAAATTAAAAGAATTGTAACAAGAAGAGTCGAATCAACAAAATATGAAAAGGAACCGGAACCAGAAATAAAAAGTAATAACATCAAACAAATCACAGGTCATAATGTAGAAACCGTGAAACACGCAAATCACTGCGAAGATAATGATGTAAGTCTAAAAGTGCTGGAAAGGTGCGATCTGAGTCTGAGTCAGTTAAAAGACAAAAATAAAATGAGTTCATAATACATCGAAGATAATTATTTGACGGAAAATAAGAACAATATACAGGAAGCCAAGATAGAAATAAAAAACCAGCTAAGTCAAATACAAAATATTACAATGGAGGAACGTGAACAGCTCCCAAAATTCCAACCAACAAAACAAAACCTCCGAATTATTAAATTGTACAATGCAGCACTGAAATCAATACTGGATGAAGACCCGAATACAAATCTTAACGAAGTAATATATGCATCAGCAACAGCAGCAACAAGAAAATTAAACATCAAAATAAAAACAAGGCAGTCACGCAGACGTGAAGATCCACCTTGGAAAAGAAAAATCGAAAAAGAAATCGAACAACTAAGAAGTGAACTGTCAGTACTGGATGAACTGAGTAGAGGAATAAATGTAAGAACTAGGAAAAGAAGAAGAGCCGAAAAAAAAATATAACATCAGGAATGAAAATGAAGTCTTATCAAATAAAGAAAAAATAAAGCAAAAAATCCAACTGAAGGCTCAAAGAATAAGACGCTATGAAAAAAGAGCAAAATTTTACAGACAAAACAAGATCTTTCAGACTGATACAAAGAGATTTTACAGGGAAATAGGTAAAAAAAGAATTGAAGTGACAGTACCCCCCAGAATGGAAGAAGTCACACAGTTCTGGGAAAAGATATGGGCTTGCCCTAAAGAACCTAGCAAGGAAGTACATTGGATTACGCAGGAGATAGAACGAATGAAGAATAAACCCGAACAGACATGGTCTGGAATTACAGAAGATGATGTTAAATTTGCACTAAAAAAAGCACACAATTGGAAAACTCCAGGTATAGATAAAATTCCTAACTTTTGGCTATATTATTTAAATGCAGCACATAAAAAAAATAGCCAAAGAACTCCAAGAAATGGTTGACGATCCCACTAAAATTCCTGCATGGATGACAAAAGGAATTACATTTCTTCTACCCAAGAATGGTGACGCAAACAACCCGAAAAACTACAGACCAATTACATGTCTTCCGACAACATATAAATTACTAACATCTATTTTAACAAAACAAACATATTTATTCTTAGAAAGAAATGACATGATACCGCTTGAACAAAAAGGGTGCAAACGTGGCTGTTATGGTTGTAAAGACCAATTGCTAATTAACAAAATGATCCTGGAAAACTGCTACAGTACAAAGAAAAATCTTAGTACTGCCTGGATAGACTACCGAAAAGCATTCGATAGTGTGCCACATTACTGGATTTTAAAGACTTTAAATATATACAAGATATCGCCCGTCATCATCAATTTCATCAAACAGTGCATGTCTATATGGAAAACAACCCTTTACCTCAATCATATAAATGGAACCTATAAGTCTGATGAAATAAACATCAAAAGAGGTATATTTCAAGGTGATTCTTTATCTCCCTTACTATTCTGCATATCATTAATAGCACTAACCAGTCAACTTAATAAGACAGAATGTGGTTATAAAATAGGCCAAAAGAAAATAAGCCATCTATTTTACATGGATGACTTAAAGTTATATGCTAAGAATGATAATGAGCTGGAAGGTCTTCTGCAAACTGTAAAATGCTTCAGCGAAGACATTGGAATGAAATTTAATTTGAATAAATGTGCTAAAGCTACAGTTTTACGTGGATCAATACAAGAAACATCCTCAATTAGCCTAGACCCTGCTGTAACAATAAAAGAATTAAAACCAGAAGAAGCTTATAAATACCTAGGTGTAAATGAGAGCGAAAACATCCACCATAAAAAAATGAAAGAAATAGTGCGTAAAGAGTACTAGAGAAGGCTACGAATAATATTAAAAACTGAATTAAATTCACAGAACAGAGTTATGGCCATTAATAGCCTTGCAATCCCAGTTGTTCAATATAGCTTCAACATCTTAAACTGGACTCTAAACGACATCAGGCGAATGGATGCTAAAACAAGAAAGCTTCTTTCTAAGCATAAGATGCATCATCCAAAGGCTGATGTAGACAGTCTATACATACCCCGTAAAGAAGGTGGAAGGGGTCTTATTCAGCTGGAATTGTCATACAAGACAACAACTATTGGCTTACTAACATACATAGAAACAACAAAGGATTGGATGATACAATTAGTAAGGCAACATGAAGAAAGAAAGAAAAAATATTCAATAATAAAAGAAGGCAGTAAATACAAACAAGATTTACAGTTAGTAGATTCTGCAGAAAAGCAAAACAGAAGCCAAGAACCAACTATTGCGGCAAAAAATATGAAAATGAAAGCCAAAGATAAAGCTCTTGAAAAGATGAAACAGCGCTGGCAAGACAAACCTCTGCATGGCCAATATCCAGTACGTGCCAATAAATCCAATGTTGACAAAGTTAATACTCATCGATGGTTACGTGCATCTGGATTAAAGTCTGAAACTGAAGGATTTATACTTGCAGCACAAGACCAAAGTCTTTTCACGAGAAACTTTCAGGCAAATATTATGCATAATAATATGGATCCAAAATGCAGGTTTTGTGATAAACACCAAGAAACAATAGATCACCTAATCTCAGGCTGTTCTGTGCTTGCCCCAAACGAATATAAAAATCGCCACGATAGAGTTGGGCAATATTTACATTGGACAGTGTGCAAACATTATGGAAAAGCTGTAAACAAACACTGGTATGAACATCATCCAGCACCGGTTACAGAAATAGAAGATGTAACCATTCTATGGGATTACACCATCTACACAGACAGGAAAATTGAAGCAAACAGGCCAGACATTATTGTTAAAAACCAGAAGGAGAAAACTTGTCTATTAATTGATATGGCTTGTCCAGCGGATTGTAACATAGCAATCAAGGAATTTGAAAAACTGTCAAAATATAAAGACCTGGAAATTGAAATAGAAAAAATGTGGAAATTGAAAACAAGAGTTGTGCCAGTGATAGTAGGTGCACTTGGAATGATAAAAAATGGAACAAAACAACACATTGAAAGAATCCCTGGAAACCCCAGCTTAAGAGACATACAAAAAATTTTCTTATTAAGTACAGCCCACACACTAAGGAAAACTTTATCTATGTAATGCTGAGGATGATAGGGAAGATAGAAAAACATGAAATGGAGCCATAACAACACGCCACTACCTGCCTTAGGTCTCCCCGCAGACTTGGTTGGTAGTGAGACCAAAGCAGAAATCGAAATATGATGAAAAATGACATAATAATAACACATTGAACAGAATTATTTTACAGAAAAGAAGAACAGTATACAAAAAGCCAAGGAAGAAATCAAGAACCCTATAAGTCAAATACAAAATATTGCAATGGAGGAACGAGAACAGCTCCCAACATTACAACCAACCGAACTCCCAAACCAGCTCCCAACATTACATAACCTCCAAACTATTAAGCTCTACAATGCAGCACTCAAATTAATTTTGGATGAAGAAGACACTCATATCAATCTCAATGAAGCAATATATGCATCAGCAATAGCAGCAACAAAATAATTGAACATCAAATTAAAAACAAGGCAGTCTCGCAGACATGAAGATCCACCTTGGAAAAGAAAAATAGAAAAACAAATCGAACAACTTAGAAGTGAACTATCAATACTGGATGAACTGACTAGAGGAATAAATGTAAGAACTAGGAAAAGCAGAAGAGTCGAAAGAAAATACAACATCAGAAATGAAAATGAAGTCCTATCAACTAAGGAAAAAATAAAGCAAACAATACAACTGAAGGCTTAAAGAATAAGACGCTATGAGAAAAGATCAAAATTCTACAGACAAAACAAGATTTTTCAAACCGATGCAAAACAATTTTGCAGGGAAATAGGTAAAAAAGAATTAAAGTGACAGTCCCCCCCCCCCCGCCAAGAAAAATGGAAGAAGTTACACAGTTCTGGGAAAAAATGTGGGCTTGCCCTAAAGAACATAACAAAGAAATAGATTAGATTGCACAAGAGATAGAACGAATAAAAAATAAACCAGAACAGACATGGGCTGGAATTACAGAAGAGGATGTTAAATTTGCACTAAAAAAAGCACACAATTGGAAATTTCCAGGTACAGATAAAATTCCTAACTTTTGGCTATATTATTTAAATACAGCACATAAAAGTCTAGCCAAAGAACTTCAAGAAATGGTTGACGATCCAACTAAAATTCCTGCATGGATGACCAAAGGAATTACATTTCTTCTACCCAAGAATAGTGACGCAAACAACCCGAAAAAATACAGACCAATTACATGCTTCCGACAACATACAAACTATTAACATCTATTTTAACAAAACAGACATATTTCTTCTTGGAAAGAAATGACATGTTACCTCTTGAACAAAAAGGGTGCAAACATGGCTGTTACGGATGTAAAGACCAATTGCTTATTAACAGAATGATCCTGAAAAACTGCTACAGTACAAAGAAAACTCTTAATACCGCCTGGATAGATTATCGTAAGGCATTCGATAGTGTGTCACATTCCTGGATTTTAAAGATTTTAAATATATAAAAGATATCACCCGTCATCATCAATTATATCAAACAGTGTATGTCTATATGGAAAACAACCCTTTACCTCAATCATATAAATGGAACCTATAAGTCTGGTGAAATAAACTTCAAAAGAGGTATATTTCAAGGTGATTCTTTGTCTCCCTTACTATTCTGCATATCATTAATAGCACTAACCAGTCAACTTAATAAGGCAGCATGTGGTTATAATATAGGCCAAAAGAAAATAAGGCCATCTATTTTACATGGATGACTTAAAGATGTATGCTAAGAATGATAATGAGCTGGAAGGTCTTCTGCAAACTGTAAAATGCTTCAGCAAAGACATTGGAATGACATTCAATTTGAATAAATGTGCTAAAGCATATTTATTCAAATTGAATGTCATTCCACGTAAATGTTTTACGTGGATCACGACAAGAAACATCCTCAATTAACTTAGACCCTGCTGTAACAATAAAAGAATTAAAGCCAGAAGAAGCTTATAAATATCTAAATGAGAGTGAAAAAAATCACCATAAAAAAATGAAATAGTGCGTAAAGAGTACTATAGAAGGCTACGAATGATATTTAAAACCGAACTGAATTCTCAGAACAGAATTATGGCCATTAATAGCCTTGCAATCCCAGTTGTCCAATTTAGTTTCAACATCTTAAACTGAACTCTAAACGACATCAGACGAATGGATTCTAAAACAAGAAAGCTTCTTTCTAAGCATAAGATGCATCATCCAAAGGCTGATGCAGACCGTCTATACATACCCCGTAAAGAAGGTGGAAGAGGACTTATTCAGGTAGAATTCTCATACAAGGCAACAAACTACTCAATTAGAGTAGATAGACTAAACTATCGCCCGGTTCACACTCCACCCACGTCTATTGAACAGGTGAAGAGGCTCATCCCTTGTTTCCTGTTTAGGATGCGGTTTCCGGTTTTCTCTTTTCCAATCTTCTCACTTTTTTTTTCAATTGGTGTAGATAGACTAAATTATCTATCGCCCGTTTCACACTCCACCCTCGTCTATTGAACAGGTGAAGAGGCCCAGCCCTTTTTTCCTGTTTAGGATGCAGTTTCCGGTTTTCTCTTTTCCAATCTTTTCACTCCTATGTAGCCCCCTGCACATCAGTGGCGTTACCGCCTTACTCGGGGTGATATGATTAAAAAAAACAACAACAACAAAGGACTGGATGATACAATTAGTAAGGCAACATGAAGAAAGAAAGAAAAATATTCAATGATAAAAGAAGGCAGTAAATACAAACAAGATTTACAGTTAGTAGATTCTGTAGAAAAGCAAAACAGAAGCCAAGAACCAACTATTGCGGGAAAAGATATGAAAATGAAAGCCAAAGATAAAGCTCTTGAACAGATGAAACAACGCTGGCAAGACAAACCTCTGCATGGCCAATATCCAGAACGTGCCAATAAATCCAATGTTGATAAAGTAAATACTCATCGATAGTTACGTGCATCTGGATTAAAGTCTGAGTTTGAAGGCTTTATTCTTGCAGCGTAAGACCAAAGTCTTTTCACTAGAAACTTTCAGGCAAATATTATACATAATAATATGGATCCAAAATGCAGGTTTTGTGATAAACACCAAGAAACAATAGACCATCTAATCTCAGGCTGTTCTGTACTTGCCTCAAATGAATATAAAAATCGCCACGATAGAGTGGGGCAATATTTACATTGGACAATGTGCAAACACTATGGAAAATCTGTAAACAAACACTGGTATGAACATCACCCAGCACCGGTTATAGAAATAGATGTCACCATTCTATGGGATTACACTATCTACACAGACAGAGAAATTGAAGCAAATAGGCCGGACATTATTGTTAAAAACCAGAAGGAGAAAACTTGTCTATTAATGGATATGGCTTGTCCAGCGGATTGTAACATAGCAACCAAGGAATTTGAAAAACTGTCAAAATATAAAGACCTGGAAACTGAAATAGAAAAAATGTGGAAATTGAAAACAAGAGTTGTGCCAGTAATAGTAGGTGAACTTGGAATGAAAAAACAATGGAACAAAACAACACATTGAAAGAATCCCGGGAAATCCCAGCTTACGAGATATACAAAAAATTGTCTTATTAAATACAGCCCACACACTAAGAAGAACTTTGTCTATGTAACGCTAAGGATGCTGGGGAAGATAGAAAAAAGATAAAATGGAGCCATAACAACACGCCACGACCTACCTTAGGTCTTCCCGCAGACTTGGTGCGACCATAGCAGAAATCGAAATATGATGAAAAATGACATCATAATAATAACAAAGACAAAATATAACGATAAATGAATACAAAATAATAATTAAAAAAAATACTTTCAGATTAAAATAAAATAATATAAAACTGTAAATAATAATAATAATAATAATAATAATAATAATAATAATAAAAATAATAATATTAAAGTACACATGATAACAATAATGATAAAAAAAATCTAGCATTTCCTATACAAAATCAAACAAATATATGTGTGCGTGTGTGAAATAGTCGTATATGTGTACACAAAGAAGCCCTATAACGTACATAAGCGGGTATATATATAGTCATCCGCAGACTGATTTGTTACGCTGTATCACAGCTCATCAGTACGGTTAGACATCCGATTGTTTTTAACCCAGGATTGAAACCCGACCGAATTGGCGTCAGTTAGCGATTCTACCTCTGAGTTATGGGCGCTCGATAGAAAGAGGTAGACTTTTAGCGTATCATACGCCAATAGCCAGAGTACTCTAATTCATTACTGAATGAGCGATGCGTAGATGCTAGAGTAGCTACTGTTTTTTCAAAGTTTACTATTCTTCCAAAGTGCTCAATCAGAGTATATATATATATATATATATATATATATATATATATATATATATATATGTTTGTGTGTGCGCAAAAGAAATATATATATGTGGGTACGTATATGTGCATATATATGTACAAGTATACAAAATAGGCTCTAATTTATGTATATGTTTGGGTGTGTGTTTATGTATGTACACGTAATGCAAGTATATATATAATAAAAAAACACAGACTTTATTTTCGGTGGACTGGTTCAAAATTACCTACTACAACAGTTCTAATATAGACATCGATAGTACAAACATACAGGTAGGCAGATACTGTCTTGAGTCCGGACATTGGAGGTGATAAGATAATTTAATTTGATTTAGATCACTACTTATCTTCAAAGACCCCAAGGCATTTTACCACACATGCAGTTTTGTCTTTTTTATCATTCTAACCTGTAGAAGCCAAAGGGAGCAGACGCTCTGGACGAAACGTGTTGTTAATACATTTTCCATTTTGTTTTATCAGCTTAAGTAGTGGTAAAACAAAAAGTCTGCAAGAATATATACAGTCTTATAACAAATCAGAAAGTGTTGAGTAAAGAAAAAAATGTGAACGAAGCCTAAAACACGGAAAACTCATAAGCCTTTCCAGATGATGAAACAATTTATTTGGTATACGTAGACCTTTATTCAAATTTAAGATCTAGTAATTATTGGATAAGGTGTACATCTTTAAATGTGAATTCATGTTGAGTGCGTTTAAGAAAATAAATAGAGTGCACATTATTTTTCGAAAGTGTAAATCTGAATTTGATTATTGTTTAGCATTAGAAATTCAATTAATTATTTGTGCACTGGTGGTTAAGATTCACTTCTGAAATTGTTTTGATTTCTATTTCCTTTTTGTTGGAGAACGCAGAACAAAGGTATTTTGTTTGGTGTCGTCACCCTTCTCTTTCTGTTTTTGAATATTCCACATTATTACAAATTAAAGTTAATTCACATCTGATTCGCATACGCTAACTAGATGATAAATAATTTTTACTCAAATATATTCTTTATTAAGGTTTATAATGTTGTATGTCTCAATTATAACAATATATACATCTACATGCATCTACCTACAATAGAGTCAACTTAACGTGCTTTTTTTATTTTTATAGCCCGTGTTTTTAATTTTGCAGCTAATATCTTCTTAGCAGCAAAAATGGCTTTCAGTTAAAAATAGGAATGTGTTAGCAGAACATAACATTTTCGAGAATATATACTGGACCTAATCATGTTGAAGATTTGTCTGTTCATTACAAAATATAAATTAATTTAACTGCTCTTAAGACTTTCGTTCTTAATTGTCTATCCATTAACAAAAAAGTAAAAAATGTCATTCTGTAGCGTTAATATGAAGGTCATATAGAGAAAACAGACATAAACGTGATGTACGGACACTGAATACAGCCTGAGGTAACAGACAAAATAAGAAAAATTAAACTCATCAAAAGGCTTTAGAATTTTGAGATTACAATAAAAAAGAAACAGGTTTCCGGTTGTCTAAATCGTTCTTCTCTGTAAAGTTTGACACTTTAGTATGTCTTTAAATTATTTGAAAATACTTGAAGAGAAAAAATTATTTTCTTTTAGTTTCATTTCCAGTATCACAAAGATGAGAGAAAGAGAAACATTGCGCGCATTCAACTTTAATTCTAAATTCCAGTCTCTTTTCTGTCTCGTTAGGAAGGCGCAAGAAAACCTTTTTGTTACACATATAGGACTCATCTTTTATTCTGCTTACGTCAAAAATATAAGCAAAATCCAATGATGAAAAATCCAATGTAAAAGACAGAAGCAATAAACATTGGTTATCACGCAACAAAAAAGAAGAGTAGTTATTTTAGTTTAATGTTCTCAACAGTTACTGAAGAACCGTTTCCTTCCTCTATACAAAGAAGAAAATTATCTCTAGCAGGGAAGAAACGAACACATTGGCCAAGCAAGGCTCTCATAGCGATTTTCATCATCATCGAGTTTCCCGTTGAAGCACATTTAGCTTTACTAAATATAAATGAATGAAAATTTGAGTGAAATCCTTATGTTTATATTGTACTTCTTCTATACTTGCGCTGTGTCTATTCAGAACGTGGGCGATCTTGGCTCTCCACAACTTTCTCACTTTTTGTTATCTTTCCTAGTATCTGTTCTGCCGGCCATTTACACGCGCTTGTTTCCTCTGTCCTGTTTACCTTCAATATGCAAAAATGTCATCTTTGTTTCTATTTCCCTAAAAACGTCTTTGTTGCGCACAATTTCAGTCCATAGTATTCTTAGTATTCTTTTGTAAAACAATATTTCTCGTCACAAGTCCCTTCTCCATCTCTGGGTAGAGTGTCAAGTCATATAAGAAGATAATATTATGTTCAGTACTCTTTTATTTGTTTCTGATTAAATGTTCCTGTTTCTTAATACTATGTTTAGCTTTTGAAAAGCAACTTTCTCTGTTATAATAGACATTCGAATTTGGGCTGTTCCTTCTGCTGACAACCGTACATTCTAACTTCCTGTTGTAATTGATGGTTTGTCCTTTCATTTTGCTTTACTTTACTCCCTTCTGTACGAGTTCTGTACCTGCTACTTTCTGTATCTGTATCTTCTGTACGAGTTCTGTATCTGATACTTTCTGTATCTGCTATCAACATTATTTTATCTATATTATCTTAAATCTTATTTTGTTAAGACTGTGACTGCCAATAATGACTAATGGTAGGATTAATTCTATCGCCTTACTGTGATGTTTGAATAATTTTTTTTCAGAAAACACATTCGTATTCACGAACGATGCCTTAATAAACTTATTGTTTGCTGGATTGCGAGACTAACACGCTGCTGACCGTATTATGGCAGGTGCGTGTCTTAATATCGCGAAAATAAGTAGACAACGCTCATTTAAGAAAACACTTCAGACCAATTCAAAGTTCAAGGAGAAAGGAACTGTTAGGTCGGTAGAAACCAATAATGACGTCAACTGATGAGAAAGAAAGAAAAAGTAAAATAACAAGTACTTGTATCCGCCTAATAAATAAATTCTTTAAAACACCAATGATACTAATGCTTTGGCACTAAATTTGATCAAAAGACATCGAACGTATAAAATAGATTTGGAAAAATTCCCTACATTACATCGCGGCAACTGCTTCGGCAATTGCTTATGTTTGCTTCGAAACTTTCCAAAAATATAACTTTGTCTCGTATTTATTGGGTAATATATACCCTGACCCTCCCAGCACTATCTGTTACCGCCTGTCAGTCTTTCCACCCGTATTTATTATAGTTCTGAGAAAATATTTGGACGAAATATTCTGTCCATCCATATCACAATAAAAAGGACATAATTTAAATGATATACGAGAAACACCTGTTCGTAAAGACAAAAAACAATTGACAAAAACAATTCACCATCGACCCTTCTCCATATAACAAGGCTGTGGTTTTTCTAAGGCTCTCATATGGTCAACTTTCATTTGTTTCTTGGATAGGTAGCAGACAACGAACTATGGCTTCGGGTCTACCACAAAAGTTTATCTTTAATCTTCCTTGTCTTGACTTTCGATGATAGCTCTAGCACAAGACTGAGGAATGATGAATGAGCTTAATCGAGGTTGCTGGTTGTGTCTACCACTGTCTTCCAGCAACAGTTACTCGAGTAATAATCTCCTTTTAGAAAGGATCAAATCGTAGTATATGTTCTCCTTATAATTAATGGAGAAGATGTATAGTACCAGGGGTTAAACTCTAAAAAAGTCATACAAGATAGCAACAGGTGAAAACTAAATTCCCAACAGCTTGCAAAATAAACTCGATTTATGATGCATTGTGAAATGGTATTCTGTAAAACGTGGTACTAAGCAAGCAAGTTAGAATCAAAATCATTTTTTTTCTGAAGATGAATTATATTTGATCTTTGAATTAACATTTCTTTCAATTTATTATTTCAGCTCTCATCCTTTTCTATTTGTGTTCAAATTTCATTTTTTTCCAACATTTTATTAAGTGTCAGGCTAAAGTTAAAGAAGTCTTAATTGCCAAATTACTGACTTCCGGAAAATTAAAAAAAGTAGCTACATATGGCCCTTGATGACGCAAAATGAATGCGCGTATGTTCATGCATATGTATCCACATATACGCAAATAAAACGCATACCAACTGTATCATGATACAGCGAAACATTTACTAAGACGGACATAAACAATGAAGACTTAAGTATTTACTGATCCTAATGTTCCTTCTGGTCATAACAGGTACATATTCTCGATAATTAGATAACTCATTTTTTGACATTATTCAGTTTTACTAAACAAATGAACACTATTAAGATTTTCGTGGGTCTTTGTGAATGCGCGTATATTCATGTATATGTATGCACGTCTTGTACACGTATGAATGCGTGTGCTGGCTTTTTGCGCCTAAGTAGCTACCACAGTTCAAAATTCATGAATGAACTGGGTGTGTACTTTTATGAAAGTACACACAGACACTTATGTTTTGTGGTACATCTGAAGCGTATAAATGAATAAATTAGCAACGAAATTGGGTGGGAACTGGAATGAAGGGCTAAAGTGTCGACAACATGAGATGTAGATGAAAAGTGACATCTCTCCTTGAGAAAGTGGTAGACTGAAGGTTGACCTTTGTTTTTCATTCATTCTTTTTGTTTAACATTTACTATAGCGATAAAATCACTGTTTTATAAGGAAATAGAAAAATTATATGATTTTTAATGTGAAAACATCCAGATTAATAAATGCATTTGCATTTCATTGGGATATTTTGTGAACTCGTAATGAACATGGTTTCTATCGAGGAATGACAAAAAAGAATTTTCAGAGGCATCTTTACAGATATACCCAGACATATTTCTTCATATGCATCTCGAAATCTGGTAAGGATTAGCAAGCTTGCTTGCTTGACCATGATTACTTAGTATTGAGTTTGATCCTCATATACTTGCGAACTTGGGAACTAAACTAACCTTAGTAAATAACAAGACATATTTAGTCTTCTTACATTAGCATATAGAGTTTCATTACCTATTCCGAAACAAGAAATATCAGTAGAGACTTAGGCTCTCAAATCTGTGTCCCAACTGACATGCCACATTGATTAACCGTAAGATCTCATGCATGCTGCGTGTGTAGGTTTCATATTTATCGAAATTATTCAATTCATTAAACTAATTAGCAAATTGTTATTTTCTTTATCTTGTTGAATTAACTAACCGTTTTCTTGTTCCTCTTTTTTACTCTTTTTCATGTTACAGATTAAGATTCGGTCGATCACGTCGCCCACAAAAAGATTCACCGGACCTTACCAATGTTTACATTGGCCCATGGGAGTTACGAGACTTGGTTAGTCTGGAGGGAGCACTCACTTCCGGTCATAGTGTGAGATACACTGTCAACTTGACCAATTGCTTCTTAATGTCGGGTGGTGAAATTGACCGTCTCTCTTTCGGAGATTATGTTAATACCTATGAAATATACAAGGACCTTGTTACCCAAGAGATCACGCAATTGGAGTTTTCGCATCGAAAACTTATTCACGGAGATCATGGTAAGCACGTAATAATTATTTTTAGAAAGTTATTTAACACTTAGAGTTTCCTTAACTTAATAACTTAGCGGATATTATTTGGGTTCGAAAGCAAATCTGAGCTTGTATGATCTTTGTCTGTTACAATTAAAAATATATGACAAGTAGAATTAGAGGAACATGATTTACCAAAGCACAAAAGCGACTGTTTGTACAAATCTGTTTAAGAATGAGCCGTAAAGTGGATGTTCTATCACAGCTACTCTCGTTTTTCACAGTAATAAATGACAATAAAAACTGATTGATCTCAATCAGCTAGATAGAATATAATTTTAAAATGATGCAGTAAAAAGAAAGTCTCTTTTTATGCCTAAAAACGCAATGCACCATGTTGTTTTTTGCTTTTGCCGAGATAAATTTTTTTTTTTTACCTTAGAAGAGCTTAAAGGATTCGTGCTGCACAAGGAACATTCTTCTTCGAACATTGTAGACTGATGTTAAGGAATAATTAACTATACCACAAAGAAGTATACGACATAATTTGAGGATTTTCAATAACAGGAACAACTAAAAGGAATAACACAACTCGACAATAAAATAATGACATAAATACTTTTCACATTACTTCAAGCAAAAAGTTAAGGAGAAAGCTCCCATCAACATAGAAAAGAGAAACAACAGTTACTGGACTGTAAAAACGTGTTTGTTTCAGTACAATTTTATAAATTTCAAAAGAAATTAGCGGTCGATGCTAGGTCAATAAATGTCGAATGTTTTCTTTAGGTACTCTGTATCAAAGTAAGTGTATTATCGCCATAATGATAACATAATAACTAGTAAAATATAATGATTATGTGCCAAGTAAAACGTGTTTCATTTTTAACTTCGCTGTAAGACTTAGTTTAAAAAGAAACCAGAAAGAAGTTTACCTGCAGGTAAAAGCCTATACAAGACGATTCAGGCAAAGTTAGTAATACTTCAAATGACCTGTAATTTTAAAATTAGAACATGAGAAAAATGTTCTTCAGCTTTATGAGATTTTATTTAAACGGATCTGCCTCTGTTGGGGAAATCCAGTCCTCCTTTTGTTATCACTTTATCTTTTCGAAGATGATCGATTCTGAATATATATATATATATATATATATATATATATATATATATATATATATAATTCTTACCATTGTTATTAACTGCCTGATGAGATATTGTTCTTTTGATGTTGAAACAAAATGTACACTTTTGTAGTAAGTTACGATTTGTACATGTTCTAAACTAAAAATTATAATAGATATATAGAGAGATAGAGAGAGGAGGAGAGAGATAAAAATACGGGCATATATATATGTATCCAACAATAAGCTGCATTTAGTATTGTATATCCCAAATACGTTTTCATTCAATTAATGTATGCCATGAATCATTGTTTTGGTTAACTTGTGTGTAAACGCAGTGAAACTGAGTCCCAAGAGTAATCTACTCAGTGCATCTCTCTCTCTCTCTCTCTCTCTCTTTCTTTTTTATCTCTCTTTCTTACTTCCTTAATATGCGTATAAAGAATTAGAGAAAAAATAATTTAAATACACAGGCATATCTGACCGTTGAGTTGTTTTCTTATACAGAGATTATAATTTGTACCAGTTTCCCAAACTAACAAAAACCGTGGCCTATATTCAAAAGATCATTGTTTCAGAATTAAATAAGCCAGTATTTTGATTTATTCTCTTTAAAATGAAAAGAAAACGTCTTCATAGTTTGTTATTTTAACGCACAAAATTAACAGTCATAGATCAATCAGCTTTATAAAGTCCAGTAATGCCGTAGCTTTGCAGTTTCCGTAGAAGGCCGGCATGCCATACTCTGTCGATATATATATATATATATATATATATATATATATATATACGGGTGTTTGCATCTGCCGGAGGTATCTATTTATTCAAGGAGACATATATATATATATATATATATATATATATGTGTGTGTGTGTGTGTGTGTGTGTGTTTATATATATATATATATATATATATATATATATATATATATTGTGTGTGAGTGTGTGTGTGTATTTAGGCAGCATTTTTTCATTGATGCACGTTTCATTAAATAATATAAACAATTTTTTTCTATTTATTTTATTTAAATTCTTTTCATATTGTCTGATAAGTTTAATAACATTATCATTAAATGATGAAAGAAAATCACAATATTGATACATAATTTATTCTATAACTTAATCTAAGCTTTCGGTGTACATAAACCATTTTCAAACATTTCAAATTACATTATATTATAACAATTCACGGACAATACTGACAATAATGACAATCTGTTTTAGTTGACATGGAAGAGTTCCAAGCAACGACAAACTCGTGCGATAATCGCTTCTAGCTCATGACGTCACACATGACTCCGCGAGAATGAAAACAAGAATTATTAAGAATGGGGAGCCACAGGAATAAACCAATGACTTCTGTTATTAATTATAGGCATTTAAGGATATTTGTGAAGATTTTATAGTTTATTTTGTTCAGGTTAGGTTTCAAAAAATCTAATACATCGTGCAGAAACTTATTCATCCACAAAACAGATGTTTTACAGTGAACTAAAAATATAAAACAAACACTTATTAATAATAACTTTCCAAACTATATAGTTGATTAACAAATACGATGCTTTCTTAGAAGTCTCAATACTAAGCAAATAGAACATAATACTACGCTCTAAGTAGCTCTCTGATGGCGATATTTATTTTGATAAAAGAGCCAATGTTAATAGTTTAGCGTATTTGAACTATCTTATTAAAAAAATTTGGTTCGTATGTGGCAAATAATATGTTTGGCAATTGTCAGTTGTGGTTCCGCTAGGTTTTTCCGAGATGTGCTGGATGCGGCGTCGTGTAATTTAGTCTATATTTGAGCAGCAATCTTTCTTTTACACGCACACACACACACACACACACACACACACACACACACACACACACATATATATATATATATATATATATATATATATATATAATTAAGCAGTTATACTTTTTTCTGTACTTGTATATACATAGATATATAAGCCTTTAAATGTAATTCTGTTTCCTCGTTCCAGTTATATTTTAACAAGCTAATAAAATCATGTCATTGTTTATTTTCGACTAAGCATAGACACAATATTTAATCTGGGATTATCCGGAGACGATTTACAAAACAGCTAAATGTCCAGCCAAGATATTAATTTTAGTTTTAATTCATCTGTTTTTGTTTTTGTGTGTGTTTTTTTTGTTTTTTTAATGTTGTTTCACTTGCAGAAGACGTGTGCATAACAACTACATGGAATCTGTGCTTACTTTAATTCTTTTAATGGAAGTATCCGATAGAAAACATAAGCCTTTAACTAGTGTGACCTCACTTTTACATTAGTTTTGTAGCAATTTTGAGTTCTCTTATTTTATTGATAGATTTGTCCAACATTTGCAAAATACAATATTTTGAAACATTCAGCAAGAGTCAGCATTCGACAAAAGAAAGCAGACATACCCTTCGGGACTTGGCATTCACTCACCGTTTGAAACATTGTGTAGAGATTTCTTAATCAACAATTTTATTTCAACTAATTGAAATCCACTATCAAGAATGGTGTTGCAAATTTGAGTTAAGCTGGAAATAAAACTTCAGAAAAGTTTAAAATAGGACATATTTCTCTAAACTGCTGTTTAGACAAAAAGCCTCCTTTTTTTTTTCTTTTTTTTTTTTGAGGAGGTCATCTTCTTGTCAGAAGGTTCGCTTGTGTCTAAAGTTGGCTGACATTTCGGTCCTAAATGCGAACATACTGTTCTTTCTTCATTATTGCATCCACTTTTCTTTCGATTTAAAGCTTCACCCATTTTTTGACAAACAAACTTGTGCACAAGACGTTCAATTTTGTTTTATGTGACCAAAGAATTTGATTTATCAAAACTACTTCGAAAACTGAAAATAATTTTGAAAATTTAAATTCTTAATATTATATTTAAAATATAAACATGTGTGAGTGTGCACTTTCGCGTTAACATAATGCTACGACTTTTTCATTAGTGATATAGGATTTTGAATTCATTCTTATTAATTCTTTTACTATCATTTTTTCATTGATGCACGTTTCATTAAATAATATAAACAATTTTTTTCTATTTATTTTATTTAAATTCTTTTCATATTGTCTGATAAGTTTAATAACATTATCATTAAATGATGAAAGAAAATCACAATATTGATACATAATTTATTCTATAACTTAATCTAAGCTTTCGGTGTACTTTTGTTGGACTTAATCCAGTCATTCCTCTCCAACCCCACACTGAAGGTGGTTCTAAACGGACATGCATCCCAGAACTACCCTACAAACGCGGCTGTCCCCCAAGGCTCTATCCTAGGTCCTACGCTCTTTCTAATCTACACCAATGATCTCCCCGATGCCATAAGATCACAAGTAGGCATGTACACCGATGATACCACAGTATACGCTCGCCTCGATCAAAAATTTGGTGTTGATGATAAGGCGAATCTCGCGGCTGAGCTTGAAAAGGACCTCCAATCCGTGGTGGATTGGGGTAGGAAATGGCTCGTAAAATTCAATTCTTCCAAAACTAAGCTGCTGTCAATTAACCATCACAGACGACCGCACCTCCCTCCCATTAGCATGGAACAGGCATGCCTCCCAGAGAGTAAAACACTACGCCTGCTTGGCCTGACACTCTCAGCGGACCTCAAGTAGAATGACTACGACGAATCCATTGCTAAATCCGCTGCTATGAAAGTTGGCTTTCTGTGCAGGGCCCGGAAATTCTTTCCGCCTGAATCTATCCTGCACTTATACAAATCTCCCATCCGCCCGTGTTTTGAATACTGTTGCCACATCTGGTCGGGTGCCCCTACTATTCTCCTCGAGCTTCTTGACAAAATACAGCGAAGAATCTGTAACGTGATTGATACCGACTTAGCTGACCGCCTGCAGTCACTCTCTCACCGGCGTGACGTGGCTTCCCTGTGCCTCTTCTATAAATACTTTCATGGCTTCTGCTCTGATGAACTTAAATCACTGGTGCCCCCTAGGTGTGAGTTTGCACGAGATACTAGATTGGCAACTAGGTGCCACCCTTTTACAGTGAAACCGATGAAATGTAACCGCAATTTCTACTCCAACGCTTATTTTCTCGCACTTCCCGCCTGTGGAATTCCCTTCCGCATGTTTGCTGTAACCTCCAGAAGTTTAAATGTAAGGTCAATAGACACCCCCTAACACACTAACCCTCCCATTCTCTCCAACTCTCCCCTTATGTACATCCTAACTCGTCTATCGCCCTGTGTAACCCCCTGCGCTATAGTGGCAGTGGAATGCCTTGCTTGGGGTGACATGATTAACATATATATATATATATATATATATATGTGTGTGTGTGTGTGTGTGTGTGTGTGTGTGTGTGTGGAGGACATCTGTTTATTCAAGGAGACTTGCAAGATGTCATACAGTATAAAAGATTACGTATTCCAGTTATGATTAGTGTACTTCCCATCGGACAAGGCATTTAAATCAAACCTGGATCGACCAGAATATTGGATGTTTATTCAGCACCACTGCTCTTAAATATTGCCTGATGCCTGAGAGGATTGAGCATTGTCCTATTTCCGGTTTTGAATTCTAGAGTGGTTTCCCGCCAAGGTTAAATAGTCTAGTCTGTCATGCAATTAAATTCCTAGGCGGGAAGAAGAAATAGATTCATAATTTTCCCAAGGGTATTTATGCGAAAGTGAACTCAATATAAACCTATTTCTGCGTTGATAACTACTACGCAACCCGCATATAAAAAAACAACTCAAATTGTCAGAATTGGTCAATATACACAGGACAATTTAGTTGCCATTCTCGGCACAAAGAATCGTTTATATTTAAAGCGAGTTGACTAGTAACTTAATTGTGAGAAGTTTGTGTTAATCTCTTTATTCATTGTTTGGCCTTTCCCAGTATCGAGCTTGATACTTTTACACTTTCTTGTCGGCAATTTACGGTACGCGTCCTCACACTACGGCTTCTATGAGAAGATAAATTTGGCGTTTAATTTTCGTGATTTTGTGTTTAAAAATATTGCTTTATATTCATTTTATTTTTTTCCTTTTAAATCTATCAACAAAGAGATGTTTGCCTGGACTCATTCAAGCACAATAAAAAATATTTTGAGATTATATCATTTTGTTTTGATCGTCAGGCTGGTTCATAGCTGAAATAGCGGTTGAACTAACATTGCTAGGGTTCTAAACCAGGTAAAACCCAGATTTTTGAAAATGCGCAAAAATATGTATCATAGTAAAAAATGAAGAGTTTACACAATATGAAAACTAATACAAACATAATATATATATATAAAAGGGTAAAATAATTATTGTGGTCCTAAAGTTTGTGGAGTCATTTTTCTGTTCTATTTTCTTGCAGGTTTCATGTCTATTCTGAAGGAAATAATCGTTCATAGCAACTCAACTGTTATCGTGACAGTCACGTACCTACTTCCGGCTAGCAACCATGTTTTTAAGCAGGGTCAGTGGTACTGTCGCCTTTATGATTTTGCACAGAAGTAAGTTACTTTTTCAGATTACTATTCATTTTTTGCCTTATTTTAACTTGGAGTTGTTTTCTTAAGTTTTATAATGCTTAAACATCTAAGATTGTAAAATATAAAAGCTTTCCGTTATGACTCCAAAAATTAAAAATAGCAAATAAAAAAAGTGAACTTTACAAGTTTAATTTGCATTAAAATAGATAATACAAAATTTAGGTGATGGATCGTCTTGAAAGTTGAGATTAATGCATTTGCCGTCTAATATTCTAAATTAATCGCTTAGATAAGATGAAAGCGTGGTGGAAAGTATATAGTTCCCCGGTTCCTGGTAGTCAGCGAACGGAATATAACCAATTCAACACGATTCAACACGGTTGTAGATTTACAACATATATATATATATATATATATATAATTTTACTAATTTTCTCGATGACGTGTCTTTTTCTGTCGGGTTGTAGCTCGCTGAATTCGGACTGAACGTCTCTTGCAAAATCACGGGCCCAATTCACTGATTTTGTCTTCCACCTCGGTTTTTTTAAGGCACAAACACGGGGTGGGGGGGATAAAAGGTAGCTAAGGGAATTCAATTTTCCCTCTCTTTATAAGTCTTATCAGCTCGAAATGAAAATAATATCAGTTATCCATTTCGACTGAGTCTTTGGCCCTTCCCTGCTGACGATGAAAGTGACTTTCCCTCTCTTATTGCTTGCCTGTTCATACCAAAATATCAGGTAGGCGAGGACAGGAAATTCTCACATTCCAATTTGACGTGGGGTCACGCAATCATCACAACAGGACGACAATCTATGTCTATGATCCTTTTAATCAATTCGTTTACTTTTCCCGACCAAAGTAAATACACTTCTCTCATTCCACCCAATTTTAGAGAATTTTCTTCTTTTGGCTTAAATTAATAAATAAATTAATACCGGTCATCTAGAAATAGTGTTACAAACTCTTTAACGAAAGAACTAGTTAGAAATGGGTTTAAAGCTATAGGCGGTAAAGTATTGTTTTGGGATAGTAATATGCAAGGAGAAATTTTATCAAGAACCTTAACTTTGCGTTGGTAAAGTTAGTAAGTTGCAAGTCTGGTCCTCCGTATGACGCAGAGTATTATCTCCACCGGCTTACGGATTTATTTCTGCAGATTGCTTAAACGAGAGATTTGCTTATTCGAAATCGTAGTGTAAATATCTTAGAATAAAACCACACACAACAGCTAGAATTAATTAGCAAGCGCAAAATCTTGGAAGCATTGAAGAAGTAATAGGTTCCCAGAGTAGGATTGTTTATTCTGAAAGTTGTATTTGGGTCTATTACATACATTTCTTTAACAAAGTGACCAGAGTTATTTGCCACATTATTGAAGAAGAACAACAATAGTTGAAATGCTAGATCATCATACTACCAGCTGAAAAAAGCAATGCAATTGTAGTGATGGACAAAACGGAATACACGAAGAAGCAGGAAGACCTTATTAGAAGTGGTAGCTATAGAAAGGTAAAGAAAGATCCCACTTTGAAAACGGAACGACAGCTGTCGCAGATCCTAATCAAGAACAAGGGTTACTTCCAGCCTAGGAAAATGCAGGCAGTTGTCTCATGTGTAGTCTACCTAAGATTCATAAAGACGGTATTCCGCCCAGGCCGATTGCTAGCAGCCCAGGCTCGGTGTCCCACCCTCTAAGTCGCTTCCTTGTAGATATTATTGACCCACTGACAGGAAAGTCACCATCATATGTTCGTGGAACTCATGAAAGATGCTCCCATCCAATGCAACCAGATGGTGAGCCTGGGTGTGGTGAGTCTGTTCACCAAGGTACCCACGGTGGTAGCACTATCGTTAGTCAAGGGCAGACTAACCTCGGCCTTATCCCTAGGAGAACGTACCAGTATTTCCATTAGATAATACGATGGAGATGCTAACCTTTAGCATACAAACAACACATTTCGGATTGAGATCATACATATATCGACAGGATGAAGGCTTAGCAATCGGCTCGCCATTATCACCATCTTTTTTAATCATGAATTCGTGGGCGTACAAAAACAGAAACAATGGAATACTTTGAAGAGATTACATTAGAATCCACAGATCTAAGGCCAACTCGATGGCTAAGATAAGTTGATAACACCTTCATACTCTGGCCACACCAGGAGAAGGTCCAGATGCTACTGGACCATGTGAACTCAATAAAGTCATGCATTCAGTTCACTATAGAAAAAGAGAGTGATAACAAACTAGCATTCCTGGATGTGCTAATAACTCGAAGAGATGTGGGGTTCAAGACATCCGTATACCGCAAGCCAACATTCACCGGACAATACCTCAACTCCCACCACCCATACTATATAAAGAAAGGGATCATCCGCTGCCTGAAACATCGAGCAAAAGTGTTAAACGGTGACTCAGAGACATACGAACAGGAAATGGTCAGTATAAGCAGTACAATGCAACGTAACAATTATCCAGGGTAAACAACAACATCTCGCACAAATATGGAAGAGAGGGTGCATGAAGATAACAACTCTCAGAAAATAGCCTCGGTCTGTCTATGTAAAGGGGTTATCGAAGAAAATACAAAGGATCTGTGGTCCATATAACATCAGGACGATCTTCAGAAGTAATTCTACACTTCGCAGTTATCTCTCCCGAGTTAGACCCCCAACTGAGGAGTACATGACTAAGTACTGTGTGTACGTCATTCCTTGTAGCTCTGGAAAGAAATATAAAGGAGAGACAGGCCGCCCCCTAAGGTAAGGCTACAAGAACATCGCAAGGCCGTAACACGAGGAGAGATAGAAAAATCAGGCGTAGCTGACCATATATGGAGGGAGAAAAGGGATACTCGTCCCCTTTGTGATAAAGTTGAAATAATAGATAGAAAATGACACTGAAAACCACATAAACTTAAGGAAGCAGTGCATATGCTAGGCTACAAAAATATCTGACCAAAAAGCTGACCAAGCATACAGATGAATACAATATGGGAACCAGTAATACGAAGTGCTGGAGAAAATCATTAGTGTCAAAACTGAACTCTGGTAAAAAAATGCTTACTGAACATTATGTTTATAAATCCCAGAAATTCAGTTGTTTAATGTCCTTAATGATATAGTGGATATAGACGTTGGTTAATTCCAGTGAGTTGACCCAAAGAGTTGTGAGTTCCATACCAGGCTACAGCAGTGGTGAACAAGTAACTTAAAGAGTCCGGTTAGAGGGAGATAACTCATGACTACCAATAGAGGTATCGCACAAAGGAATGAGAATGATATATCCCAGTGATCGTTATAGAGGTTTCAGTTCGAAATTCCTAGCACCTGAAGAAGCATACAACGGCCAAAACGTCGTACAAATTTGTACGACGTTTTGGCCGTTGTATGCTTCTTCAGGTGCTAGGAATGTGTCAACAAAGATGAGGACAATAGTCCGAATAATGCAAATAGTGTAAATATTACCTCATCACAGACAAATACAAAAATTTCTGGAAAGAAGGAAATAAGAAAAAACATATTTCGCCTTTTAATGTAACGATTTTTATTTATATTAATTCCTTTCTTCTTAAATATTTGTGTCAAGTATTTACGCCTCAATTTTTCTACTTCATTAACATTAATCGTTATTTTGCTACTCAAAGTTTTATTACGAATTAATTTAAAATATTTATTATGTAAATTTCAACATTTTTCCATTAAAAAGCCCCTTTAAAATATTATATGCAAGTACTTGGATTAACATATTTAAATTGTTATCGGAACAGAAATAATGATATATTTTTATAGCTTTTTTCTTTGATATTTATTGTTTCCTTTCGACTAAAAAAATCAACATGGAATTTCATCTAAGGAAACAGAAAACACGTTTTTTTCGTTAAATGATACATGAAGAAAGTGATTAATTATTTGGGAGTATCAATGGAATTATAAAACATAGAATTAAATGTTGCTGTTGAGAAGAGACATTTAGGAAAATCTTTTTTATGTCCTCCAATCAGTTTGTCAACCTGATATGATGAATGAATTTGGTCATATGCCATGCAATTTAGATTTAAGAAGACATATGCAGTTTTGGGAAAATATTTTCAGTTGTTTTATGTGTTTTACTGAAATGAACGACTTTTTAAGCAGTCAAATGTCATTAATTTCCCAGGATTTTTTAGCACAGATCATAGCACCAGAGGGTGACGACATTTAACTTGCTGTTATCTGATCGTCATCTGATTATCGCTTTGGGTGTGAAAAAAAAACAAAAAAAAAAAAAGAAAAAAAAAAGAAAAGAAAAAAGAAAAAAGAAATCCATAATGTATTGTTTGTTAGCAAATCTTTTTACTTAGTATAGACACTTTCGCTCAATACTGATAATGAAGATTTTCAAAACAGCTCTGACCCCCCCCCCATATATATATATATATATATATATATATATATATATATATATATATATATATATATACGTATCTCCACTAAATCACGGGAAAAAAAACTGCATAGTTTGAATAAAAAAGACCCCAAACTTAATAAAAATTAACGTTTTTCCACCAAAAGATTTATGTTATTATTAAGAGGAAACAAAAATATTTTTTTAATTATTTTTAAAAAAATTTCGAATCCCTTCTAACACGTTCGAAATGTTGGTAAAAAATCTTGTTTCGATTTGAGTTAGCGGGTAACCAAATCGTCATGAGAGTTTACAATAGAAAACTTAGTACTATATAACTCAGTTTTTTTCTGGTGACAAACACTTTAATTTGGAAATTCTTGCAAATATCAAATATTTTTCGGACTTTAATGAAACTTTCAAAACTTGTTCACAAATGAATGCAATTATTTTTGAAATTATTATTTTTACAAATCTTGGTGAAAGTATATTTATACATCTGTTACCTCCCTTCCACGTAAATTCATAAAATTTTAAGAAATTAAATTTTTGTTGGGAAAATTGGCTTTATTATTTAAACGCATGACTCATTGTAGAATGTAAATCATCAATTATTTTTTAAACATTTTGCCTTCAGTTCTGAAACTCTGCTCTTAATAAAAAAAAGTAATAGATGCAATATAACTATGACAAGAAAAAAATTATTTCAATGAATAATGAACTTTTTAGAGAATCGTTTTCAGTTTTTATAACAATAATTTGTAAAGTTTTAAAATTATTTTTAAGATACTTCAAAGATTTGTTGGGGTAAGTTTATAAACTTATTAAGCGAAGATTATATCTACTAATCGAAAATTAAAATGTTTAATGCAAATCGTCGTGCCTTCCTATTTTTTATAGTATTTTTTATTTTTTTGTGTATTAGAAGTTTTTTTGTATGGCTATTTCTATGAGTTTCTTTCCCTTACCTGAAAAAAGAATTGCCCGATTATGTCACTTGTGATCGCCATACACTTATCTTATCACGGATCTGTCAATCTGTCAACACATACGGTGGAAAAAGGATAGAAAATTGAACTCTGTGCTTAAGAAATATTCCTATTCTAAATTTCATACTATAAATAATTAATACTTGCGTAAATCAGGTTAATTTACCATTAAATTTTCTACTTTTCCAAAATTCATTTGTCTCAGATGTATATTTTATTTTTGAAAGATTTTTAAACAGAGAATCAGCTTTTGTTTACAAATGTGTCGATCGTTTAAAAATGACCGAAAAATGGAAAGGTTAAAAAATGAAAGAAAGAATTCTACATTCCAATCAATATAATTTATATTTGAAATACACCAGAGTATTTTGCTTACTGGAAATAGAACACTTAATCATTTAGCTTTCAATTAAAACTAAATTAAAAGTATCAAGAATTTTTTTGCTTTTAAAAATTCAATTTAAATTTAGATAACGAAAATGAGTGCCGGTACCTAATATATATATATATATATATATATATATATATATATTAATCGTGTCGCCCCAAGCAAGGCATTTTACTGCCACTGTTGTGCAGGGGGTTACATAGGAGGAAAAATATGGGAAAGAGTGATAGCTTACAGGGGTAATAAGAGGGTAAGAGAAGGATGTGAATACTGATGAGAGTTCGGGGGACGGAGAAAGGAGCATGAGAGAGAGGATGCAAGTTAGCGAGACAGGAGATGACTATTGACTTTACATTTGAATTCTTGAAGATTGTAGCTGTCTGGAAAGCAAGTAAGCGGATAGAGTAGAATTTGCATTTACAATTTATCGGTTTCACAGTAAAATGGTGGGACCTAGTTGCTAATCTTGTGGCTCGAGTAAATTCATATTCTGTATATACCAGTGAGCTAAGATCATTGGAGCAGAAGCCGTGAAAGTATTTGTAGAAGAGACACAGGGAAGCCACATTGCGTCGGTGAGAAGCGACTGTATCCTAGCAGCCAAATCGAGATTGATCACATTACAGAATCTCCGTTGGATTTTGTCAAGGACCCGTAGGTGGATAGCAGGAGCACCCGACCAGATATGGCAGCAGTATTCAATGAACGGGCGGATGGTAGATTTGTATATGTGCAGGATTGTTTCAGATGAGAAAAACTTCCTGGCCCTGCACAGAGAAACGACGTTCTTAGCAGCGAATTCCACTTGAGGTCTGATGTGAGAGTTATATATATATATATATATAAATCCAAAGGTAAGCTGCTTGATGATAAAAATTTAAATGATATCCTTTTATTATTAATTATTAAAAATTAAATATTTAAACTGATCCAGCCAGACGGCTCAATGTAATTAAAAACATTTATTTACAGAGCCAATATATGTATTTTACATGTAAAAGAAAATAAAAGCTTCTGAGATCATATAGCCATTTAAACGTGTTAAACTAACCGCGTATTGTCGGCGATCGTAATCATTATGATTATTTACAATTATTTGTTTGAGTGTGTTGTGTGAAAAGACAACGGAAGTAGAGGTGGCGAAAAAAAAAAAAAGGAAAAGGAAAAAGGGGAAGAAATATAAAAAGTGGAAAAGGAATGGGAGAAAGAAGAAGGAAAATGTGTGTCGGATTGGCTGACAGAAGGGAGGGAACACCAGTAAATAGGGGTGGGAGAAATCAAAATAGATGCCTTAACAAAAAGATAAAAATATATTTAGAAAAGCAAGTTGCTTTTATTTATATTTTTTATAATTACCAAATATTAATTTTATATTGACTGGATTTTTTTTCAGAGACGGCAGTTTAAAGTTTATTACAGAGCCGCACAAGAATGTCATGCCAATCAAAAAATTCTCTTCGCTTTTATCGTTATTGCAAAAAGGTCGACTTGTTCGTATGTCTGTGGATTATAATATTTGTGCTGGCGCACGGACCAAAGCCATTTCCGGTGGCGAAATTACAGGTACGTTCATATGATTTTTTCTAACTTTGTCTGTTTTCATTGAACCACCGTTTCAGGTATCAGTCTATTGTAAAGTAGACATATATGCCTGGAATTCTTGGAAGACGTGCTTTTCACGAGACAGATTTAAAATACAAATAAAGATAAATGTATATATTCACACCAGATCCCATACTATCTTTAATTATCACGCGATCACTCCCTACATTGAATGCTGAAATAATGAGTATACACTGTTATGGCTAAATATGTCGTTACCAAAAATGCTTGTCGCAACAGAGCCTATGTATTGTAGATATTGCTTTTTGATTGAGTTGTAAACCTTTTTAACATAGTAATTTTCCATCTTTTATAATCATGAAATCGTGGGCGTACAAAAAAGAAACTAGTCGTGCTTTTGTAGTCAACCACTCGAGGAATATAGTGACATGATTGCAACCAGCTTTTATAAATACACTTTTTTCTTACTTTTATTGGATTGGGGAATTGATCCGATCATGACTGACTGCACATTTTTCAAAAAATATTTTTGACCATGTGCTCTGAACGGTAACAAACAACACATTCATGTATATAGCAAAGAAATTTCCTCCACTGAAATATTATATATATATATATATATATATATATATATATATATATATTAATTCAAGGATGTTGAATGACCATTTCGATATGAAATCCCCACAGGGATGGTCACATCACCTCAGCAACAAAAAAATACTTTCTGAAACTGGAGAAAAAAAGCAGTCTATTTTTCCTTTTTGAATAGATTTGCAAAAAAAAAAAAAAAAAAAAAAAAAACAAAAAAAAAAAAAAAAAAAAAAAAAAAAAAAAAAAAAAAAAAAAAAAAAATTAAAAAGAAAGAAAAAGAAAAAGAAAAAGATAAAATAAAATAAAATAAACAAGAAAAGAAAAATTTGCATCGTCTGGGTTCGCAAAAAAGGAAAGAGAATTGTAACGTAAAAGGAACAGACGGCGTGTTGAATTGATATTAGGTTAAGCAAAACGGAAAAAAGGTGGGAGGTAAGAGAGATAAAGGAAGGGAGGGAAAAAAGAAAAGAATGGAAAAAAATTTATATATTACAGACGCTGGACATATTCAAAAACCTAACTTCCCAAAAACGTTGAAGTATTAGAAAAAGGCCCTTTACTTAAAAAGGTATACTTATTTTTAAAGGGAATAAAAAGATATAGGATTTAAAATAATTTAAAAAAAAAATTAGGTCATTTAATTTAAACTAAATAAAGATACCGCTAGGTATAAAAAAAAAAAATTTCATTTACAATTATACATACATATATGTGTACACACATACACACATACAATTCTTCAATTATGAATACATATATACATACATACACACACACATACATTCAATTACATACACACACTTATATACGTATATACACATATATGCGCATACACACATATATATGTACACACATAGACAGAAAATCCACACACACAATATATATGTACACACACATGTGGATTTTCTGTAGAATGATTACATTTCTCTTCACCTATTTTTAATTTCTTTCTGATTTGTTTAATAATTTTAAATTTTCTAGCATCCTGGAATGTAATGGCTATAGAAAAAAGTTTATACGTGATAAATCCTGGTTCGGGCAAGAACAATCGTAATAATGTCACACATTATATTTGAATGATTTTAATTTAAGATGAAGCGTTTCTGCATGGAAAATTCCAGCGTTATTTATATAGTCAGTTCTTATAAAGGTACGAAGCTTTTGAAGATCTGTTAGTTTTAAGGTAAGATTTGGAAGCATAAACAATGTATTTTGTAAATGTCGGAAATGTCACTCTGATAACAGACCTACAATGATGCCTGTACATTATTGCAATGAAATGCTAAAAAATGACATTACACTTGATATTTTTGCCCTCCACACGCAACTTTGTATTTATTGACCAACAATTGTCCCCTACAATAAGCATGAAATGAAAAACATCTTCATCGTAGCCAAATGATAATGACTTATCAAACAACCCTTTAAATCCGCTTATCACAATGAATTATAGATTTATATGAACATGAATGAACTTGTAGGAAACATCATTTTGAAATTACATACATTGAATTATCCCTTTTATTTTTATTATTCATTTGTTTAGATAAAATAATTCCAAAAACTGTTTGAATAACAAAAACTGTTTTCACTGCTTGTCGGCGAATACTTGAATTTCGTACAGACATACATGCATATGCTTTACTCGAAGGACATGATAAGGGTTTACAAATCAGTCGTGTTGAAAGTAAGGGTTACTTAGAAAAATCTCATCTTTTTTGGTCTTTCACACACACACACACACACACACACACACACACACACACACACACACACACACACACACACTCCCTCTCTCTCTACTCTCTATTCTCTCTTGTACTCAAAAATATATACAAATAAAGATGCATTATGTTGGAAAGATATATTTGTCTGTGTGCAATAAATATTCTCTTTAAAAATGATATTAACGGACAAATGAAATAAAACATTACAGCGAAGAAAGAAGAACAATTTATGTGTAAGGCAATGATAAATGATAAAAGAAACGTTAGGTCATGCAATTTGACCTCAAATCCAATTTAGTAGTCCTTAAATTTTAATGAGGTTCTTGTATCTTTACTGGAGCGTTGAAAATTTCAGATAAAATTGAATTTTAATAAGTTCCGAGAAGAAAAAAAAATCAGGAAATCAAATGTATTAATTTCATTGTTGCATATTAAAATGATTTGTAAACTATTATAACTAAAAATAGACCAAAAATTAAAATAGCACAGAAAAGTACATGCATAAGATTTGGATGATATCTTACATTTCATTTATTCTTCATTAAGACAGCATTATCATTTTTTTACATTGGATTAAATAGCGTGAATCAGAATAAAGACAGAAAGTCTGCATAGATTTGAACTCGAATCCTCGAATGAGATTCTGAGATGAAGAATTTAATTATAAGTAATTTTTTATCTGGTTTTTTTGCTTTTCATGACAACATTATTACTCGATCCAACCCCTATCCGCTAAAAATAAAAAGGACTACTAAAGAAAAACATATCTCTGAATCTAAAAGAAAAATTCAAGTGTTACATCAATTACAATAATTGTTTGTTGCCTACAAGCATAGTTAGCAGAGTTACTGTTGTACGGGTTTATAAAAGGAAATTTGAATAAAATATCAAGTTGATGGGGAGTTGTCGTAGATTCATACAGAAATAATATGGTTTTTTGACCTACAGTTAAATGCTCAATCCAAAACAGTTATATATTTAGAGAGACAACATTTGTTATGAGCAGGGCAACTCACCTTCATACATGATAAGGAAATTAATCCCGTGTTATATGTAACTGGTAAAAATTGATAGTGTTTGTTTAAATTCTAGCATAAGTAAACAAATGTTTTCTCCATTTCAGTTGATGTAATATTTTATACTTATCATGTTGGCAATCGTTAAGATAAGACATTTTAATTCATTTAAATTTAAATATCTGGGAAGAAAGGTTGTATATAAACAATTTATTTCGAAGCAAATCGAAAAAACCCTCTGAAGAATTAAGTCTTATTCTTATAATCGAGTCAGATTTAATCTCTGTTTAAATTATGGTTGATTCGCGGATTTCATGTATTTTAAATTACGACTAATTACTTTTATTCATCTAATGCCAATATTCTTAGAAAAATTTGTAAAACTCCTGGTACAAGATCTTTCATTGTCTTTATTACCGACTGTATTTCTTAAAAGCGATAGGAGAATTGGTATTTTTCAAGAATCGACATATTTTACTGTATATATTTTTGCTGTATCTCATTCCATCGAGCAAAACCTGTGGGAACGAATAAATCAGAGATTCTTTGATGTTTTATAAATTCCATTATCTTAAAAATTATAGTTTTAGCTTTGCTAATTGTACTTGTACCTGAGTTTGCCAGTGAATAGAACTGTAGTCAAAATGATTGTCACATATTAGAATGTTTCAGTTTCTGAAAATCACTAATGCAAAAGGAAGATGAGCAAAAGAAGCAAAAACAGAACCCATTTTGCCGAGCACCACTTTCAAAATTTCTACCTAATTTGCTTTAAAATTAATATAATATGATAACAAACTTAAGATGTTCTTTAAAACATTCTTCTTTGAGAAAATAACGTGAAAAACTCGTCGAAGTGTCATTTATACAAAGGCGTTTCCATTAACAAGAGTAGCGTTAAGTTGAATTGAACACATCAATCAAAGCGACTTAGAAGTATGACAGACAGCATCTGTAAGTGCAATACGTAATTCTCGTGTCAGTGTGCTTTCTTTGAAGATGTATCAGGTGAGAGAAAATGGAAAATAAATACAACTTATGAGCGTACTTAATTGGTGTTGGTTATTTTTTGTATCTCTCAGAACACAAATTGTCAGTTATACAAACATCAAGTGAAATGAGTACGGAGATGCGGAAATTAGTGATATCATTTAAAGTACTTACAAAATCTGTTTCATAAATCTCAGCGAAGGAAAAATTTACCTGAGTGTAAAAAACATGTACTTTCAGAGTTTCGTTTTCTTTTCCATTGGTTATAGGAGATGGATACAAGATATTGTATGAAGTACTTTAACCAAACCAAAACATTTAAACGAAAAAGAAATATGCATATTGTTAACTACACTGCTGAGAAATAAGATCTTTTGTATATGAGCATATTGGAATTTTATATTCACAAAAATATGCACACAAAGAACTTTCCAGAGTAAAGCATTGTAACCTACAATCAAAATATTGAGTATATCTGGCAACTAACCAGTCATTTTAAGTATCCTAAGAACTGGTTGCTTGGCCTTGATGCAAATTGACAACTAATTTACAGGAGTGTTATTGAATGCGTATGCAGACATTCAATGAGTGAAGTCCAGATAAAATTATGGAGGCCAAGTCTAAAATATCTGTTCGAAAATGTTAATACGTGCAGATTGAAAATGACAAAATATTGGCGATCGTCAATGCGAAAATTCTAAGAAATCCGAGGAAAAGTAACTCGAGAATACTCAGCAATTTTTAATATCTCGAATACCCTTATTTGATATTCGTGCACGCTTTTTTGTGAACAAAACTTCATATTTTTAGCAGAACTTCGTATCACTCATGCCTTTCACCCCTATCCTCCCGCGAGTTCAGAGTTGTACTTACAAGATAAAATTGACGTTGAAAAAGAAGTGATTTCAGATCATAGAAGCGATTAGGTAATAGCAATGTAGAAAGACGCCCTGGGAGAATGTTTGGAAAAGAGGCTCAGTTTTTGAAGTTCCAACGGGAGTAATGTGAAGACGCTTAGGTGCCATTGCACTGCTTAACATACGTTTACCTTTTTATTGATTAAATTAATTAGCTGGATCATTTCAGTATAGACTTTGTGAATGTAGTAAGGTCAGTTGAGCACTGTCTGTAAGAAAAAGTGCACCATTACGGAATTCACTCCCCCAGAAATTGAAAAAAAGGCATGATGTACTGTTTGGCATTCGCACCAGAAGCTCCAATACAAACATTTCAGTGTGTTTGGGCGTCAATCTGAATACAGTGTAGGAGACTTTGAAAGAGTTGGATAAGTTTAATGGTGATTACGAAGGTACGACAACTCTGAAAATTCACTCTGATCTTTCTAAGAAAACAACTTCCGAATTTATAGATAAGAGCTTCAGACTCAACACGGAGGCTTACATCAAGTGCCTTGAGTCAATAGGTGGCTAGTGAAAAACCCTGTATCTAGCATCAGAAATTCAACACCATGCTACACAACCATAGTGTTGGCTGTCAGAAAATTTCTACAACCACACCACCCCTTACATCTAGGCACCTAATTTCCCAGACTGCAAACCCCTTGTTATGTGTATGGCACAGTTGAGCCAAAGACCAACAAAACTCTTTGTTACATCAAATATAAACTGAAGACAAGGATTATAGTTGAAGCTAATGGTGATTTTATTGAATAAATTTACTCTTTAGTAATTCAAGATATCTTTGTGTATTATGAAAAATATATCGGTTAAAATAAGATGTCACTGTTATTTTCATTTTTGCGTAATCTAGACAACAACTTCGCAGACGTACCACACACACACAAACACACATGCGCACATATATATATGATTAATTACTTTTTGGTCATAATTAAATTAGACCTATGCATAGTTGTATTAAAAAGGGTTCAATACATTTATATTCTAGAACATTTGAATATATTTCATTTGAAAATAAGTTATAAATTGCGCAACTTGACCCACACAAAGCGAGCGGCGGTGACGGAATCCCAGTCATAGTAATGAAGAAATGTGCCCCAGAACTCTCCTCTGTCCTCTCTAAACTCTATAACCTCTGCCTATCTGCTTCCTGCTTTCCTGCCTGTTGGAAGTCCTCCTGCGTAGTACCTATATTTAAGAATTCTGGCGAACCCCCAGACCCCGCCAATTACCGTCCTATTAGTCTCCTTCCAATCTTTGGCAAAGTTTTCGAAGCCATTATCAACGCCGATGTGATTCAGCATCTTATGGCCAACGGGCTTCTCTCTGACAAACAGTATGGGTTTCGCTTCACCAGGTCTACTGCTGATATGCTAACGACCATTACCGAGTACATATACCAGGCACTTGACAAGAATGGTGAAGCCCGAACCGTTGCCTTGGATATCTCCAAAGCATTCGACAGGGTCTGGAATGCTGGCCTCTTGTGCAAACTGCGGAGCTATGGGATAACTGGACATCTGTTTGACCTCATCCAGTCTTTCCTCTCTAACCGCACATTGAAGGTGGTATTAAATGGGCATGCCTCCCAAAACTACCAGACGAACGCGGGCGTCCCTCAAGGTTCTATCCTAGGTCCCACGCTCTTTCTGATCTACATTAATGATCTCCCCGACACCATTAGATCCCAAGTTGGCATGTATGCCGACGACACAACAATCTACTCCCGCATCGATCAGAAACCAGGTCTGGACGACAAAGTGAACCTCGCTGCCGTACTTGAAAGGGACCTCCAATCCGTAGTGACCTGGGGTAGGAAATGGTTGGTAAATTTCAATGCCTCCAAAACAAAGCTGTTATCAACTAATCACCATAGACAATCGCATCTACCTCCCATTAGCATCGGACAGGCTAGCCTCCCAGAGAGTAAAATACTACGCCTCCTTGGCCTTACACCCTCGGCGGACCTCAAATGGAATGACTATATTGAATCCATTGCCAAATCTGCTGCTATGAAAGTGGGCTCCCTGTGCAGGGCCCGGAAATTTTTCCCACCTGAATCTATTCTGCACATATACAAATCTACCATCCGCCCGTGTATTGAATATTGCTGCCATATCTGGTCGGGTGCCCCTGCTGCTCTCCTTGGGCTTCTTGACAAAATACAAAGGAGGATCTGTAACGTGGTTGATACTGACTTGGCAGACCGGCTGCAGCCGCTCTCACACCGGCGTGATGTGGCTTCCCTGTGCCTCTTCTACAAGTACTTTCATGGCTTCTGCTCCGATGAGCTTAGATCATTGGTGCCGCCTAAGCACGAATTTACACGAGATACTAGATTAGCAACTAGGTCCCACCCTTTTACAGTTAAACAAATAAGATGTAACCGTAAATTCTACTCCAACAGCTTCTTTTCTCGTGCTTCCCGCCTGTGGAACTCCCTTCCACAAGTCTGCTTTCCCGACAGTTACAATCTCCAGGTGTTTAAATGTAGGGTCAATAGACACCTCCTATCACACTAACTCCCAACTATTCTCACAACACTCATCTACCCAACCCTCATTCTCGGTATCCTTACCCGCCTATCACCCACCCTCTGTCATTTCCTATATTTAATCAGCCTTTCTCCACTCTACGTAGGCCCCCTGCACAGTAGTGGCAGTGACATGCCTTGCTTGGGGTGAAACGCTTATAATATATATATATATATATATATATATATATATACAGCCTTTGAGATTTGAAAATAATATCACTCGACCGGCGGTCAAAAGCGAAGGAAAATTTACTCGCCCCTCCCCAAAAGCATTTTCTTAATAGTCGCCTTATATAAACATAGCGTGAATCGCTTACGGAAAACAAAAAATGAAATTTTAATTAAAATTTCGAACGTGTTAAAAAGGATTTAAAAAATTAAAAAAATAATAACAACAAAATTTGATCTTTCCTCTTAATAATAGCATAAACAGTTTGATGATAAAACTTTGTTTGTATTTAATATCATGCTGTTTTTTGGACACTTGAGTGGAGGTACCTATCGTAGTTTCTTTCTTCTGTTTGACTACAACCTCCATCAAATAGACGATAAAAGATAACAAATCTGATTTTCTCAAAGATCAAAAAAACATACTTACTTGTATAATTTGTTTTTCGGTGCGTAGCTGAAAAAAGTATGCGTATTTTTTCTTTTTCTCAAATGTTCGTTTTTACTTTTCGTAAGAAATCTGGCCGACCGAGACATTTTGGCTCCACTCTGGAAGCGTTAATTAAATGAATGTTTACACTGACCGAGCACGATAAAAACGAGATCAAAGAGTACAATGATGTCATTGTAGGTCATTCTAAGTAACATCTTCAATGGCATACTTTTGGGTTATAAAAGTTGGATTAGGTTTTTCTATATTTGAACGGACACGTTTCATTGCTAGATATTTAATTGACCGCGGGCGAGTAAAGCAATAAACTTTAATCGCCTAATTAAGTAAATGTAGTCTTTCGATATTGGCAACAGTGACCAAATAAATATTTTATAGCCGTAGACAAGATTCTGGAGTCACATGGTAGAGACATTCGCCAAGAGTCATTCACTGGAATATATGAGAAAGAACATGGACCCAAAAATGTTTACATATACTGTTGGAATAGTTACATGTACTTCTTGCTTAGTTTCAGTGCAAAAACTGTCATAGCTCATCATCAGTAGTGTTGCGAGAGGCTGTTTTAGAGGATTACATTACGTTCTGTTGTGATCCGTGATTAAAGCCGATTCTGCCTTCATACAAATAATTATCATTTGTGTGTGCAATATAGACCTGAAAAGTGATATCTTCCAAAGTAATCGCGGTTCAGTCAGTCAGTCAGTTAAGTGCCATACGTGATACATGCTTGGGCAATCATATCTCGAAAGAGACATGGCTGACTGGGCAGATGATTATCCCGCAGTAGGTTGCCATTACTTTCTGCGGTAGATTGGTTACCAGCCAAGGCTGCAGAACCCAATCTGCCCTGTTATTTAACGCATAACTGGAGGGAAGAGATGGATTAATACCTTTCCTAGGGGCATTTGTGTGTAAGTGAGTGCAAGGAATTCAACTGGAATTCGAACTCGCCTCCCCGATTTCTCGTTCCGAGCCGATATCCACTGCACCACAACGCACATCCTCTCTTACGACGCACAAATACAAGCATGAAGTTATTTTATTCGCTTTTCGTATTTGAAAAGCTAACATTAAACTGCACGTCTCCACTTCTGTGATTTTTGCAACAAGAAAGCAATGTACTGTTCCAGTAGGATAATACCCGCCTAAACGATCCTCATGCTTCTTGACATACTACTCTGCAGATAGTTTGACGAATTCCCTGACCAACATGAATGCTGGAGCTGTTCTCCATTGAATACATATGGAGCATGATGGGACAATGACTGAATCTGCTTTGTTAAATTAGCCAGTCTACAATTTTCTCTATTGCATCAATTGAAGAAACCTGGAATAACGTGTCACAGGGTTTCGTCAGCGAAATTAGAAGCCCGTATCAATGTTCAAGGAAAATATACAGTTTATTAATATGGTGTCTGAATATTATTGATACATTTCTTATTTTTGAAACTATGAACATAGTGATCTGTTTATATGACAATTTATTATGATCCAGCTATGTTATTTGTAAATTTAATTTTGAGTAAATTCAAGTAACTATTCAGGGTGTTATAAATTTATTTTCCATCCCTGTATATATACGAGAGACTGTTGAAAATTTATTAGCCTGAACCACTACTGAGTGTAATTACCTCACTGTAACTGGAAAAAGTGTTTTTTCATATTGTAAAGTGCCGAATTTCAAGAACTTCAAGCGCTTGTTTATGAATTTATTTCAGATCATTGACTGAAACATGTCAACCTAAAGTGTTGAATTTTGTTCAAGAGTTGAACTCCAGGCTCTCACGATGTTCCTGCATTTACAAGTTGATTTAACAGAATTTTAGTGATTTAGTGATACTTTTTTAGAACGACTGCTGATAAAACATGGTTACACCCCTAGAGTTAATTCAATGGAACCACTTGAGGTTTGCAGAACTGGAGAAATTCAAGACCACAAATCGGCAGGAAAGGCTGTGGCCATGATTTTCTATCTTCAGAAGGTTTAACAGTTACTCTAAATTGCAGAGACCGTTGGAAAAAGCGTTGAAAGAAAAGTTACAAGTAAAGTTGCGAACCGTTGTTCTATTTTACAGGACAATACAATTGTTCACAGGTTTGGAGAAATAATGGGCGTTCTCATGTCTAATCACCAACTTTGTTCACCCGATATCAATCCATCTCACCATTCCCTGTATCTCAGTTTTAAAAAAGATTTTCAAAAAGAGAAAAATTTCGATTCGGAGAATCGGATAGCAAACAGCACAACAGAATCATAATAAGAAAACTTTCTGTTTGGTTCCAAAATATTTGTTAAACTAATTTAATGTTTCTTAAATTTTCCTCGGTTTTAATTTTAAAATCACAGTACTTTTAGGAAGTGCTTTTTAAAATAAGAATTCCTTTAATCTCATGATAGTGGCCAATGTCGATGAGTTTTGCATAGTTTTCGTGTATTGAACGTGCATATTTATTGCGAAGAATAGACGGTCTGAGAATGTCGAAAAATTTACCTGACCAACTAATGATTCATATGGTTCAAGGGAGATTATTTTCATTTTCTCCGTTTCTTCAACTGAAGCAACAAAATTTTTACAGATGACAGATTACGGTGGTTGGTTTTGTCCTCTATTTCACTTGTACAAATGAACCCAATTGATATTCCGGTGTCTTTGAGGCGCTACATATTATTAGATACGCGTCACTAATTTTTGGATTTTCAGTTTATCATTAATAACATAAGTAATTTAGTGTGTTACATAGCTCTTGTTATAGTAACTGCCACAATTAAGAAGTCACATAATTCAAGACCAGACAGAGTGACAACTTTGAAATTACAACATAGATGCAACCTCTTTTAAAATACAAAATTATCTTTGTAATTTACAAAATCAAATGTTCTATTAGATTTCATTTTCGCCAGATAACGAACGTTGAGTCGATTTGCATGAATTATTAACATTTTATAAAATCCCATCCCAGCTTATCTATAAATCAAGAAGTGTTTTGTATTCTTTTTTATTGATATCTTCTCTTTAAATGTTTTGGTTAATGCAGTTCAATGTCGTATTTAGTCAGAAGAATTGTATGAAAGCAAAATGGATGTTATCTTGAGTTTGTATGATAAATTAATTTTTTTTTCTTTGAATTTTTTTTCTTTTTTACTCACAACTTTCTAATATAATAACTCATTCTTTCCCTGGTGCCACGACCACATGAATTTACTCGTGCTACTAGACTGACATATAAGTCCCACTATTTTACTGTCAAAATAATCAAATGTAACCGTCACCTTTACTCCATCAGTTTCTTTTCTCGCACTTCCTGTGGAACTCTTTTACGTATGCTTGCTTCCCTGATAGCTACAATCTCCAAAAGTTTAAAAGCAACGTCAATTGCCATCTTCTATCCCTTGATTCCCATCTTTCTTCGACATCCTCTGTACTTTTTTATCTTTTCTTTTCTCTCACTATAATCCCCTGCGCACCAGTGGCGGTGATGTCTTGTTAGTGGTGAAACGATTATAAAAAAAACATTTCCACCTAGCCAAAGATTTTCTTTCCTACTTTATCCAAATTATTTAAAATACTTTTATCTGTTTTTAACCGAGTTTGGGGTCATTTCTTAAACATCATTCACTTGATTTTTTTCATAATCATATTTTTACAAAAAGTTTTTTTTCTAATTTCATGCCACTCTCTGATGACATGACAATTAAAATTTTGTATTTTCGTCATATTTGGCAAAGCATCATACCGGAGTCGTTCGACGTTGTTTTAACCCCTGTATGTTTTACATTTGTAAAATTTTAGTTTAACTTTAAAGTTGTTTTTAAAACTTTATTTTCCAGATTATGATGTGATGGAATCCGAAAAATTCCTTGAAGTTTCTATGAGTCGTCAACTGACTAGTTACCGCGGCTACCACAAGTTTGTGCTAAATTTTGTCACCTTCGTGTTTCACTCGAACGGCGATGTTCTAGTGCGTGCTACCACCATGGATTCTCTCACCTACATGCCGTACACATCAAGCAAAATGCATTGCAACTTTGGAACGATAGACGATAAGGGTTCAGTACGATTATTTTATCAATAAAGGCATGAGCATCAACACAACAGGATTAATGTACATAACACTCATTAAGAAAATGAACAAAAAAGAACGAAAATGTGATGTGCATAGAGATTAACACACAGTCCTAACAGGAAAATCGAAATTTTTTGGAAAGATATACCAATAATTTTAACATGACGAAACTCAAATCATTATCTTTGTTATTTATTGGAAGATAATGTTTCTGAAAAGTTTTAATGTAGTAATAATAATTATTATTACGATAATCATGATAATATTTTTAACAATGCTGACACTGCAAAATATTTAAAATAATAATTGCTAATATTGTAGTTTTTAATGTGATTATCTTTAAAATTTATGATATGTGCTTATTTAAAATTTATAATATTAAAATGGGCATTATTTTCATTGAATATAAAATTTTTGGCTGAAAAATGCTTCTATGAATGAGAAATTTAGTTAAAATTGTTAATAATATAATTTTTGTTTTAATTGTAATCAAACATGTTATTCGTTTTTTTAAAAATTGACCGCAATTAAATAATTCTAGTCGGCATCAAAATAATTCATTAGTGCTCTTGATATAATTGTTATTTGGAAAATGATATAGGCATTACCATCTATGATGAAATTAACTTAAACACATTGACTGAATAAAAATCATTTTATAATCAAGGTTTATTTAATATTTGAGCATATTTATCGATATTCATAAAAATATTATATTCTGTTAGTTATAATATTGACGTAATCAACTTGACAATTGTCTATTTCTAATATTGTGCGTTATTTATATTGTAGTAGGAAACATGTGACGTTGTGACATTGTTATTGATATTATCCTCAGCATTACATTTAGTATTGCAATATCAATTTGTTGATATTATAATATCAAAGTTAATTATAAAGTTAAAATATAATCTTTAAAATTGTATCATGTTTACTTCTGTTTCTGATGAAATGTAAAATATAAGAGAATTCGTTTTTAAAAGGATGAAATAAAACGACTTAAAACATTCTTGCCATACGTTCTGACAATTTATAAACATGTTTAATAATATTGTTGGGCTATTCATATTTCTCGTAGCAAGAAATGAACAATCGTCCAGTTGTTAACTGTTGTTGTTTTAATACGATTATTTTGTTTAATGTCGTATCACTGTTTTCTATTAATAAAGTTATTAAACTGAAAATACAACGCTTTATGTAACAGTTTTTAAAAGTAAATTATAACTATCTAACACTATTGATTTTGTAACGATTCTAGTAGTTTTTGATATTGGTTGATATATTTTCTTCAAAGAACTTTACAATACATCTGCCTTTTACATGACCATACATAAATTTGGTTCAACTTTACGCAAAATTTTGTTCTCATTTTTTTCTTGTAGAAATTGAAATTAGTCACTGCACAAAAAGCAACAAAATCAACAAACAAACAAACAGACAAACAAACAAACCAAGACATCTGAGTAGTCGTAATAATATTGCAGAAGATGATAATGATGATGATGATGATGGCAATAAGATATTTTCATAACATATAGTTTTAATAATCTTTATTTCAATATTTTTCACAGTAATTATTCTCACTGAAGAAATAGGAATTTCCTCAGTGAGAATAAATATATTAAATCAAAGAATTCAAACTAATCAAAGTGTTGCAAATGAAAATATTATTGTCATTTTATTATCTTTTGCTTCAGTATATGGTTTATCTCTCTTTTATCAATATTAAAGTCCCCGCGTAATTGTAGGCGACGGATAATTTCCCACTCAACCACCTCTTTTCTTACAGACGAGAGGTCGCAAACATCTCCTTGTTCTATCGTTATTTCAATGGTGAGTGTTCACATGAACTACACTCCGCAGTTCCAGCAGTCCTAACCTTCATAGAAAAACTCCGCTATGTCATGCACATTGTAGCGAAGCATTCTCATTCCATTTATATCCCCCTGGTGAAATGTAAATTTCCATTTAAGCCGCTTCTTCTCACAAACCGCTGCCTTGTAGAACCAATTTCCCGAATACTACAATTTTAATCTGTTCAATTCAGAGTTAACCGTTATCTTTTGCACATATCTGAATAAAATGTACCTCTTACTCTAGAACCCTCTACCTTGAGTGACCTCCAGGATGTGGCCCCCAGGATAATATTTATTTTCTCATTAAAGCTTGAGATAAGCTTTTGTTGTTACTGAGCAGTAAGGTAAGAGTGGTTCGCTCAAGGAGTTTCTTACCCGCCAACAAGCAAGGTATTTGTCGATTGACCAAATCGAAAGAGGAAGTTGATTTATACCTTCCTTAAATTAAATTAATTAAAATTCTAAATGGATACAGGTAATCATTAGCCATTAAGTTTTAATCTCAACATTTTGAATCTCAACATTTTGAATGCGAATTTATGAATATATTTACCTATATACGAGCGCAGATGTACATGATACGAAATTGTGAAAAAATTTATTTAAGGAATTTTAGGGGAAGTTAAAAATTAGGCCAAATTTCCGCGTGTAATTTCTTTTTCTTTGTTGTGTAGAATAATAAATTTGTAAGTGGCGTGAGAGTTTTGAAACAAATCGGATGAAAAATATTAATAGAAATCAGTGAGGATGCAGACACGGATACACACATACACTGACACGCATCTTCAGTTTTGTTTATATAGAAGTACATGTTAATCGAGGAAAATTATAATGAAAAACAGATATTTAATAGAAAAAGTCAATCCCGTTTTCTATTTGTTATTCAAAAGTTATTCGATAAATCGGCCTTCGGCTTCAATGATGGCCTTGATGAATCTTCGAAAACAACATCATTTCTGAATCAGATTGTTCCCGTTAAAATTTGTTAAAATGGAATTCTTGATATTGTGGGTCGATATTTTTCTCGATGATGCCCTCGAATTCACATTGGGGAGTAAAGAGGAAGACACATTTTGACATAATTGAAAATTCTCCAATTCATTTACTCGTTAGTAACGTGTGCCATGTAGGATGGAGAATATAAAAATTATTTAGCATGAAATACTGGGGTGGGGAATGAGCCCGATAATAAACAACAAAGAAACCAAAACATCCAAAAGAAAATAAAATGATGTCAGTATGATCCATTTACCGCTGTATTCTGTCAATGACCAAAATGAAGAAGCTCGCTAATGACAGGTGAGGGGCAAAGTAAATTACAGAATGGGAAAATATCACGGTAAAATTCAGTCAAATCAAAAAAAGGGAGACAAAAACAAACAGGAGAAGTTGAGAAGCATAAGAAGAATTGTAACAAAATTGAATACCGGAAACAATCATCAATAACATTAATTATGTGAACAAAAAAGTTTAGCTTAACCAGAGATGGAATCCGTCAGGAATACGCCCTATTGTGTCTATAGAGGATTGAAAAATAAATGTTGATTCACGTAAATCAAGGTCGCCATTTTTACCTACCTGTAATCTGCCGAGAATAAACGCTTTCTATTAGTTCTCATCTTCATCTTGATTTGATTCTCAAAGAATCCAACCAGATCATGAAGAGAATAGTGTTTGTATCGTAAGATACCCTCTTTTTACATCGTTCGCACCACCATTCTTGTCACGGCTAAATGCGTTGAAAAAGACCATTAATTTTACCACAAGCCACAGGGGCGACACATTATCGCACACATATCGATGGGCACGAGATGTTTGGGATCGATACGAACAATCAACCCGCTGACATAATCCTAGAACGGGCGTATCTAAGGACAATGGAAGAAGGCGTGCACAGTCATTTTTTCTAAATCACGATCATAGCTACGCGAAAACTAGCGACAAGGACATGAAAGAGCGCAATAGATCTTCTAGCTAAGTGAACAAGCCGAGCCGACCACATAGGTCCGACACGATCCTTTCATTACTTCCCATTCTCCTAGTGCGTGTAAGGTCACTGGAACTAGACGTAGCACGCAAGGCCTATCGACGCTCGGTTAAGAATTCAGACTGATTCCCAGGTATACGACGGCGCTCAACCCCAGAACGGAAATGTTAAGGCTAGAAAAAGCATTCCTAGCACTCCTCCACAACAGTGAATCTTTCCTACGTTGGCGTGACGTAGGAAAACCAACCTCGAGGAGTGTCGGTGACTCACCAAGTGTGGCGTTCCCTGCAATCCCGCCACCATGACACGGACGCTGCCACAGACGGCTCTGCGGACCTTCGACTTGCTTCCACCCTACAAGAGGGAAAAGAGCAAGTACTCGACCGCCTCCCAACGGTCGTTACTCCTTTTGTTACTGTTGCTACTCCTTAGTCGACTACTGTTTGGGAGGCTGTTAAGGCTGTTACTCCTTCTGTTGAGTATGATGTTGAGGTTGTTGAGTACGCTGCTGCTACTGTTGCTGGGGTTGATGTTTTACCGACCGCTGCTTCTGCTGAGTCTGTGGTTGAACGGAGTGCTGCTGGGTAAACAGCTGCTGCCGAGGCTGAGGTTTCTGCTTACTTTTATGATGCTGTTGTTGCTGGGACTTTTATTGACGAAATTAATACGGGACTTAAATAAAAAAAAATCACTCAACTAAGCCCTCACTCAAACATATGAACAAATATCCAAACATATCAACAAATACAAAAGATACCCTAAAAGAAAAAACAAAAGGCGTCCAGCATTAACTAGAGAAGTGACATCCCCAGTCACTTAACGTGGGAAGGGAAATTAAACTATGGAGGGATAAAAATAAAAGAGGCCAATGAGCATACATCCTCTATCTGAGTGAAATGACCAGGAACGAAGGATAAGACAAATCTAACACATCATTCAATAAATCCCGAGCCCAACTAATAAAACAACTTTTAGTCAAAATTCGATTTTATTTATAAATATAGTCCCCTTTTAGGGTTTTACACTGAATCCCACGCTTCTCTAACAATTCGATGCCTTTTTTGTAGAATGATTTATTTTTAGCCTCAAAATACGCCTCAGTTTCCAATACCACTTTTTCATTAGAACCAAATCTCTTCCCATTTTATGAAACGCTGGGTACTTATATAAACATACACACACACACACATAGTTCTATATATAAACATACACACACACACATTTATATCTATATATAGAAAAGGAGCTAGTATTAAATACGAATTTATTTAAGTTGATGTACACAAGCGCACGCGCATATGGGTGTATGTTTGCTTGTGTTGGTCGTAGATGTGCGCCAAATTAATGATTTTTAAAATCAAAATAAAAAAAACGAAGATTTTCAAGAGACATTTTACATAGAATTGAATATTTCTATATGAAATAAGTTATTCATCCCAACATATCTATTGATTATACAAATGTACATATTACGGAGTTATACGGAAATTTAAGAAACTGGCATTAGTCGAAATATTTGAATTTTTATTCGTTTAATATTATTATTTTTTTAATGGATTTAATGTTGAGTGGAAAGTTTGTTTATTTATATATATATATAGTTAAACAGTACATTATAAGTTCCACTGGCCTTAATCGTTTGAGAAAGCGTTTGGAAAATATATCTATCTTCCGGTAGGAATCGAAACTGCATACTCCCACACCGGATAATGCTATTGCCAGTAAATTTCCGAATTACTCCGTAAGGTTATCTTCGGTTGAATTTGCTTACATTGGATACAATCTGAGCAGATATTAATCGTTTGATAAAATTTGGAGAATACCTATATAAAGATTAAATTGAATCTTGTTAGCCATTAAATCTTTCGTGGGTCGTTTGGTAAGACACGTCTGATCTCAAGACGTCATCTCTCCTGTGTGGGAGTATGCAGATTCGTTTCCGAAGATAGATATGTTTCAAACAGGCCATTGGAAATTATAATGTACTGTTTGACTGTATATAAAAAAATAAACAGACTTTCCACTCAAATACGAGCACCCTTAAAAAAATAATATTAAACAAATAAAAATTCACATATATATATGTAATTCTTGATGAAAGAAACAGAAAATGCCCAACAACAATTGCTTATTTCAAATATTTCTTTTTAATCAGGTCAAAACAAACAGTTGTACAGAAGGATATAGGATAAAAAGGTAAAAGGAAGCAGAATTCGATCACCTTGATCCAGTTTCGAATACAAAACAATTTATCACTGACCATCATGCTGATGTCTACGTCAAAACTGGCGACTTGTAGTCATTATTCATTCTTTCTATCAAGATCAGGCTAAATCGAAAAGAAAGCTGAAAAGAAAGTTTTGATAATAAAAACATGGTTTGTTTGTAAAACATAGTTTTATCCAGTGTTTACGCAATGGCAATAAAATCGTATGAAAAATGTCGTAAAAATTGTGATATGGAGCGGAAAACAAAAGTCAAGCTATTGTGATGTAAAGTAAAGTAAAAAGTTTGTAGATGGAAACTAAAAAATTATTATCTTCTCTTTCAGTAGAAATAGTTTGATTGTCAGTTAATTCATAATTTTCTTTTCAACACTCGTGTTCATATTAGACAAATCTTTTCTTGTTTGAGAATTTGTTGAAAATCAAAATTTAGGAACAGCTTTTTTTTGTTATTCCGTAGGTATGTCATTTTACAGTTCTTGATGTGAATGTAACGCCATGCGTTTGGCTGATGGCAACCTTCTTGCTTGAAATGCTAGAAAACTGTAAAGCGGAAAACTTTTCTGCACAAAGGAAAAATAAAAAGTATGATTTTCAACAAATTTTCAAGAATTAAATATGTCCGATTTTGAGACTAGTGCTGGAAAATATTTTGCTTCATTTTTCTTGCTTACTTTAGTATTAAAATATTCGTTAAGTCATATTTATTCACTAAGTTTTAAAAGAATTGTACATTAATCTTTTTCCTCTATTGTTTTTCAATTGTTTTTCTATTTCGATAGTCATTCTAACGACAAAACTAAGTCCAACAAAAATGTAATTGCAATAATTCTACTAAAATGCATTTACTGTATTTGTAGATACAAACGCAGGCGTTCTGTACTTTTATTCTAAAAGCACTTTTATTCTAAAATGGCCGAAAATCTTAGAGAGTCTTGTTCATGTTTTTACACTAAAAAAGCAGTGAGGAAGATACATGCGTTTCAGACTGAACGTGTTCAAGGAAGATAAATGCATTTAAGTCTACCAGCAATATAAAAATCTTTAGAGCAGCTACTTGTTTGTGAATTACTATATTAAAAAGAAAATCTTATAGTTTCTGTTGATGAAGTTTCTGAACACTACAGAAAGAAACAGTTTTATTTGACAGAAAGATTAAGAATTTGAAAGAGTTAAATTGTCACCTCACAGGTTGCTATCTTCTTCACTAAACATGCATTAAATAGGAAAATAGATTTTTATACATCCATGTTTCTTCTCCATATTTCACAGTTTATATTTTTCATTTTATATATATTGTTTCGTCAAGAATTTCAATACTTCTTCAGCATGATTATTATTATTATAGCCATTTTATTTTTTATTTTATTTTTAATAATCTTTAAACGTGTGGCACAATAAAGGTTTCTTTGGTTTGATTTCAATGTTAACAGATTGCATTTTAAAATGTATGTAATTGAATTTCCTGGAAATGAATAATAGATAGCTTATACCGATAATGATTCGAAAATCACTATTCTTAAAAAAAAAAAAAAAAGAAAAACAAAGAACCAAAGAAGAAAGGATGGATATTTTTTAATCGTTCAAAAGATGCACTCGATAAAACTTTCAATGATAACCAACGGGCAGTTACCTTCTAATTTTATCTTCCTTCTACATCAGCCAGATTTCGTAATTAACGCAGAAACTCTGTTAATAATTGTGTATTCATAATTGGTATTAGTGTAACGTCCTTAAAGCAACATCAGATAATTGATATATTTTATTATGCAACGAATTATACCAATTGTCATGTCCTTGTTGAAGTTATTAAAATATTTTGAAAAAAGCTTTGCATAAAATAAAAACCTTGGGATAACCGACATTGTGATTTCCATTTAAAAAACCGGTGAGCAACATATGCACTTCCAAATAAACGATATCACGCACACCCTGTACGTACACATGCACTATTCATATATATTTTGATATACACATTGAGTTGAGTGTACGTGTTCGATATGGCGTTATTTTGGTGTAATTATAAAAGAAAATGACGTAAGTTTCACCCGATATTTTACAATATAGGCACATGACTATTAGCATCAGTACACAATCAGATACGATTAGGTATTGTGTTGATTTTATGCATTCATTTATAGCACATGCCACGGTGTTATATATATATATATATATATATATATATATATATATATATATATATATATGAATAGAATAAGTAAAGAACAAATAGGAAAAACTGTCTTTAACATGTATCACTTTAACAAGCTTCTTCAAAGATTCATTAAAGACGAATGATTTAAAAATCTAAGTGACAGTATGTTGATTGAGGTATGGTTTCATTGGTCAGATACATGTCACGTGTGATAAAGCAATTCTACATTTAATATTCCTCCATTATTTTATCACTCGTGAAGAAGTTTGTTAAAGTGAAACATGTTAGACTAAAGACACTTTTTCCCTACTTGTTCTTAACTTATTCTATTCATCTTGTCGGATTCTGATCCATATATTCAACACACACACACACACACACACACACACACACACACACACACACACACACACACACACATATATATATGAATTTACTAATTTAAATTTATTAATTGTATATATATATATATATATATATAACAACGTAAATTAATAAATATATGAGGGTGCACATGTGTATAGTATTATTATTCAGGTGTTAACAAAACAGTGCTCAGTGTATGAACAGAGCTGTTTTATATATACACATATTAATAAATATACATATTATCATACGTCTATGGCACGACTCGGAGTTTCATGCGTTATGCATTCATCAAGTGCAAATATCAAACTAAAATTGAATTTAAGTTCACTCGATGTTCGTGGGAATTAAAATCTTTAAAGTTAAGTTACTGCTTTTAATAACAAGATTAAAAATATTAATATTCTTAGATTACAAGTAGATAAAAATTTAAAATAAAAAATAAAATAAAAAATATGAAAATAATAAACTGCAGGGAGAAATAAGTGAAGGGGCGTAAATCATGAAACGTAAAAAAGTAAATATTCAAATATTATACGTAGAAAAAAAATTAAAATTTTAAATAAAAATGAAATAAAAGAAAAATTAAAAAGAAAAAAAAGTAAAATTTAGAATTAAAATTAAAAATTAAACAATGTAGGTAGCAAAAATGCCTTTTAGAAAAACTGAATGCCGTCATAGTAAAATATACTTACTTAAATTCTTACACCCAGATTGATATAGATTCTTCTATACGTTTGCCACTTTCTTTCTTTCTTTCTTTCTTTCTTTCTTTCTTTCTTTCTTTCTTTCTTTCTTTCTTTCGCAATATTACTTTTAACAATTATGAATTAAGCACCTTTTATTTTTGCTCCTTACATTGTTTAATTTTTAATTTTGATTGATTTTTATTTTATTTTTATTCAAAATTTTGAAATTATAATTTTTTATCTACACTTAATTTTTTATCTACATTTAATCTCTGAATATTTAAATTTTTACGTGTCATGATTTACACCATTTAATTTCTTCTCCATGACAGTTTCGCTTTACGAAAGTTTATTTTTGTGTCTATTTGTCTGTCAAATTATCTGCATGAAAATCTATTTGTTTTTTGTTTTTTGTCTCTCTTGACTTTATGAATATCTATTTGGATTTTTGTCTGTCAGCTTGACTTTATTTGTTTTTGTGTTTGTCAGATTGGTTTTATGAAAGCTTATTTGTTTTTTTGCTTGTTTGTTGGCTTCACTTTATGAATGTCTATTTGTATTTGTGTCTGTCAGTTTCGTTTTATGAAAGTCTTCTGGGTTTTTTGTCTGTCAGCATGGCTTTATAAAAGTGTATTTGTCTTTTTATTGTTTTTCAGCTTGGCTTTATGAAAGTATATTTGTTTTTTTGTTTATCAGATTGGCTTTATGAAAGTTTATTTTTTGTTTATGTCTGTCAGCCTGGTTTTAGGAAAGTATATTTGTGTTTGTGTCTATGAGCTTGAATTTAAGAAATTATATTTATTTTGTCTGACAAATTAACTTTACGAAAGTCTATTTGATTTTGTCTCTCAGCTTGGCTTTATGAAAGACTATTTGTGTTTGTGTCTGTCAATACTGGCATCATGAAAGTTTTCTTGTCTTTTTGTCTGACAGACAAAAAGACAAGTCTTTATGAAAGACAAGTCTTTCATAAAGACAAAAATAGTCTTTATGAAAGACTATTTTTGTTTGTGGCTGTCAACTTGGCTTCATGAAAGTTTTCTTGTCTTTTTGTCTGACAGCTTGGCTTTATGAAAGCCTATATTTTTGTCTGTCAGATTAGCTATATGAAAGTCTATTTGTTAAAATCAGCCGAAATATTTGAAAAGCAACGGAATGTAACAAGAAAAATTAACAAAAGCAAAGAAAGAAAAAATACTCTTTTTACTGTAACTTGTGTAAATTAAAATTGATTAACATTTTTATGTTCATATTCTTTGTTATTGTCTTTAAAAAAATACATTTTGCTTTGATCATTTTCAAACACTATTTTCTTTCATTCTTCAAAAGCGTTTTTATGCCTATCGATAGATTTGTTTTCTTTCATCTATTCTTTTATTTCTAATTTTCATCTACGTTCTCTTGTACTTTTGATCCCAAACACGTAACCCCCTCCACACAGACACACATTTACTTACATATATACATTCTTTGTGTTTGTTAGAAACTGCTTTATTTATAAGATATAATATTATTTGTTTAACAGAATTCATAAAATCTGATCAAATTGTAATAACATATTTCATAAAATCTTTTTCAAATAAATATTAAAGAATGGACTTCATGTCATCCAATAATATATTTGAAGATAATATATAGTTGGTTAATAAAAAAATACATGGTTAACACTCAAGAACAGCCTCCCTTCTACAATTATATTTTTCGGAGAAACATTTATAATATAAGTCTTAAGTTATATATATGTGTGTGAGTGTGTGCGTCTGTGTGAACTCTTGTGCATGCACACACATGTTAACAAGCGTATCTTTTTCATTTACATATCGGTATTATTTATTAATTAGATTCTTATTCAAGATCGTAAACATTGGTAGATATTAAATCAATTTGCTGTAAGTTCAGATTGATGAAGAGGCGTTATAATAACACACACTTTTATGCGTGAGTATATATATATATATATATATATATATATATATATATATATATATATATATATATATGTTAAAACTAATTTGTGATATGTTTACCATTGGAGGGATTTAAAACTAAGATCGGACACATAATGGCCGTCACCGGATGATGTGCTCATCGTTAAAAATTATCAGGAATTTTCGCCCGTTTATTGTACCTTAAATTTTCAATGTAAATCAATTTTCAATGTAAATCAATTTCGTTTTTCGTGTAGTTTATCAATTTCTTGCACACACCTTACAACGATAAGAAAAAGTATTGCTCAGTAGATTAAAAGCATTTCAGATCAATCTTAATACTATTTTTAGAAATTTACTTTGAATAATTCAAAGAAAATATCAAGCCTGAATTACTTAAATTAACAAAACAACATAATGCTCCTGAAAAATGTTGTTGGATGTATTTGAGCCTCAGTATCAAAAGTTAAATAATTGATTCGAATCCCATTGCTGCAAATTTTGGTGTTTGCGTTTGTTATCTAAGACTGTAGAAATAAAATAAATTAGAAGCCGCCGAACAACAACAGTTTATTGCTGAATTGGTTAATATATTTTCTTTTTAATACTGAATTTTTTGAATTAATGACTGGTTGATCTTTATATATACATATATTCTGGAACTTCGGAAATATCATTTTGAATGAATCTGTCCGTCTTCTTACCCAAAAAGAGAAGGAAAAGATTTTTTACAAAAGAGAGAGAGAGAGAGAGAGAGAGAGAGAGAGAGAGAGAGAGAGAGAGAGAGAGAGAGAGAGAGAGCAAAACTCTTTGTCCCCATGTATACCACTGAGTTGCTGAGACAAGCATCGCTACAATAAATATACAGAAAATATCCGCTTTTAGGAAATCGAGTGATAAACGAACAGTTTTACTTCTGGTAAATTCCTTGCAGTAAAAATGTTTAATTATTGTCTTTATTATTTCTTCATTATTTTTATTTGTATAGTGTTCTTGCATTTTTCATCATTCCCAATTACGTTTTGTATTCAAGCTCAAATTTGCTGTTTTTAATCATTCTATTTACAACCCTCTGCCTTTGCTTTCTCCTTATTTCAAGTTGCTTTTAAGCAAATCATCCAGTCAAATGCTATATTCATTGTCAGCACAGAAATTACGAAAATATCTTCAAAGAATGTATTGTCGTTAATTCATACAAAAAAATTTAATTCTTACACAAACGATGAAAGTTCTTTGTATAAAATATTCACCAATCAGATTCAGATATTTTCATTTCCTTTAACAAATTTTTCTCCTCAGATATTAACTGATTGAATAACTGATTGAATATCGTAAAGATGAATTAAGAAACTTCTTTTAGAGGATTTGGCTATCCTTGTTATTTACAACTGCAAAATCAAAGGTTATTATTATTATTATTATCATTATTAATATTATTTTTGTTATTATTAGTTAAGAAACTCAAATCGTTCGTAAATTTTATCCATATTTTGCTTTTCGCTTTTCTGTGCTATTTATTAAAAATATTTTTTCAAGCATTTTCCTGCTGATTTGTTTCGCATTTGGTTGCATTACTTTTTTTAAAGGAGCTGTACACACAAAGCTCCATTTTATAATATATGAATGAGTTACAAAACAAAATTTAGCCCCCAGGAACCTTACTTTATATAAACCCGTGTTATATTCTTACCTATTTCTTTTCATTTCACACGATATATTATTCATATTATCCACAGGAAATTTTTCAGATTTATTATATTTCTTTCTGATATTTTTAAAACTCTAAGCTATATTAAGTTTTTTCTTGTAATTTTTAAATATAGATACCTATTGATTGTAATATTTCCAATGGATTTTTGGCGTTACTTTCCTAAAATAACTCCTAAAAATTTGCTCGCTTTTGATTAAAAAATAAACCTTATATTAGACTTACGAATCGTAATAACTTCTTTTGCCCACTATAGGAATAAACTATTGCATTATACTAAATTGACTCTTTATTAATTATTAACTTTTCTTAGTATGGTGTTTATGCAGATAGACTTTGCAATATATATATAATTCTGTAAGCATTTCAGTGCACCGGTATCTGTGTGTAACTATATTTCTGTATCTATCGTTCAGTGTATGTGCGTTTCATTCTAATGTATGTGTATATGAGGGCGAATGTTGTCATACGCGTGTCATACACAGGTTTGTCTCTCATATAATAGTCGTGTTGAAAATGGAGTTTTGCCTCACTCGCTTCGCTTCTTCACGCGCGTCTCGGCGCTGACCTGGAATAATAACAAGGATTACGACGTAAGCTACAATGGTTGAAATGAAATAAAACCAGAATAAAAACCGATCTATGACGCAGGCTATCCTTTGCCACTCAGCGACAACAATTTTGCGAGAGAGCAGTGCCTGGTAGACAGCACAGGGCCATTTTTCATCAGTCTGCTTGCACTCAAAGTCCACGTTCTTTTCGTTCTGCGTCTTCACCGACAACTGACGCGGGAAGTGGTTGTTATTCTCGCATTCTGGAGATTTGCGCGAGACTTCCGGTTGCGGCGCGGGTGTTTCTGGAATTATTTCCTCCTCCCTGAGCCACGTGACCTCGCCCTCATTGGCAACTTCGGCAGTTTCCGTAGTGTCTATATCGCTCTTGGTATAGCGCCGGTGTCGTACCCTGCCCACGTCGTAGAGGGAGCGAGGGTGTTTTTCGCGCTGGGCCGCGATCGAACCAATTGTCCCGTTCTGTTTCTTATCTTTGCCGTGCTTTGTGCATGTGTATAGGCCCTCCTTTTCCTCAGTCTGTAAAAGAATAAATCAACAATAAATTTTAAAATTGTAAAAGAACAAGCCAACAATAAATCAGTAAATAGCTTTTATTTATTGCGAGAATACGAGGATGTGCGAGTGGTGAAGCGGTTAACTGTGGAAAACTGAAACGGCAGGCCGTGTAATACACACTAATGCTCTCTGAAATAGGTATGAATACATCTCTTCCTGTAGAATTAAATAGGATCTCTAGCCTGGGGGTAACTAATCTGGGAGAAGGAAAACGGGAAACTTACTCTTATGCGTTTCCCAAAATTAGTAAAGGTAATTCATATTTTAAAGCAAAGGAAACTGTTGAGAGTTATGATATTTTAAGTGATTCAATGGTACATAGAATACCAGTAAAGGAAAGAATAAACATAGAGTAAAGTTTTAACAGCGTGTATTGACCAATTTTCAGAATATATACATAGTTATGTGAAAAGGCGACAAAATTGTTGATGTGTGGTTCTTCAGTTGCCGTTGGTAAAAGAAGTGGCAAAGCATTGTTGGTAAGGAAGGGTGCGGGTAACGGGTTACGGTTGGTGTTAGTAGACACTGATGAGGTATGTGACTGAGCCGTCGAAGTGTTGAACCGAACTATCTGCCGTTTGATAAGTGCTGGCTCTCAGGCCAATCATTTTTTGGCAGCAACGTTTGTGATTGGATATTGTATTTAGGATTTGTTTTGTGTTATGTGATGCTTAGAACACCTGGGCAGAAATTTTTTATTTTGAATTTTGCTTCCTTAATGAAAATCCAACATTTTTAGAGAAACGTATTTGTGAATAAGAAAGATATTTTGATTTAAGCAGCATAACAATAGTCTGAAGAATAATTACCCAATGCACATGTTAATTCCTACGATCTAAGCAAAAGGGTTTAAACCAAAAGACCAAATGTAACATTTTTTTATTGTCACGTTTGTCTATAAATTTATGAGGTGACATGCATTTATGGAAAAGATAGTAGAATTTTTTCCCTTTGCCATCGTTAGTAATTCATTCGTTTCCTTTCTCTTGCTTACCCAAGACTAGAGTATTGCTGACTCTGCAGTCTAATCCATAGTTGGTGGTTGATAAGATACATTTTCTCATGAGAATTTATGTGAAAGTGAATACAACAACATACTACACAAAAATTCTGCTTGTCAGAACTCGGCCCGCTGTTACATCAGCCACAAATCGTACATCAGATCATTGTGGCATCAAAATTGTAAGATTTGATTTTATGTAAATTGATTTTTTTCTTTTAAAATCTTGAAAAACAGATTTACCGGCCTTATATGAAAAAGGAGAATATTCAAGTGTATATTTATGATGCTTGTAATCAGTTTCCTCAAATACATATTACGAATGTTGCCGTTGGAAAAAGAAGTGAGACGCTTTTGTTTTTTTTTTCTTGTGTTTGATTTTTTTTCTTTCCCCAGGTAATGGTAATTATTCGGCATTTCAATCTTGGCTGTATGCTCCCTCCGTGATTTGGAATAGGCATGTCAGCTAACCTCCTTGTAACCTCTTGAACATGCCGAGTCGGTATAAAATGCCCATGCTAAAAAATAACAATTGCCGATTTACCTGATGATTGCATGAAAAACGCAAGGAAGTTTTTAGATTTGGTCGGTTCATTGGAAATTTATCTAAAAGTTTGAATTTCTCTATCAGGCTTTACATAATGGCAAAACTCAGGCCGTGGCTTTAGATATCTCGAAGATTTGGTCTGTTGGTCTTCTTCACAAACTCAACGGCTATGGTGTCTCTCGTTGCATATTTGACAATCAAATCGTTCTTAACAAATCGGGTAATGAAGATCGAGTTTACCAGTTACACTGCAAGATCCTTTCACATCAATGCAGGGATCCACAGAGATCTATCTTTGGACCTAAGTTATTTTTTTATCATTATCAAAGACCTCGATGTCATCAGTTACGAACGGTATTTATGTCGATGACACGACTATTTACTTCAGTCCAGGTTCGACAAAAAACAAAAAAAAATATATAAGAACTGGCAACTGCCCTCGAAATTGAAATCAGTGGTTAATTGGGGCAAGGAATAGTTTATAAATTTTAACGCCTCCAAAACAAAACTGCTTTCATTTAATCATCAGAGAGAACCTGTTCTGCCTTCTATCAGCGTGGTTGATGATAGACTCTAGGAGAGTAATTCTTTGCGGCTATTAGACTTGCGTTTTTCACTAAGTGGAATGATTATATTGCTCGGTCTACTGCTAGGAAAGTTGGTTCACTGTGTTTTGCAGGATAATTCTTTTCTTGCCTTGAATACATCTTGCATATGTATAGATCTACCATTTGTTTGCGCATTGAATATTGCTGTCATATCAAGTCCGGTGTTCCTACTATATATCTTGAGATCCTTGCCAAAATTCAAAGAAATGTCTGTAATGTAATTGATCCTGACCTTGCGTCTCGATTACAATCACTTTCCAACCACTGTCACGTGGCTTCCCTCTGTTTTTTCTACAATATTTTCCTGACAATTGTTCCGATGAGATTTGCTCCTTGGTGTCTCGACTGCATGAATTTAAACAAACTTTCTCGGTCCAATCTTTACGTACACACTACTTTCATACTAGAAAATGGTATAAGAAGTTGATTAATACATAAATCGAAATAATCGTAAAAATTCACTCTTGATGGTTTTACACCTTTACTTCAGATTGCTTGCAGAAATATTTTTGCAAATGGATTTTCAATAAGGGTGATAGTAAATAAATTATTTTCTTTCATAACTTTGATATAAGGTTTTGCATGTCAACCTATTTTTATTTGCATTCTTTACTAATATATTATTGTTGTAAAGTAAATTTTGTTTATCACTTTGTCAGAAATAGGTACAGTAAGACTAATTTAGGTTGATACCGCTGTAAATTATGTTGGATTCATCAGCTCAGGCAGTCAACTTTTCTGTCCCCTTCCTGATCACAAACCTGCCAAATAGTAATACGAATTGTCGTTGTGAAATTTTCTTGTTTCAACATATATGTCCTTTGAACAAACGCGTCTAATTTGTAAATAAGTACTCTAGAATCGGAAAGTAAATACAAGACGTCAAAAAAGTCCGTGTGCACTTTAAAAAATTATAACTTTATTTGAATTTGTGATAGAAATAATCTGTAAAAAATGTTATAACGTTTAATGTATCTAGTTTTAAGTATAGCTAAATTTGCAACAATTTTTAAATAAGTAAAAAAAATATGAACTGCAAAATCGTATTACCCTTTCTATTGCTAATGATGGAGGACATGTGGAAACTTAAATAAAAATTAAATAAAACCTTAAAAAATATAGATTTACTTCTTTCTAATCTTTTTTACAAATTATTTCTATCGCAAATACAAATAAAGTCATAATTTTTTAAAAATGCACACGAACTTTATAGACACCCTATAGAAACAAAATGACTTACCAATGTGATAACTTTCGCTAAATGTTCTATATCATGTTTCATTTTTAAGGGACTGGAGGCGATTTCCAGGATTAATTTTCGTAACCATTTCGGGGCTCGTCTCGTTTTCATTCCTCGATTATAAAGATTGATTACCATCACAGCCATAATAACAGACACGGACGTCATTGTCATGACCAGACACAAATAAATACCTACAAATAAAAATACGTGTGCAGAAGAATTACAGAAAAAAAAAGGAAAGCATGATTCACTTTCAAGTTTTTTCAAGGCTGATTTCTTTTTTTTTTTTTTTGAAATGGAAAACGATCAAAGCCTAATCGAAGCAGTCGAAAGATCTAATCAAATAACGCTTAATCTTCGGCAAAAATTAATTGATTTTTAAATGTTTTTATCCTTTAAAATTCCAAGGAAAAGAAATGTCGACAACAATGGGGACATATGGAAATTTAACAAATGCCCAGTTTTAAATGTTACGAGTCAAAACACCAAAATCTGCTTATTTAGTTAGAAACACGCGTTTCCTAATTTAAGAATTTATAAACGTTTTGTAACAATCCTTTGGATTAAAAATACATTGTCATCGTTAACGGTTAGATTTGTCAATAAAAAGGCTATAGAAAAGCAACACGAAAGTTGTGTAGTTAAATTATGGTCATGCAATTGTTCTGAGATTTTTTCACTTCAGTGGGAGCGCCAATGATTGATATTTTCACAGATTTAGTTTTAGCTTTTGGTGGTAAATTTTGATTGTAATATCTCCCGACTTTCCTTAGAAGTTTATGATATTTTATATACTTCAGAGAATGTGAAATGGACTTAATCAGGAATCAAATGTCAAAAACAAATCTTATTACGAGTAGTACTCATGGAAATTTGGGTTTTATGATAAAATTTTAAAAATGCACTCCATAGTGCATCTTTGAAAATTTTCCATAAACCCCAATTGTCCTATATTTTACTAAAAAAAAAAAAATACAAATTTTAAAGGGCACCTTTTTACATAATCGATTATGTAAATATCTATTGTTCTCGCTTTTTAGAAATGTTTTTCTTTTTTTTATTCATTCATACTTTGTAACCCTTTACTCACTTTCATTAGGCTGAAAGGATTAAAAAGAAAAAAAGAAAAAGTAAAATTCACTTTGAATATTCACGTGCATTTGTTAGGGAGAGGCAGCAGAATTAAGAATAAAGATTAAGTTAAATGGTTTACATACCTATTAGCGGAACTGATTCGGATGTAGCAGGTACTTGCTCAGCAATTAGTAGCATAAACATAGAAAAGGCTAGAAAAACTGACAGTCCAAGCGTAATCTTTTCGCCAGAAGTTGGCGGTAACCAAAAGGTGAGTAAAGTGAGTGCTGACAACATGACGCACGGAATGATGATGTTGAAGATATAATAGAATGTCCGTCGTCGGATGTACAACGTGTAAGTCATATCAGGATGCGGGTCCGGACAACACGAGTGAGTACGTATGTTCTTGTCCAGCGTTATGGCCAAAAGGTCCCACTCACTATTGTTGACATAGGTGGTCAAATCAACTGGTTTGTCCTCCATCATGGTCACATAATCGATCCATAGACCGCTGTAAATCCAGGAACCGAACCGTAGAATGCACTGTTGGTCGTCAAAGGGGAAGTAAGTTATGTCTACTTTGCAAGAACTTTTCAATTTGACCGGAACTGGCCACAATACTGTACCATTGTAGTCAACCAACACGTACGTGCCTTGCATAAATCCTGTGGACCCGTCATCTGCGCTAAAAAGGAAATAAAAGCATGAACTTAGTTATGAAATAAGACAGCTTTATTTGTCTCGAATAAAAAGACTTCAAGAAAAATGAAAAACACAAAACAATAAAAGGTTTTAAATAGCAAATAGCTAAAGACTCATAATTAAGATTAAATGAACCAAAATAAAAAGTGTAGCATTAATTCTTCGTTGACAAATTAAAAAATTAAAATCAAAACAAAGAAATAAATAAAGTATACAAAAGGCAAACTCTGCGCTTCTTGCTACTTAATTTTTTTAAAAGTCTATCATATCAAATTTTTTTTAAAGGTCTATCATATCAAAATTCAGTTTATTTACGAGAAAATTCAAAATTCACTTTCAAAGCACGCGTGTTACTGATACAAATAAATGAATTATCTGTAACTGACGAGAACTATGAAAGAAAGGAATTATTCCCCCATTTGTACTGCCCTCCTCGTAATAGGCATTATTATATCCGTAATTCATGGACGGAACGGAATAGTTGGAAAAGAATGACAATCATGCTTTGTTCTCAGAGAGACTTTTATACTACTAAGACAAAAAACTGTATATACAAGTGTTCCATGTGACGTGACCCCTGTGACTTATCCCACCAAAGGGAAATAAGCACTTTCTTTAACCCTACATATCCATTAATCTTTTAATCTTAGTCTTCTGTTATGTGTATAAAAGGTTTCTGTGTTCCTGTAAGAGATTTCTGTTGATTTAATTGAAAAATCCTTTTTCCTAATTTTCATCAACCACTTTTCTGATGTAACCAGTTTCAAAACTTGGTATCTTTGTTGATAACACAATTATTTGCTTCTGTCTTAATAGTTCGATAAAGTCGCACAGGCAAAAAATGACTCTCAATCTGAATATGACTTGGACAAGAAATGATTTGTTAATTTCAACGCCTTCAAAACGAAACTGCACTCTTTTGCCTTCCATCACCATGGCTGATGTTAACCTTTAGGAGAGTGACACATTATGCATTCTCGGACATGAATTGGAATGATTATATCGTATCAATTGCTAAATCTGCTGCTAGGAAAGTTGTGTCGTGTTAGACAAATTTTCTCGCTAGAATCTACCTTACAAATTTATGCATTTACCATTCGTCCATGCAGTGAATATTGCTGTCACATCTGGTCTGATGCTTCTGCTATGTATTTAGTGATTCTAGATGAATTACAAAGACGAATTTGTAATGCTATTGAACCTGATACACCATCTCGGCTTCAATCACTTTCACACAGCCGTAAATTAGTGTTTTTCTATTAATATTTTCTTCTTTGGTACTTAGGATTTATGAATTTAACTGCGGTCCTAGAATAGCAACAAAGTTCCATTGTTTTACAGTTTAAATGGCAGTTAGATATAACAGTAAGTTATATATTAACAGTTTCTTGTCTCGCACTTCTCGCTTGTAGAATTCTCTTCCGGCTTTTTAAAAAATTCCTGTTCATTAACTTATATATTTTAAATTTCTGTTCTTTTATCGCTGTCTCTCCTTATTATTTTTATATTAATGCATCTTTACGGTGAAATGAGTAAAAAACAAAACTTTTTACACAACTTCTTTCCTATTCACAAATCTATCAATGATTCAACTGATATAAAAATGTATTTTCTCTGCTGTTCAAAGATAATACCAGATAATACTGAAAACTTCTTGGGCCGACCAAAAAGAAATATGAATAAATAAATAAGTAAAAAGGAAGAGAAAATAAAATAAAAAAATTCTCAATGTTGATCAGATTTGAGAAAATGGGTTGAATGAAGATGCGAATCTTTCGAGAAACTTTACCACTGACAGTATATTGTTATCCAACCACCTTAAATACAGTATAAATGTAACAATGTTGTTAATATTATATTTTATTTTTGTCTATTATCAAATTTACATGACAAGCTTTAGGTTCTATTGGTTGATTTCAAACCTTCACCAAGAAATCACCACATTCATAGTTTCATTGATAGAATGAAGACAGATAAACTAATAGAACTGATGTAATAATAATACCAGTGACTTTTCATAGTGAGTAATATTCCTGCATAGTTTATTGATGAACCAAAATTTGACAGTGATTTAATACATAGTAGTATCATTAGTAATACTTTCATATTGGACCCTGTTAAGGTTGACTATCATAGTAATAACTTTTATTTGCTCCTGCCTGACAAACAATGGGAAGTAATTTGCCCAAATTATTACCCATGTAAAGATCAGAATTCCTCTGCGTGACGTTTGCAGGGTCACCAAATATGTAGGGACCTCAATTATGTTTATCAAATTGATCTTGTGTCAAACAAAAGTCCCAAAGTTTAGTGTTATCAGAAGGTTAAAAAGAATAAAACTGTATCGTTTGTATAAATAAATGAAAAATTATTTATCGAACAACATAACATCTAATTTGTATAAATTATTAAACTGTGAAAATATTCTAAGAGAAAGAGTAGTAAAGAGTTTAAAGAATTAAGAATTTGTTTCAGCGAAATGTGATCTGTGCAGAAAAATATAAGTCTGTTTCGCTGTATGTACCAATGGTTATTGTTTACATCTTTGTTCATCTCCTTCTTTTTGTGGATGGTGAGCAGGTGAAGAGGAAGAAGGAGAGATAAAGAAAGCAGTACGAGAGAGAAAGTGAAAGGGTGCGACAATTGTGTCCGATCGGCGGTCGACAATTTCTGCTACATCGTGCCTGGTGTTGACTCTATTCTCTGCTCCATCGTCGCTCTTTGATTCAACTTTCTTTCTATATTTATATAAAAAACGATTTGACATCGGCTTGTTACTTTCTTTCAGTTTGTAAATCGCTCTGTTTTCACTGGTTAAAATATCTTTCACACTGGCTCATGGAATTTGTCTTTTTTTCTTCAGAATGAAGCCAATCCTTTTTCTCATGGTAAAAAGAATAAATTTCGCACTAACTCGCGAGTTTGAAAACAGTGAAGAAAAGAGAGTTATATATATTTCGCATTCACCACACCCACCAACACTTTTTCTCGTCAGTCGTCGCTGTATAAAGTTAGAATAAAACTATTTCTTAATCACAAAGTTGAACTTTCTAACCTGTCCACCGTACTTGAAATGTGTTGACAGCTCGACAAATGCGAGATAAGATAAATATATGGTGATCACAAGTGACATAATTGTACAATTTTTTTCCGATAAGGGGAAGAAACTTTGAAACACATAACCTTTTAATGTACACACAGAATAACCATACAAAAAAAAAATGCAAATTATTTAAAAAATACGATGGCTAGATGATTGTATTAAACTTTAATTTTCGATTAGTAAATATAGTTTTCATTTTATAATCTGCTAACCTAACGTCTACAAGTCTTTGAAATATTTAACAAATATTTTTGAAACTTTATAAATTATTATAATTAAAAACAAAAAAACAAAAATGAAAACAATTCTTTCAAAATTTCATTATTATTCGAACATTTTTTTCTTTAGACTATAATGTCTGAAATTTATGTTATTTATTAAAGCAATTAAAAGCTGATCTAATTAAATAATGCCATAGTTTTATTGCATTTTTTTATTTTACTATTCGAAGCAGATTTCTGGTAAAAATAATACGATTTACATTCCTCAATGAGCCTTGAGTTTAACTAATAAAGCCAATTTTGTCTACATAATTTAATTCCTAGAAATTTCATGAATTTACGTGGAATAGGGGTAACAGATGAAAAAAAAAGTTTTTTTTCGAATATAAAAAAAATGATTTAAAAAATAATTTTATTCATTTGTGAATAAGTTTTTATCCTGAAAGTTTCATTAAAATCCGACAATTATTTGACTGTTTCACATATATAATTTCGAGCATTGATAGCGGTTATGTCATCCTGCACATTTTTGTAAGATCGCTATTTTATATTGTTTTAAACTAGGTACCTCCATTACGTCACAAAAATCCAACATAAAAAAAAGTTTAAAAAGGTTAAAAACTTAATAAAGGAAATTTTTCTATCCAAAACGTTTATAATATTATGAAGAGGAAAGATCAAAGTAAATTTTAATTATTTTATAAAATTTTTTAATCCCTTTTAACATTTTCGAAATTTTGTCAGAAAATTTTGTTTTTGATTTGGAGTTAGCGTGGTTAAAAATATTACGTCTATGTTATAATTGATTACGTCATTTTTTTTTCTTCACGCACTTTTTCGTTTTCCGAACACATTAATTAGGAAATTCTCGCAAAAATCAAATATTTGTCGGATTTTAATGAAACTTTCAGTACTCATTAACAAATGAATAAAATTATTTTTGAAATTATTACCTTCTTAAAATTTTGATGAAAACAATTTTTTTTTAAGTCTGTTACCCCCACCTTCAAGTAAATTCATGAAATTTTAATGAATTTTAATTTTCTGGAATTTTTTGTTTTATTAGTTAAACACAGAACTCATCGGGAAATATAAATCATGTATTTTTTTTATTTAAAATTATGATACACGATACCAAAATCTGCTCCGAAGAGAAATATAAAAAATGCAATAAAACTTTGATATAATTTAATTTGATAAGCTTTTAATTGCTGGAATAAATAATAAAAATTAAGGACATTATAGTCTGAAAAAAAATTTCTTTTTGATTAATAATAAAATTATAAAAGAATTGTTTTCATTTTTTTATTTTTTTATTATAAATAATGTATAAAGTTTTAAAAATATTTTAAAAATCTTTTAAAGAACTGTATGTGTTTTTCCTTTTAGTTAAGAATTGATGATTATACTGTCTATAAAACAAAAAAAAATTAATAAAAAATTTTCACCAAAAATATTTTTAAACAAAAAAATGAATTAATTATTTGTGCAAATACGTTCAAAGTTATAAAGTACGATGTTCAAATCTTATAAAGTACGGTGTTCCATATGGGTCAAAATGATTCTATAAGTTAGCAAGCGTTCTGGCAAAACATAACGCAATTTCAATCTTACGTTTCTAAAATTTAACAGCCTGTTTGCAAGTAATTCCATCAACATTTAAAAGTATCTTTTTATTTTAAAATCTTTAATTTTTGAATTAATTGTGACCGTAGGTGCATTAAGTAATTCATGATAATTAAAAAAAAGGATATGTATTGAACACTACAGTACAGTTCAAGAAAATAAAAACATTTTCATAACTGAACTTCAAAAAATATTCACGATAAAAGTTTGTTTTAATTAAATTTGAAGAATTATCATAAATGGTAACTTTTTATACATTTAGGAATTACCTAACTAACCATTATAAAAATTTCTAATTGATTTTTTTTTTGAGATTTTTAGACAAACTTGTCAAACATTTGTTCGCACTTTTGTCTAAAATACCCACTCACGAAAAAAATAATTAACAAGTAAGTCTTCTGATTTTGTTATACCTAAATTTAAAAAAAAAATGAAAAGGCATTCATTTCAAAATTCAGAATAATTTAAGATTGTGACAATTTTTTTTATTAAATTTGGGGAATTTTCTTTCTTTTTCCCCCCACTTACATGTTCTTTCAATTTTTTTTAAAAAAATGGACAAACCAAACGACAATGAAAAGTCTGGTTACATTTTATTTACACTTACCAAAATAAATTTGTTTTTTCTCATTGTTTCTTATTAAATTACAATTATTTTAAAAGAAATTTAAATTTTTAAAATTTTTATTTATTCAGAAAGCATATTCAAATGTCTGGCTATAAATCTAAACTAAAATTCTATAAAATATATAAGTGCTGAAATTGTTAAATTTTTAATTTCACTATTTGTTAAAAACCAAAAAAAAAAAAAAAAAAAAAATTAAAATTTTTTAGCACGATTGGTCACCATACACTGCGTATCAATCAACATCCGGTAGCTGTCATCTTTCGTCACCTCTATGAGTTACATAACAAAAAAAAGGACTACCGTAATTAATTTTGTTTTTTTTTGTAAATTTCTGGCAGTAAGCAATTATTAATTGATTGAAAATAGATAAAGGTAAGTTTTAATATTAAAATTTGACTTTAATAACCTGTCAGCACGTTTTTTTTATTTTTTCAAGATTTTTAAAAACAGAAATTAGGCTACTGTTTAATTAACGAGTCATTCAATTCAGAAATGGCGGTATATTTAAAAAAAAAATTAAAATTTTAGATTTAAATCAATATAATTTAGGTTAAAAATTACACCAGTATGTTTTGCTTACTAGAATTATTAAATTTAATCTCTTGGCTGTCAATTAAAGCTAATTTTAAAGCTTGAAGATAACTTATTTATTTTTAAAATTTCAATTTAATTTTAAGTGTAGGTAAAAAAATGGACTCCAGTGGAGGAACCTATTTTAAACAGTCTATTTTAAACAGGTCAATTTATTTCCCTTTGACCTGTTTAAATTAAATATGGGAGATAACTCTCATTAAATATATAAATAATCACGTGAATATTTGCAAAATTTTAATGCAATTGTCTGCAGTTCGCGTAACTTCTAACAAATACGTTAAAATTTTGTAAATATTCCACTTGTTTATGTACATATTTTATTATATTCTATTTTCTATAGAATCAAGAACTTATACTTCAGTCGTAACCACTTTAACGAACGAATCTATCAGTTTATTTTTTCAAATAAGAATTTTTTCCATGTTCTTTCTATTAACTATTTCCGGTTACGTAATTTTTTATTATATAAAAAAGAAGTCAATTTAGGAATCAGTTTATTTTCATGTCGAATCTTTTCTGCGAAAATTTCATAAATTTAAATATCTCAAATAATCTGTCTTTTTTTGTTTTCAATGGAAGCATATAATGGTTATAATTATCTCTCTTAAACTTAGTTTATAAGTTGCCTCCCTTTATACCATATTTTGAAAAAATTAACCAAACCTGACGATAAAAATGTTTCAATTAAGAAATTGTTCGATCAAATAAAATAAATATTGATGTGTTAATGTTTAGGATAATTAAGTCGATTTTAAAAATTGGAGCATACTACTTTCCTGGAGAAATCATACTATACATATGTAAATGAATTTATTTTATTTTTTATAAATTTATATTTTATTAATAAGTTTTTATTTAATTTATTAGAAATATAATTGTTCTTTTTCTTTTGTAAAAAATGACAGTTTTCGTGCCAATACATTGTTGTAAAGTAAGTTTAACTGAATAAATAAAAAAATAAATAAAAGAGCAAGGAGGAAGGCATCTGTTTAAATTATAATTATTTATATTTATAATTTATTATTTATTAGATATTGATAGATATATAGACAGATGGATAAGAATATCGCTAAATTTTAATCGAGGCGAGTAATTTATCAACTTTCATTACATATAAAGAATTATAATTATAGAGTTATGTCCTTACATTTCAAGTTCGCTTGGGCGATCATGTCTCGAAAAAACATGACTGACTGGGCAGAAGATTTTTCCCGCAGTAGGTTGCCATTACTTCTATCAACCAAGGCTATAGAACCGAATCTGTCCTGCTATTTAACTAATAGATAGAGGGAGAAGCGACAGATTAATACTTTTCCCAAGGGCCTTTGCACGCAAGTGAATGCAACGAATTCAACTGGAATTCAACTGGAATTTGAGCTCGGCTCACTGATTTCTCGTTGCGAGCCGATATCCACAACGCAAAAACATACATACATACATACATACATACATACATACATGCCTTATTATATCAAAACGAAGAAACCATCTTTCAAACATTTTATTTTTATTGGCATTACATTATATTTGCCTTGCATTTACAACTATAATTTACAACCATATTAATGATAATAATTGTTAAGAAATACCTTTTGAATTTCAATGAATTATATGATAAAATAAGAGTTTCAATTTTAAGTTAATACATATTTTTCTAAAAGAAATTACTTTTCTGATTTACGATATATCAGAATGTAAACACTGTTTGTGTTTGTGCGCGTCTATGTGAATGTGTGTGCATGCGTGTGCATGCGTGCAAACACTATTAAAAATAAAACACCGAGAAAAATGCAAATGTTTTTTTTTTCTATAGTTAATCAAATGGCATACTTATGCATGTACACGTGTTGTCTCTCTTGAAGAGAAACACAGTAATTATGATTGCGTATTGGTGCAATTTTCAGAATCAACATTTTTATATTCAGAAATTAAACAGGCTTACTTGTTGTAAATAAAAGTGTCGGGCAGCCATACGTTTTTGGCTGGAACTCTTAAAGATCGTACACTGTTGTATTTCCGAGGTTCCCAATACAAATTTTCATCAGACCATTCCTGAAAGAAAAGAACATTATTATTTAAATATAATTAAGCAAAATAAAATAATAGTAATAATAAAAAAAACATTTTCTACAAGATAAATTTTTGAGCTTGAATCATTAAATATTTGGTGTCATATTACGGAGAAATCACTATTTTGAAATAAGAAATTATAAACAAAACAATTATATTGTTATTGATGATAAAGTTGATGATGATGATCATGAAAGCTTTTTTAAACTAATGTTCATCCTAGACAAAGCCCAGGTTCAATTCAAGTTAGAGTAGGTACCTCTCTGAAATCGCTAAAAAAAGAGTATAGTATGAATAAAAAAGGTCCCAAACTTAATAAAAATTAACTTTTTCAATCAAAATGTTTATATTAGATCAAAGTAATTTTTAATTATTTTAAAAAATTTCTGAATCCCTTCTAACCTTCGAAATTTGGCAGAAAATCTTGTTTTGATTTGAGTTAGCGGGTAACCAAAATGTTTACGACTGTTTTACAATGGAAAACGTAATGATGACATCACCCACTTTTTCCCCCCGATGATAAACACATTAATTTGGAAATTCTCGCAAAAATGAAATAATTTTCGGACCTTAATGAAACTTTCAGTACTTATTCACAAATGAATGAAATTATTTTTGAAATTATTATTTTTTAAAAATCTATGTAATTTTTTTTACTTCTGTTATCCACCTCCACGTTAATCCAAAAATTTTTATTAAATTTTAATTTTTACCTGTCTATAATTTTATTTTAAACGCAGACCTCATTGGGGAATATAAATCACCCATTATTTTTTTAAAAATTTGCCTTCTGTATCCGAAAATCTGCTCCGAATAGTAAAATAAAAAAGCAATAAAACTCTAGTATTAATTTATATTTATTTTAAAACCTGTTAATTGCTTGAATAAATAATAAACATTAAGGACATTATAGTCTAAAGAATAAAATTTTCCGATTACTAATAAAATTTAAAAAGAATTGTTTTCATTTTTTGTTGTTGTTATAATAATTTTTAAAATTTCAAAAATATTTAAAAAATCTCTAAAGATTTATACCCGTTAGATTTTTTTTAGTTAAGAATTGATGATTATATTGCCTATCGAAAATTGAAAAGTTTAAAAATCGTTTTGCCTTGATATTTTTCAAAATAATTAAAAAAAAATTTGTGTGTGTGTGTGTGTGTGTGTAAAAATGTTCATTTTTATTAAGTACGATGTTCCGTAGGGGACATATTGATGTTAGAAGTGGATTATTTCTCTTATATTTTAGAAGTGGATTATTTCCCTTACATTGAAACCACAGAAAACCCCAGTATTTTCTTATGTTTATGGTATTGGCTTAGAATTTAAAAAAAAAAAAGTGTAAACATTTGTGTAAGTATGAATAAAATGAAAAGTACTATAAAAATGTAATAACTTTAACTTATCATAACAATTCGTATTAATAAAGAATAAAATGAAAAATAAAAATATAAAAATTAATACTAAATTAATACCATAACATTTCAGGAATTTTCATGAATTAATAATAAATAAAACACCATAACATTTCAGGAATTACTAAGTTACTTCAGTATTTATTAAATTTAGAGCTATTAAATATTTAAATTAATTTAAGAAAAGTTTACATTATTTTAAAAGAAAATTCATTTTTTCAGAAACTATATTCAAACGTAAGCTAATGCAACTAAAATTCAATAAAATATTAGATTGCTGAAAATATTAGTTCTTCTAAATTACTAGGTAGATATCATTCAAAGGTCACGTGTTTCAAGGGTTGTTCTTCTTAAAAAAATGGTTTTGTTCACAATCATCAAATTATGTCAACTCTGGTGAACCATAATTGACGAGTTGACAGCCTGATGACTGATAGGCTGTCAACTTGTCAACTTGCACTTCATAAATATCTTATTTCCGTGACTAAGAAATACTTTTTTCTTAATTCTAAGCCGTAAACAAGTAATATTTGTTTCAAATCAAATTAATTTTAATTTCAATTGGCTATTTTTTCGGAATTAACAAGTCAAAGAAGTATATATTTTTTGCAAGGTTTTTAAAACCGAGAATTAAATTTAGTTTACAAATGTGTTGCTTACTCAAAAATAGCACAAAAATTACAAAAATGAAAGAAAATCTCAAACTTTTATATTCCAATCAATATGATTTCTGTTTAAAATAAAAAAAGTAGTTTGCTTACTGGAAATAGTAAATTTAATCATTTAGATTTCAATTAAAACTAAAATAAACGTTTCAAGAAAAATTTTTCATTTTTAAAAAACAGTTTAAAAGTTAGATTTCGAAAATACTAAAGACGTACCTAAGTTAGAGGATTAATGAAGGAAGTAGTATGAGTGGTAAGAATAAAAGGTAAGAGGCACAATTTATGAGGATATGTAGAAAGGATAATAGTTAACCCTAAACTTGAGACGATTAAGATTGTAGCGATCGGAAAAGTATCCTTTTGGGAGTCAGTTGCACAAAGTAACAGTTCAGGAGAAGGCGCTGTCTGAATGAAAATTCCTTCTGACTAATGGAATACAATGGGAATGAGGGTGGTTCGCCTATGTGTATATCACCTGGTATGTCAGCTGTAAAGATTTGACTTGGTGGACTTAAAGAATGTAGGTCATTTGAACATTTTCCATGGAAGTTATCTTCATACTATCGAGAGACTTGAAACGTTTTATCTGCAGGAAAGTGATTGTAGGATAGAATATTATTTCATCACCCACAAGGCCGCATAAATGCTTTGAACTCCATCAAGATTAGAAAGTGAAGATGTGCAGCTCCAGCCAAGTTATAGCAAGAGTACTCCATTTTCGGTTTTATCTGACTTTTATAAGGTAGAGGAATCAAATACATACTGGATTTGAACAGGGAACTGATCATGTTTCCAGCATCTTTAGCGATGGATCGGATATACGTGTTCCAGTTGAGGCCTAGAGTGAGATTAAGTCTCAATAGGTTTTCATTGAGAGAACTGTCATTCATTACCATCGGCGAAAGTTCAAGGTGTGTTCAGTGAATTTTGAACGTTACTAGCTTGATTTTTGAGGTACTGGGTGTGATTAGCCAATTTTTCACCCATTGAGCTGTTACAGTTAGGTCAGAGAAGTCAGTTGCCAGGCTCTGGTCATCTAGATTTTTGGATATGCATCGTTGTATCATTAGCATATATATTAAATAAAGATCGAAATATGCTCTTAGGTCATGTAAAGTATAAAGAGGATAGAACTGAGATGATAACAAACTTCATGGATCTATATCTTAAAAAGAACTTGATCACTGTGAAAATTCTTCCAGTGATTCGATAGCCTGAGAATTTGTGTAGCAACTCCCTATGTCAAAGTTTGCAACACCTTTGATATCTTTTAGGCGATCGTTCGAGTGATGCATTTATTCTCTACTGTTTTACTGATGCTGTGAGCAATGACAGTTTGGACTGAGCAGATCGAAATCCGTATTTTTTGTCTCTTTGAAAGTTACCCCTGTTGAAGTGATCAAGAAACTTCTTAAATAGTTTCATGATGATACTAAGGAGGCTGATAGGCTGACATTGAGATGGGGATGAGCGCTCATTCGCACCCTTGAAATCATGGCATACACTTGACACATTCATTCATATTTGGCTTAGGAAGGATTTAATTTCAATCTTAATGTTTTTAAGAACAGACACCAGGATTTCATCTAGTTTCTTAAGGTCAACTCTTTTGATAAGCTTGGAGACTTCCTGGGTCGCGATATTATTTTGTGTTCCGTGAGAGGCGGGAAGGCGGGAAGAAGATGGCCTTTGTCATCTATAGTAAAGATCGTTGCAAAGAACCTTTCCTTATCTGATGAGGATGAGATAACTTTAGGGTCATTTTTAATTACAGGCACTGACGTTTTGCCTCTACTGAGAATTTGGTTAAAGATTTTCCAGAACCCACTTTCGACTATGGCTTGGACTGTTTGTGCATAGCTGCAATTTGCATTTTCCAGAAATCTCTTGTAATGGTGGAGGGAAGTTCTGAATGTAACAAGGGTCCTCCTACTCCACCGCTTTTTTGTGACATATTTTGGGAGTGGTTTCTGCAGCACATTCTGGCATGAACTAGGACTGACTTTAGTTGGTATGGTTTGTAAGGTATAAAAATTTCTACATCAGAAAGGATCCATTCAGAGTTAAGCCATACCAGTAATAGTAATGATAGCGATTTATATATTGTCAAAAAAAAAAACCCAACAAAAAACAAAAACAAAAAACAAAAAAAAAAAAAACAAACAAAAAAAAAAACAAAAACAAAAACAAAACAAATAGTTAGCTATTCTACCTATTTTTTGGCAAAATACTAGAGACTCTCTTCAACTCATAATTGGTTAAATATCTAACCTCGCAGGATCTTCTTATAGATAAACTTTCTATTGTCTAGGTCAACTGCTGATGGTCATTGCCGAAAGTGTCTATCAAGCTTTAGATAAGAATAGCGAAGCTCAGGCTGTTTCTTTGGATATCTTGAAGGTATTTGTCAGGATTTGGTATATTGGTATTCTTCACAAGTTGAAAGGTTGTAGTATTTCTACGTGAATTTTTGAACTGATTCAGTCTTATCGAATCATGAAATAAAAGATGTCATAAACTGCAACTCTTCTAGATTCTTTTCCATTAATGCGGATTCACCAAGACTCTCTTCTTGGGCCTACATTGTTCCTACTTTTCCTCAATGATGGAATCAGTCTTCAACTCAGTATCTATGCTGATGACACAGTTATTTCTTCCTGTCTTAATACTAAGTATGATTAGTTCAATAAGATCAAAATGGCATCAGATAAAAAAAAGTGACCTACAATCTGTTGTTAACTGTGACAAAAAATGTCGCATTAATTGTAATGTCTCGAAAACAAAACTGCACTCTTTCTGTCGTCGTCTATGAGAAGCATTTTTATCATTCACCATCATGGCTGATACTAACATTTTCAGCTGACATGAAGTAGAAAGATTATATTACATCAATTACCAGGTCTGCTACTAGAAAAGTTGTTTTTCTGTGTCGTGTTCAACATTTTTCTCACCAGGATCGATCGGTCTTGACTCGAATATTGTGGCCACATCTGATCGGGTGACCCTGGTATATATTTAGAGATTCTTGATAAAATACAAAGAAGAATCTGCAATGCAATTGGTCCTGACCGGACATCATAGTTTCAGTCATTTTCCCACTGCCAACATGTAGTGCCCCTCTGCATTTTCTCTAAATACTTCCATGATAATTGTTCTATGGTATGAATTTAAGCGCAGTATAAATTGCCGGCATGGTCTCATCATTTTACAGTTGAAATGGTAAGTTCTATGCTAACAGTTTTTATCGCGCTTGCAGAACTCTCTTCCGGCTTATTGCTTCCCAATTAACATTGATCTTCAAACATTCGATGCAATGTCAATCGTTATCTTCTGTTTTTTTCATTCTTGTTCGTTTATTGTTATCTTTCCTTACTTATTACTGAGTGCTATAAACCATGAGGAAAAGACACTAGTATTCGTTCTCTCTGATGCAAGGTAATAAAGCGACTAAAATGCAGGGGTTACTGAGTGCTATAAACCATGAGGAAAAGACACTAGTATTTTCCTCATGGTTTATAGCACTCAGTAACCCCTGCATTTTAGTCGCTTTATTACCTTGCATCAGAGAGAACGATTATGAAAACTGAATAGATTAAAGAACATGAAGACTACATAGCCACAAAGTAGAAAGCATAATTAAATTGGATCAGTTGATGATGAAATATCATATCAATATGACATGTTATCAGTTTGGGCGATAAAACGGATTTTTTAAACTTAGATGAAGTTTATCATCTGGTTTAATATAGATTAGGAAAACGAGTATTACAAGTTTAGTGACGTGAGATTTTTCGTTAATAATATTGTAGGTAATGCTGCAAGATTCGGTATTATGATAATCTGTAAGATTTGGCATTATAATGGTGGTAGGAATGTTGCAAGATTCCACATTATAATAATGGTAGGGATGCTGCAAGATTCGACATTATAATGATTATAGGGATAACCGAAAGTAACATATAAACCTATTTTCTTTGGAAATAACCTTATCATTCACAGTCACGCCGGTAGATAGTATGAGCGAGTTTTAACAACAGATGAGAAGAAAAATGGAGGGAAAGAATTAAGAATTATCAAAATATGATAAAATATATATCCACGACAAATACGAAACAAAAATGGTGAGAAATTATAATTTTAGTTTACAAGAAAAGAGGTAACGATATCGCCATGTTCACGTCGTCTTTCTTAATCCTGATGATCAGAAGTAAACGTGGGTAACTAGCTTCTTTGTCTACATCGAGATGCTTGAAAAGGATATCAAGTCCCGAACTATGAAACTAGCTCAGTACAAGCTGTTTCCTCCCACATAGTCAATAACTTTCACAATCATGTCACTTACCACAGGTGGTCACTTAGCGTTCCAGATGTGTATCTTCTCATCCGCTATGGCAGCAACGTCGAGATGTTGACAGATTGATAGATAGTGAAAGAGAGTGATAAAGAGAGAGACAAGACAAACAGACAGACAGTCCAACCATAATAGCTGTTCAATACCAGGAACTCATTGAAGGTCACTGACTAGTGCAGTTTTCGAGACTGAACGATGATCTACTGGATAACTTTTAATGATTGAACCTGTACAAAAATATTTTACAGTAGTTTTTGTATTGAATATATTCCTTTTTTTTTTACATAATAACTGTTTAACTCTCTCTCTCTCTCTCTCTCTCTCTCACACACACACACACACACACACACACATATATATATATATAAACAAATACGTTACGACTCGAAATGCTTTTCCTAAAATTTCGAAAATTAAGTTTTCTTTTGTTAAAAAAGAGACAAATGTTATATTTAAATGTAAATAGATAAAATTGTTCATGCTAATGTGTAAGTAATTTTAACATATTAAATGTTCTTAAAATAGAATAATTCTTAGTGATAATATAGATTCCTAATAAAGTGAACTAGCTAAATAACACTTATTTTAAATTAAAAAACATTCGATATGTATCTCGAATTATCTCGAGAACAACCTCTCTTTAGCCAGCTTCTAGCAGATTACCTGGAAGTCCATTTCGGCGTTTAAAAGACAAACTCAATGACAATGCGAAGCGTCAGAGCAAGGGAGCTGCTGCCTGCCCCGCTTCTCATCTATACAAAAGTTTGAACGAGACCGATTTGGACATTCGGATCAACTGCGTGTAAATATTAAAGAAACTTGGCAGCATGCTGTTCCTTTCAATGATAGCCTACCACTTTGTCTTTATCACACGCAGTAAAGCACGCCTTGCTGTTCACTCAAGGTAACACGTGGTAATTGATCCTCAGCCAGTCCAGGAAAGAAGCTCAACCACACGTTCCTGCTGTCTAAATGTTTGCAAAACAGCTGCAGGCTTTGAGAGACACATGTAAATTCAAAACTTTTGACCAAGTCTTTATTTTATTGAACCCTTATTTGTCGTCCGCGCGCGTGCGCGAGAACACACACATATACGCACACATATATATTTTACTTCTTAAAATGTTATATTTAATGGATACACGTATTTGAATAGACATCTATGTTCTTAACCGTGCGTTAGTTACCTCGGATTTCCGAAAATGAATAAACCCTTTCGTTTGCTTCTCACAACAACTGAGCTACAACTGTGGCGCACGACATGCTACACATCATCGCCGAATCAGGAGAGTAGTGGGAGGGAGCAAAAGAAACAAATTGCTCTATGAATTGCGAATACTTTAAACATTTTGTGGCAACAAATATTCCATATGACTAACGCAACGTTAGACAGCGTAAGTCTGTCTGCTGAGTAGAGCATTTGAGAGTGTGGCTCACGTGATGCTATCTGGCAGGTTTTGAACTCGCTACTCCTTTGTAGATGAAATCACCGTTTTAACTTACCGAAGACGTCTAAGAAACGCACTTTTCTTGTTTAGATCTCGCTCATCTTATATATATATATATCGAGGCAGCAAATAATGTTGTAAACATATACTGTTAAATATAAGAGACAATGAATGTCTATTATGCTTAATCATGATCCGTTCTAAACGTCGTATTTTGGCTTTAATTTCAGTTGAAAATAAAGATAAAAATTCTCCAACATTTGGATAATTTTTTTATTAATTTGGTTCTAAGCTTTCGGCTCACATGAGCCATCTTCAGAGAGGTTATTAAGACGGTAACACAATAACATCCACCATCAGCAACGATTTTATTTTGTGTTGACATAAAACTCCTACGTCATAGAACCGCATTGCAAATTTGCGAACTGCGTTTGTTATTTTTGGTAACCATTGTCGTTGTCTAGCGGAGTTTTGTTGTATCATTTGGGTCTAACGAGCCCCAAGGTCATCATTGGCGGCGAAATATGTATTACCCATGAAATTGTAGTATATCTAAAAAATTTCTAAATTATATTACTCTGTTAAATTAAATAAATGAATTTAACATTGAGTTCTTTTGAGTTCGTCTCTATCGGAATTTACCTGAATAATATACCAAGTGTTCAACGTTATATATATATTAATTTCAATCTCGTTGTGCCATAGACTTAGGATAAATATATTTATTAATGTATATATATATAATACACCTCCGTTCATACATTGAACACTGTTTTATTAACACCTGAATAATAATACAATACATATGTGCACCCTCATATGTATATTTATTAATTTACGTCACTATATATGTATAAATACGTATACATAGCGGTATATATATATAATTCAAATTTTAGTGTTAACACTAAAATTAAAATGAGTGAGACAGTAAAAGAAAAACGAAATACTGCACTGTTTTTCTAACAGATTTGGGTAGTATTATTTTATTATTTGAAAATATCTTCTTTGAATAAATATGATTGATAATTTATATAAATTGCAAACGTGTAACATCGATAATATAAAACCTGTGCATGTCAAATTCATCATAGAAGCGACGAGTAGGCATTGAAACCTAATGGCTGGATACAAATAACGCATGTAGACACCGTTAGAATGTACAACAGTCGAGCGATTGTCTGATTTCATATTTTATGTTTGATTTTTACATTTTTTAGATATTTTGTGCATAAATATTTTGAATAAGTTGAATAAACCTTCTATAATGGTTGTATTTGTAAAATATTTAATATTTAATGGTAAATATATCTGCATCAAAACAATATATAAAGATTGTTCTTTATTTTTCTACCACAGAATATTAGTACTAGACGCCATGTTTGGGCAGTCCCGTTTTAAAATTGATGAAAGTATTTGCAATAAAAATGGATAAATGAGTTATTTTGTAGATATAAGAACTGTATTCAATATCATGGAAAAATTATTTGAAATTAGGAATAAATAAAAAAATATATTAAAAAGTGTTAGACGGATTGTCAAAATCTGACTTAAAGTGAAAGCTTTTTTTGTAAAGGATTTTGTGAAATGCATCGTAAATGGGAACCACTTGTGCTATTTCAAGAATTTATATAACGGAGATTCGCTGGAGAAGAAAGTATTAAAATGTACTTTTCAAATCACAAAATGCCAGAAATAACATCATTTCGAAGAAAAGAGACAAATTAATAGATGTTAAAAAGTGCAAAGAATATATGAAAATATAACATAGAAAAACACAAGGCTATACAAATAAATAGCATATCTATCTATCTATCTATCTATCTATCTATCTATCTATCTATCTATCTACATATATATATATGTGTATGTGTGTGTGTGTGCGTGTGTGTAAGGGAATACTAAAGTTTCACAAATTAAGATCAACGAAGCAATAAAAGATAGAAATAAAAAAGGAATGAAGTAAAAAAAAAAAAAAAAATGGACGGATCAGGAAGGAAGAAAGGAAATACGTGGAGAATGAAAAAGTAAAAATAAAAAAATAAAAAATGAAAGTAAAAATGGAAAGAAATAAAATAAATGAATAAAAGTATAAATAAACAGCTCAGTAAAGAAACAAAATATCATTTCAGAAAGTGTTGCATTTATAATCTTAAACAGAAGAGATCAAGTTGAAAACAGAATAAGAAATGACATTGAGTGATTTGTTAACTATGCAGTTCACTGAATTAACAATAAAGTAAGGAAACCTCTAATGTTTTTGATAAAAAGCGTATTTCAGTGTTTGATTTTCAGCGTATTTACGTAAATAAAATATGAAACATGTTTACAACTCACCTGATCAATTAACACTTTTGTAGTAAAGACATGATGCCGTTCGTCTTGGTTTTAAAAATATAAAATATGTTAACTCACCTGATTAATAAATACATTTGTAGTCAACACTTGATGCTGTTCGTTTTGGTATTAAAAATATGAAACGTGTTAAGGACTCACCTGACTAATAAACACATTTGTAGTTAACACTTGATGCCGCTGGTCTTGGTATTAAAACATGTTAACAACTCAACTGATCAATAGACACATTTAGTCAATACTTGATGCTGCTCGAACTGGTATTAAAAATATGAGACATGTTAACAACTCAACTGATCAATAAAACACATTTGTAGTCAACACCTGATGCCGTTCGTCTTGGTATTAAAAATATAAAACATGTCAACAGCTCGCTTGATCAATATACACATTTGTAGTCAACACCTGATACCGCTCGTTTTGGTATTAAAATGTGAAACACATTAAAAACCCACCTGACCAAGAAACATATTTGTAGTCAACATCTGATGTAGCTCGTCCTGGTATTAAAAATATGAAACATGTAATAATCTTACCTGATCAATAAACACATTTGTATTCAACACATGATGCCGCTCGTCCTGGTATTAGAAATAATATATGAAACATGTTAACAACTCACCTGGTCAATAAACACATTTGTAGTCAACACCTGATGCCGCTCGTCCTGGTATTAAACAAGAACAAAACTTATATCAGAATGATCTTTTCTGAAAAAACACAATTGAAAATATATAAAAGTACATAAACTAACGTCAGAAATATTTACTCTAGATTCTGATTTAAAAAAAGAATATATTTCTTTTTAAATAAATATAATAACATACCATGTATAAAAACTATTATATTTACTTGTATACATACAAGTAAATATAATAAAAAGTATAGATCGGTAAGTAGGCAAATGCAAATATATAAAATCAAATTGATTTAAATATATTTTTCTTCATTAACATATAAAATATCCCTCTATGTTATTTGTCTCATATTTCAATGCCTTCAATTGAATAGTAAAGGATACCAATCATCTTCAGTAGGTTACGTCATAATAAGAAACAAGCTGGTGACTCGAGTGGTGCAAGCTGTGATTCATTGGCACGATTTTACAGAATATATGAATAAGGTTTATGACATTAAGCCTGATATATATATATATATATATATATATATATATATATATATATATATATATATATATATAAACCGTGTTCGATATATATTATCAAATTTTGTTATATTCGACGAAGAATATCTGTCTAATTTTTACTGATTTTTTAAAATTTTCGAATAACTTTTATTTTGTACATTTAGGTAAGCATTTTTGATAGCACAAAAATTCATGTTTTTATTCTCTCTTTTATACGTTTCAGTCAGGAATAGTTAGAATCGTAGACAAAAATAAATTTTGTTAAACACTGGTATTTTTGAAACGTTAAAGTTCAAATTTAAATATGATTTAATTTCAAATTTAAATATAATAAGTATAGTTTACCTTTTTCTGAATGAAGTTTTGTAAAATAGTCCGCCTTCTTTATTGTTTTATGATAGATCATCTATCAATTGCAGGACATTTATTTTGCATATGACGTTATATTATAGTGCTTTCAGAACAGTCTTTAGCATCAGATACAATTCTGGATTTAGCATTTTAATTTTGAAAAAATTTTTCTAAGAGCATTTTCATTGTCTCCTGGGCTTTCTTCCCTATGCACGGTACACAGAAGCAAATGTGAATTATGCGATCTTAAAGTCTTATTTTCTGACTATGCTTCTTTCATTGCGCAGAATTATCAATTTCCAGTTTGCCATAAAGGGCGTTTCAAGAAATATGTATCTTTGCTGAACATTCTATAGAGATGAAAATATAAAAACTACAACCTTAACAAAAAGCTGGAATTTGATTTTCTTACTCTTAATGTAAGATTTTGGAAAGTGGCATTATCCTTCGCTATTAACACTTATAATATTATGTCTCGACTAACTCCAACGATACTCTAACGAACACTATCAGAACATTGTCGCTAATCTCTATTGAATTTTTATATTTTTATTTAAGATGTTTTATCTACTTCATTTGGATTATCGTGGGTGTTTTATATTCTCCCCTTTTGAGAATTTTTTATTTTCTTAAATAGTCTATTTTATTTATTTCCTCTTTCTGGCGTGTTCGCCACGAACACGATAGAAAGAGGAAATAAATAAAATAGACTACTGAACTTTGTATGTATTTCGTTTTGTGCCGACTACTATTTTTGCCCGTTTCTTTTTCTCTGGATTTTGTAATGGATATTTATGTGATTTTGAGCATTTGTTAACCCAGTAGAAAAATCAGCACAAACACGAATTTTATTTTTTGCTTTAATTTTGGAACATCGACCCAGCTCATCCGACAGAACATTTTTCAGTTCTTGCTTTGAATTTTGACATTTTTTAAAAATTAGTGATTTGATCATTTATATTTCTGCAATATATTTTTTTCTTTTTACGCCGTCAGTCCCTGAAAGAAAATTTATTCTTTAAACAAATCCGGGGTCAAGACCCGATATAAACAAACTCCAGCACCTTAAAATGAAAAGGTGAATGTGAATTGAATAATACGGAAAACCAATTCATATCAAAATCCATGGCACACTTTCTATTTTTTTAAAAGTTGTTTCACAGATTGAGGAACAGTATTTGTTGTGGACAATTTCATTTTCTTGTAAGGTATTTTCAACGCTATTGGCTCCCCTTTGGGTCATGCGTTGGCTAATATTTTTGTTGGGGAGAAATTATTAATGATCCATTGTGCCCCTCTTTGTGTCGTCGTCCACTTTTCCGGTTTATACACATGTAGGGATTCCTTTTAACATCAAAAGCGCAAAATAAACTTCATAAAAACTTTAACGCATAGGACATTGATGATCTGTTCTGAAGAGTTCCTTGATAGTGATTAGTACAAACTAATGGGTTAGCAGTCTACTGTGTGTAGTGATTTACTTTTTTAGGAATACTCAAAACTTAGTAGATGCAGCTAAAGATTCGATGTAGTCATTCCATTCGGTTGAAAAAATGAGGCCAATACATGTTGCTCTCTAAAAGATTAGCATCAGCTATACTGATGGCAGCTTGTTAAAGGAGAGCAATTTTGTTTTGGAGATGTTAAATTTAGAAGCCATTTCCTGCCCCAGTCAAGCACTGATTAGAGGTCCATTTCAAGAGCAACTGCCAGGTTTACTTTGTCAGTCTTGGCAGATTTCTTATTGAAATTAAATGGTGGTATCATCTGCATAGATACCTACTTGGAGTCTGACGACATTAGAAAGATCCTTAATGAGGAAAAGAAACAGCGTCAGACCAAGGATAAAGCCTTGGATTAAATCAAACAATCATCCAGTAATACCGTAAACTTAGATCTTGCACAGTCAAACGCTTTCGAGACATCTAGAGATACAGCTGGAGATTCACTATTATTATCAAGTGCCTGGTGTATATATTCACTGATGGCCTTAGCACATCAGCGGTAGACTTGGTGAAGCAGAATCCAAATTGTCTGTCAGAGAGTAGGTTGTGAGAGGTGAGAGCTTAACCATTTCAGAATTGATTAGAGTCTCGAATACGTTGCCGATAAACGGTAAGAGGCTAATAGGACAATAGTTGGAGGGATCAGAGAGTTCACCAGAGTTCAGGGACATTTTTGAACAGAGGGACTAAAAGCTTTGTTCATCATTTATAAAACGTTCCAATTTTGCCTCTAACAAATCCGTCGAATATTAGAATGCATGCGAATTCTGCATTGTTAAGATTTATATTTTACTGTGTATTCATATCAGTTGGCTCAGGGTCTTGAAAATATGATTTTTATTTTTTTAAAAATACTAGCTGAACTGTGAGTGCATTTTTTTTATCAACACGATTTCTGCAGATTTACATCAAACAATGAATCTGACCACTGGTTGTATTGAAGTCTCATTTACTAAAACGAGCAAAACAGAAAAAAAAACAAAAAAAAAACAGTGTGAAATATTTAGGAACAAGTAAAATTTTGTAGGTAGCAAAAGAAACACGAAGAGTTGTTTTGAATTAGATAAAAACTCTATTTCTTCTTAATTTCAAAATTTTATTTCGAGATTTTGATAAGTTGGTACGACAGTGGTATTATTATTCACTTTCTTTTAATTTTGATCCGCTCATATTAAAATAAAAAAATATTTCCAATGTTGATTTCCTGTAACTCATTTCTTTTTTAAGTATTAAGGCGATTTCCCATTCCTCTTCTAACGTGTCTCTAAATTTCGAATTCATTTTAAGATCCGAAGGTTAATTCAAGGCTGGAATATCATCATTTAGCTTTTTTTGGTGGTTTATTGATCTCACCGTCTTTCTATCACAGTTGATTAGAATACACTTTAGCCTGAATGTATTTAGAGCATTTCTTTAAATTGAAAATGAATTACCAATTGACATTCTTCCAGTCTCTGATTCTTTATTCCAATTTTGGCATTTATCTCATTTAACTTTATGTTAAATATTTAATCATCCTCAAGACTAAAATCCTAGAAACCATAATGAAAGGTGAACCAAAATTTTCATCGTATTAAAAATTTTCATATATGCAAAATATTATCCTTTTGACTTGGCAAAATTTTATTAATTAGGGATTAAAAAGAGTTTATGGCGTGTTTTGCAGATTTGTGTATTATTCTTTAATTTATATTAAACCAGAATTTTCTAAGAAAACACTGCTGTTTTCTGAAATTATGTCACTATCATGTATACGTGTTTAAAATTTTCAAATAGCATTTCAAACTGAGATCACGTGTGTTGTATTCGTTTGTAATTATATTTTAATTACAATGTCAAATTTTTCCGTTATAATACTAAAGTTATTGGCATTGAAGACCTAATGATTTAAAAAAAAATCGTTTCACCACAATCAACGGAATAAAGCCACTACGATGCAATGGGTTAGTGATTGTTAAAGAACCGGAGAAAAATATTGTTAAGAGAGGAAAATAAAAGAATATAATTCAAGGAAAAAGAAGATGACGATTACTATTACAGTTAAATTTTTGAAGATCAAAATTGACTGTAAAGCAAGAAGCTAGAGGAGAATTCTATAAGCGAGAAGTGCGAAAGAGAAAACTGTTAACATAGAACTAATGGTTACTTCTAGCAATTTCAAATGATGAAACCTAGGTGTTAATGTCATACTACACTTAAATTCGTAGTATCATGGCATTAAAAAGAAACGTTAACCAATACAGGGAAGATAGGGTATTATGGTGAGAAAGTAAGTGAAACTGAGATGCCAGATCAGGACCAATAATTTTCTCTTGAGTTACAAAGTTCAAACGGATGCCAATTTAGTTTTACATATTTCTAGCAGCGACATTTATCAAAAATTCTATTCTTGTGACTGTTGAGTACTACTTACCAAATCAACAATCTGATTGAGGCGCAATCCAAAGCGAACCATCAGAATGGTGGAAGCGTTGATGACAGGACGCACTGATTTCTCATAACCAGTCATAAGTTCCCTATAGAGTCGCTGTTCATCTGGAACTCTACCGCACTGACACACTGAAAAATAGAAAACATGGATATTTCAATAAGACAATGTAAATATAGATCAATTTGGGGAATTTTAATTGTTTGGTGATCATCAAAAATCCCTCCTCGATTAAACATTTTATACAAATGAGTTTTAACGAAGGGAGAAAAAATGGTGATTCCAACTCTCTCTCTCTCTCTATATATATATATGAAAAGTTAATATGTATTATTAATAAAACAAAAATAAGTACATCTATCAAGTATAGTAGAACATTGTAACATTGTATTGGACCATTTCAGTTCACAGTAAGCAAACTTTTTATTTCTAAGCAATAGATTTTTTTTATCACAAGAAATGTAAATATTTTGCTATTTACTGAATTTATGAAGTAAAAGTTTTCATTATTTGATATATTTTCAAATTATTTTCTTCGTCATTCATGTCCATCAAGTAATTTGACTTTTTTAATCTGATGTGAAGTGAGGTTTAGCACTAACTAGCATCATAGTCCGGCGTTGCCCGTGCAACACAGAACTTTTAGTAGTAGGAGAAAAAATCTATTTTCTTTTGTTTTATGTAAACGTGAGTTGATGTTTTGTGTGAAATTATAAACAACATTGCGTTTGTTTTGGTTTCAAAATTACAGGGGAAAATATTTACATTTTTGTTGACCAAATGAATTTTTTAAATGTCGGAATCAGAATTAAATATAAAGGCTAATTCTTTTTTGTTTTTTAATAAAAAAATATTTTAGTCGCGTTTGGCACGTGTAATTTGATTTCTGTGACGTAATATAGCAAGCATCTTAGATCTTAGATGTTTTACGGAGCAAATGTAAACAATCGGTTCCATCGGCCAAAAAGTGTGAAAGGGAAAATTTTCTAAACTTAAACTCAAAAATTATGTGTCGACCTGGCTTCCCTGTAGATATGTGTCCCTAGAAAGTTTGAATGGTATAGCTTAAAAAAATATAGACATGCATAGGGAACAGTCACACAGATTGCCTTTTATGTATATATAGATCAGTCGCTAAATTTGTCCATACTTATTCTCAGTGACGCGTTATATAGGCTCTCTCTTGCACTTATGCAAATTAGGCATACTAATTTTCTAGTGTCACTACATGCCCCGGAAACGTATAGGTTTTATACCTCTAGTAGTTCTTGTACTTCTTCTCATGATAGTTTCATGACTTTGCTCTACTTCTCTCTCTCCCGTATTTTTTTCTCTTGGAGACCTAGATCTGTCCCGCGCCCAGCTGTAATCACCTGCATTGTTTTGCATTGTTTGATCTTCGTTAAAACTTTCCAAGTCATTCTGGCCCACTTAATCCTGCATTACTTCATCTACTGATGTTTCATTCTGTAACGGTTGTTCTAATGAATCATTAACAGACGGAATCGTATCCATTTCTTCCACATTTTGCTCTTCATATTCACCCTGGGTCCTTATTTGATCTGCATGGTGCTAATACACTATTGCTGTTTTCTCTATTTATTACATCTGTATTTTGATCTTTTTGCATGAGAAATTCTGCTCCTTCCGGATTAGCTTCTTTGTCCTTTTTGTACCACATCTTTTCATTTGTGGAATACGACATAATTAGCGGAGTTCTAATTTGTCTTCCCATTAAAGCTGATGGGCTTTCTTGCCTTCCACCGTGTGGTATTGTGCGATAGCTTAAAAGCAGCCTCGATAGAAAAACTTCTACTTTTTCTTTTTGCTGAGAGCATGCTTTTAGTCCCTTTTTTACGGTCTACACCATTCTTTCCGCTAACCCGTTCGACTGAGGGTGATATGGGGGTGTCTTATACGGTTTACATCCTATTTTTTCTAACCATAAATTAAGATCGGCATCACAAAATTCTGGTGCATTGTGAGATACCAGGGCTTTTGGTATGCCATTTCTGGAAAATATGATCCTTAGAATCTGTTTTATCATAGAACTTTTCTTGTCTGGCATCCGGATTATTTCTGGCTAGCCTGAAAAAGAGTCTACTAAAATTAATAAGAGTCCCACTCCATTAACATGCACATGATCCATATGCATCCTACTCCATGGCTCCACTTCTCTGGGCAACGAATGAAAAGTAGTCTGTGTAAAATTTCTTAATTCTTTACACTTTTTGCACCTTTTTATATATTCTTCAATATCTCTTGAATATCCGGGCCACCATGCTTCTAATTTTATCGTTTTTTTGTGTGGCCGCTATTCCACAATATGTATCATCATGTACACTTCTTATTACCAATTTTCTTTGTGTTTCTGGGGGAACTACCAGATCTCCATTACAAACCACTCCATGTTCTATCGTTAATTTCTGTCTTATTTCTTTGTAGGGTCTTTCCGCCCCAGAACAATTTCCCCATGAATTTATTCTTATTCTCGACAATATACTACTTAGTACTGGATCATGTCTAGTTCATGCAGCCATTCTATCTAAAGACAACAAATCAGTCTCTACCCAATGTAAGAATGCATCTTCAAATTATTCTTCTGTTTTATTTTTTGTCTCCTTGTAAAATCGCAATCTTGATAGTGCGTCTACGTGTGGAATTGAATTTCCTTTGACATATTCTATTTCAAAGATTAATTGTCATTAATCTTATTGCCCATCTTAGTATCCTCGATGTCGTGACTTTAGGTAATTTTTTCCTTGGGTTAAATATAAATTTAATGGTCTATGATTACTTCTTAAAAGAAATTTTTTCTCAATAAAAATTTTTCGGGCTCTAGTAGTTGTCCACACGATAGCTAATGCTTCTTTCTCTATATTTGAATAATTAATTCGGTGTTCGTTAGTCTTCTTGATAAATACATTATCAGATGTCCTTGCGATAATATTCCCGATATTGAATGTTCGCTTGCATCTGTGGTTAACGTCACGTCCTTTTTTGGATCAAACAATTTCACTATTGGTTTATTTGCCATAATTATTTCTAATCTGTTAAAAGCTTTTTGTTGTTCCTCTGATCAAATAAATTCAACATTTTTCTTAAATTTGCAAACGGTTCAGTCAAGTCCGTGTATTTTGGTAAATATCGCCTGTAAAAAATTACCAATCCCCAAAAAGACTCCAGTTCTTTCTTATTTGTAGGTGTAGCTACTTTTAGTATTTTTTCTATCAAAGCTTGGTCTAGTGATATACCTTCTTTTTAAATGGAATAACCTAAAAAAGATATGTTACTACAATTGCTTACGCATTTTTTTCATTTATTGTCATTCCAGCATTTTTTAATCTATTCAAGACTATTTCGGTTTTCTTTTTTAATTCCATTTCATTAGTGACTCCTATGTATATATCATCTTGGTAACAAATCACATTTTTCATATTTCCTAAAACCTGTTCGATGGCTCTTTGAAATATGGCGCTTGCGGTTTTTATTCCATATGGCATCCTTTTCCATCTTAGTAACCCTATTGGCGTATTTATCGTGGTTACTTTTTTTTAAGTTATCGTCTATCGGTACTTGGTGGTATGTAGTTTTTAAATCTATTTTTGTAAAAACGCTCATTCCTGCAAGTGCATGCAATGCAACTCCAATATTCTGTATGGGATACGAATCCGAACAGATTTTATGATTTACGCTTATTTTGTAATCTCCACAAATACGTAAATCACCATGTCTTCCTCAACACTACAATAGGTGATGCCTACTTGCTATCCCCAGGGGGAACATGTTCAAGAAGGTCTTGTTTTATTAGTTTTTGTAGTTTTGTTACTACTAATGGCAACAAATGTATTGCTACTTTTCGGGATTCATAATAAGGAGAGACATTCTCTTTTAATTTTAAACTCTCTTTATAGTTTTTTAACTTTCCAGTGTTTTCCATTTTTATCTCATTTAGTAGAATTTATGTTAAGCACTTCGTTTCCAAGAAGTTCGTGGTTCTTTTTACAACTTGTGACAGTTATAGGTATTACTTCAAATTTACCTTCTAACTCCAAGGAGTCTTCAACGTATGCTAATCCTATCAAATTGGTGAAGTTGTAAACTGCTCTTTCGTGAGGGTGGCTTTCCAATGCATTCCCAAAAATTTGTTGATATCAGCGTTACTTCACTCCCAGTATCCATTTGCATATCTAAATTTTAACCTTTAACATAATGTCTTTTTTCTTTTGTTCAATTTTTTCTATATTCTTATTTTTTAATATATTTTATTTTTTTCATATTGCTTCGTTTACTTTTCAACATTTTTTTTACTTTGCATATTGCCTGAAAGTGGTTCTTTTTTAAGCAATTTTGACAAATTTTCCTTTTTTATTTCGTGATCACGTCCAAAATACGAACATTTTCTTTTCTTTTTTATGATGTACATCTCAGCGGATATTTGTTCGCTGGGTTAACTTTTATGATGGTTGTATTTCTGTATTAATTCTTGTTGCTGTATAAAGTCAATGCATGTATTTAAAGACATATTTCTTATTTGTAGTTGTTCCATTATTTTATATCAGTGTGATGCATTGCACGTACCTTCAATTAACCTTAATTGAATCAAGTCCTCTTCAATAGTTTGTCCGTCTTGTCTGAGTTTTTCAAATTCGCAATATCTACTCGCATTTCGTAGACGGTGTAGATATTTTATAATTGGTTTGTCAATTTCTTTTATCAATGACATGAATTTCGTTATTTCCGCTACTACTAGTCTTTTCTTGGGTCTCATATTTCTCCTTATAATCTGACTTATCTTTTTCGAAAGTCAGGTCTTCCAAGTTTGTGGGATATGACATGGTGGAGACTTTCATTATCGTTTCGCATCCCACTGTAGCCAAAAATAAATCCGGATTTTCATTTTGGCCTCCTTTCTCCTTGTTGTCTTTCAGTTTTTTACGTCTCGCACTAGCAGAAAAACAGCGAATCCATATATCTACAAAATCTGGGTCTTCTAGAGACAAATGGTATCTTATCGGCAACGCCATTGATGTGAAGTGAGGTTTAGCAATAATCAGTCGCTAAGCTTGTCCATACTTATTCTCAGTGACGAGTTATATATGCTCTCTCTCTTATATATATATATATATATATATATATTCAACTAGATCATCACTTGACTAACTCTTGTGAGAACGAAGGACCAAGTGAAATTGGAATTCGTCTTAAACTTGACAATTTATTGATGAATTCTAGTCATATAAATAATATTAGAGTTAAGGCGTCGTTGTTAATGGTGAAAACAAGAGAGCACACTGAACTGGAACTTTGCATCTGAATTGGCATCTGGTGCTACGAGTTGAATGTGCTGATGCACTTTAGATGATCTTGTGTTAATTTCCGATATAGTGAGGCGTTACATTACACTAATTTTAACACTTGTTTGCATTAATATCTATACACGATTTTCTTATGCATTCATTTTTATACAATTCCATATGTGTCACCTGATTTGCATGTTCTGTGGATGTTATTTTGCCCTCCTTTCAATGGCGGGCATTGTAGAGAACCTCAGTCTTTAACCTTTTCATTTTCTAACATGAGCCATGAACATTGCGTGTTATGATTTGGTTGTACTGTTATATTCCAACTGAATATATAAATAAATGTGAAAAAAACACCAAAGGTTGGTTACACCGGAGAAATGCCGAATAATTAATTTACGGAAACCACTCTATAATAACAAAAAGAAAGGCAACGATATATAAAGCAATAATTGGTTTGTATCTTTAAAATACCTCACGTAAATTAACATTACAAAAATGTTACAATTTATAAAAATAAAAAGATAATAATTTAAACACACTTTTTACTTAATTTCTGTGCAAATGAGTTTTAGCCAAACTATTAATAAAGTCCCAAATTGAATTATCCTAAACATTATCTGCCTGAAATTCCATGAAAATGTTAAGAAAAATAAAACAAAACAAAAAAACAGCAGATATTTTTGACATACGCTTAATTTAAATGGATTATTTATAATTGGAGGTCAATTTGTGTTGAGCTCAATTCAAATAGAACGAAATTTCATTGTTATATTCTGAGCTCTAAAAGTATTTCAAAAGCAGCAGAGTAATTTTCGTGATCATCATGGCGCTCCAACAAAGTCAATCACTTACCTATTAACGGCCCAACGTATTCGAATAAGATTGCATTTATTCTGTCGACAGCACTAGCTATCTTTTTTAATTACCTTGAAGTCGTAATGTCCGGGAAAGTAACAGAATATCGATTTATACCAGTAACTCGATAAATGTAGATATAATTTCAGAATTATACAACTAGAATGTTCTTCATAGCCGTTAAAGAGAAAAGTGAGGAAAAGTTTCTCATCATTTATTATTTAAAACATCTTTTTAAAACTAAAAACGTAAAGAACTTTGTATTCTAAATAGAAACAAAAATAAATTTAGATAAATGCATGAGTTTTATTGAATTCATTTATGAATATTATATTCAAGTATGCTCTCTCTATGTGAGTGCGTGTATGTACGCACCTGTAGATACATGCACGCACAGACAAATACATACGCATGAATACCAAATAGTTGGAAAAAAAAGATATCTACTACTACTTGTGTGAAGCAAAAAAAAAAAAAAAAAGGAGAAAGAAAGAAAGAAAAAGGTACTGATAATAGGATTATAATTATAGTGTTTCAGTGACTTTGTCATTAAGTGTAGTTACCCTATACAGTTATCCGCTAGTGGTATATAATCAAGACAAAACCACACAAACACTCATGCACACACCCATACCCACATGTGCGTTTTTGTGTACATAATAACATGTATAAATAAATTAAAAAAAATCTAGAATGAAGAGACCGAAAATATTTATAGGTAATATTTACATTAAAGATGTTAATGTGATTCAATTCGTTACAATTTTCATATATTTATTATAATTCTATATTTTTCTTTTTATATCGTCTTCCAAAATTTAAGGTGGTTTTGGATAAAAAAAGTTGCTTTAATCTTTAAAAAGAAAAAATATTTTTCATTATTATCTAAATTTTTGACTTACATCTTTTAATTCGATTTTTGATTCAACCGTCAACCATTTTGCTCATGATAAAGCCTAGGTATCATTATTATCATCATTAAAGTCCTTAAAATAAACATATATGAAACTGTTGTTTACTGAAAGTAAGATTAAAATTTTTTTACCATGAAAATAAAATGAACAAATTTGATATGATATTTCTGACAAAAAACAAAACAAAGCACCCCTCCGCAAAAAACAAAAACAAAAAAAAAATTAAATGAAATGGCATATTCAAAAATAAATACTACATAATAAAATGATATCATCCATAACCGGATAGACATCACCTTTTCTAATTATAAAATTATAAAATTGCGCTAGGCACAAATTATCGTATAATTACTGACATATAACAAAAATAAATGCTGTTTGTTGAAAGTCTGATAATTTTATTTTCATTTTACACATTAAAAATAAATCTCTCCTTACCAACAAATTTAGACAGTACATGCATGAGTGGTCAGAGATGTGAGAGGAATATCTCAAAAACAATGAGTGGAATATGGCATAAGAGTGAGAGGAATATGGCAAAAAGAGTTATGGGAATAAATAAAAAGTGGGAGGAGAATATGTTAAAGTGAGAGGACTATGCAAAAAATCTTTGAGGAAAATATGGCAAAAGATTGAGAGAAATTTGTCAAAAAGAGTGAGAGGACTACGTAAAAAAATGAGGGAAATATGTCAATAAAGAGTGAGGAGAATATGTGAAAACGAGTTAGAGGAATATGGGAACACGAGTTAGAGGGATATGTAAAGAGAATTAGAGAAACATGTTAAAAGAGTGAGAGAATATATCAAAGACAAAGAAACGAATATGTTAAAAAAAGAGTGAGGAGGATATGTCAAGAAGAATGATGGGAATAACAATACATACAATTAGTAAAAACTATACATACAATTAGTTCTAATTAATTTCGATACAACAGCATTAGAGAAAAAGTCACCAGGTCGATCTGGTGTTAGTTCAGACAAATGGGAATGGCAATAATGAGAGATTCCGATGCCAACAACATATAAAAGTTTTAGGCACCTAATTGTATCCTTTTGTAATATGATTGCTGTTCTGCCGTTTCTAAGCTACCACCCAGCTGCAGTCTAGCAGTGCATTTGTTAAAAATTTCTATCTCAGTGATTTGTTTTTTTTTCATTAGAATACGATTATGTAGCTCATAAATAAAAATGGAATCGAAAAATTGAAAGTGGAAATAAAAGTAGAATTTTCAAATTTGATGCTGGGTTATTCCACTTTCGGACTGACCAACAGTAAGCCTTTCTGATATTTCATAATGCATGTCTTTTTGCATTACGACTCATTATGAAGTAATTGTGCAGATATTTCTCTTATGTTGTTATAAATTTAGTAATTTTTTATGCGTATATCTTGCGAAGTCACAAGTTTTCGTGACCAATCGTTTTAGCATACGAGACTCGTTCAAAAATGTTGGTCACGCCATTTTATGCACTCTCTCTGAGAACTAAGGTTCGCAAAGAATAGTTGCAGCATAAACCACCGTTTACTTATTTAGGTGTTGAAGAAACACAAATGTCTCTGAGCAAGCACCTACAACTGGGATTAGCTAGTCATACCAGGATATGAGCTGCAGGTGATTTTATACTCATATGTCATTCAAAACTTAATTCATTATTTCATCATAGTTTTTGTAAAATAAATATTATTGAAAAAGAAGATGTATTGTTATTTTTGGTTTTGGTATTTGTGTACGTAATTTTCATATCAATGTGAGTATTCGTAGCACAGCTCTGTGTCCTCTGTGACGACAGGCTATTTTCTGTCCAAGTACTTTCTATATATACAGGTCTCTTCATTTGCATACGATACACAGTTTCTTTTCTAGTTGTATTTTAGCATTCCTTATAAACGCTAAAATTTTGGGCGCAATTAAAAACAGATTCTTTTTACTTTTTTCACTTTTCTCTTTACCTTTCTAATATAGTTATCTCATTCTTTCTCCATTTCTTTCTCTCTTTTTATCTATTTCTTCCTTTTCCCATATCATTTTTTTCTCTCACTCATTTCTCGCTTCATTATCTTATCATTTATTAGTTACTTTACTTTTTAATTTAAAGAGAAGTTTCCTTTGTCTTTCTTTTGTTATTGTTATTTTGTTTATCTATTTTGGTAGTTTTATTCATTCGTTTATTCTTCTCTTTATACTTATTCGTTTTCTTTGTATTTTTGTTGTTACTACATTTATTTGTTCATATAGTCTTTTTTGATGTGACTGTTTACGAATTCTTTCCGTTTTGCAATATGTCTATTTTTCTTGAATTTCTTCTACTTTACCTTACAGTTTCTTGCTCTCTGCCTTTCAATTTTATTTCCCATTTCTCAATCATGCAACAATTTTTCTTATAGATTGGCTAATAGCATGTTAAATAAGTCAAGAAACACTTTGCAATTGAGCAATTCAAAACAAAGCTCACTTCCCACCACGACCAGCCATAATGCAGACATCCCCCCACTGATCAATTTGCCAACGAATAACAGCGAGCGTGAAAATAGATATTTTTATGTTTTTATTTTCAGGATTTCTGTTGTAATTTTAGTAGCAAACAAGATGTAACATTAAAACAACTCATTATACATTGTTTATTTGCATCTATTCCGGCCCATATAAGCACAAGAATCATTGAAAGTTAAGGTGTGAGTTTGTGTGCGTGTATATGTGTGTATATGTGTATGTGTGTGTGTGTGTGTGTATGAGAGAGAGAGAGAGAGAGAGAGAGAGAGAGAGAGAGAGAGAGAGAAATAACAAGAGAGAAAAGAGAAAAACCTAAAAAGGATTCTATTACTTATATAATCTGCAAACATATATGTGATGTACACAATTTTTTCAGTGTTTTCCGCATTTAATGATATGCTTGCTTCCAGCTATTACTCATCTTCGTAGGATACGTGACTCAGTGTCAACAAATATTTCGTTGACTGTTTTCACTCTCTTCAAAATTATTCCATTGGAAGCAATTTTTAATTTTTTATTTAAAAAGCAAAAAAGTGAATAAAATACATTTAGTATAAGACACTTATAAAAGGAGAAAATAGTTTTTCCTAATTTGTCATATTCGTGAAACATCATGACATAAAAGAGTACAAGAATAACCTGAAAAGTTAATAGGCTGACTATGAAGGAGTGATGCTAGAACTGTAAAATATTGCATGCATTAATTTCAAACCTATTTATTAATAACTACATTGTTTTTTTACAGGTACGATCAGTCAGTTAAGTGCCATACGTGATACACGCTCGGGATATCATGTCTCGAAATCATGACTGACTGGGCAGAAGATTTTCCTGCAGTAGGTTTCCATTACTTTCTGCTGTAGACTGTTTGCCAACCAAGGATACAGAACTTAATCTGTTCTGCTATTTAACCCATAGCTGGAGGGAGAAGTGGCGGATTAATACCTTTTCTAAGGGTATTTGCGTGAAAGTGAATGCAAGGAATTCAACTGAAATGCAAACTCGGCTCTATAATTTCTCGTTCCGAACCGATAACTATTGCATGAACGAAATTGGATTGAAAAGTTCATAGACTGACTATGAAAGTGTGATGCTAGAGCTGAGAAGTATTTCATGCATTAATTTAAGTCTTATTGTTTCTTTCCAGGTACGATAGTCGGCTGAAATGTTCAAAGGCTGACTATGAAGGAGTGATGCAAGGGCTGTGAAATCTTGCATGCATTAATGTCAAATTCTCTAATTAAAAACTGCATTGTTTCTTTCCATGTACGACGGTAGTCTGGAAAGATCAAAGTCTGACTATGAAAGAGATGTGAAAATCTTGCATGCATTAAATGTAAAATGTAAAATCTTGCATGCATTAATTTCAACTCTTCTTATTAATAAATACATTGTTTTATTTCTGGTAAACTGATATCTGGCCTTTGAAAGGAGGCATCAAATGTAACTTGTAACGACTTGAACATAAAAATATGACATTATTTGAGGTAGATCCAGCTAGTTTTCCGGAAGGTTTCTAAACCCAAGAAAAGTGTTGGATTCAGTGCTGAGCCAGACAAAAAGACAATCCATGCAGTGGAAATTCCCCTCCTTAACTGTTCGAATGAAGGCCAAGGTCGTTTTATATGCAGGGAAGGTGATGCCCTCAGTTTTTGGAATGCAAAAGATACTGTGATTATTGACTATTTTAAAACCATTAATGGAGAGTACTATGCCATTTTATCGAGGCAGCTATGAAAACCTATCAAGATCAAACTCCCAGAAAAATTGACACAAGTTGTCTTATTTTGCCAGGAAAATGCTCCAGATCACAAGCTCTTAGTTTCAATAGTTGATGTGAGTGATGTGTGGCTGGTTGCTCACCCACCCTATTCTCTTTATTTGGTTCCATCTGACTATCATCTGTCCCCACTTTTCATATAAAAAACACTTGTCTGGAAACCAGTATGGATGGGATAATGATGTCATATCTGCTGTTGATAACATTTCAGACCAAAAGGATGAAAACTTCTTCACCAATGGTGCCCAAGCACTGTAACACTAATGAAAGAAATGTGTAGACTACAAGAAGGACTATGTTGAAAAATAAATCTCATTTTGTCAAATTCCATTAGGGTCTCTTAATCAGCCTATAAGCTTTCGAGTCGACTCTCGTTTTTTAAAAAAAGCGATTAAATTCTTTAAATCGAATCATTAGAATTTTTAAAATGTTAATTAATATTTGTAAGTCATTCATGAATATGACGACGTTTTCTTTTTAGCCTGTTACGCTGATCAATTATTCATAAATTGATATTTTTAATGAGTAAAAACATTTTAGCATCTATGCACGATAGACTTTCTAAAATACTGCACTTGAAAGTCTATCAATGATTTCTCTCTATTTTTCATTTTTTCATTTGAAAGAATATCGATAGACTTAAAGAATGTCAATTGATATAAATATATACTTGCCAACCTAAATCTAATCTCAGGATTTTACCATATATGCGCATTGAACTGAACAGTTTGATATCGATTAGTTGTTCTTTTAAGTATTATCTTTCAAGTTTATTAATATTTGTCGACCACTAGATGGATATTTTGTGTTAACAAAAGGAAAAAAAAACCCCAAAAAAACAAAAAAAAAACAACAACTAATGTTTAATATTTAAACACGTAATTTCTCGTCTGTAGATTACTTATGTTTACTATCAATATTATAGTGATAAGCTGATTACACCATCATATAATGCTTATTGTTTTTCATGGTGATTGCTGTTGTGAAAAAAATTACCCAAGTTTTTTCTTTTTATTAAATTTCGTGGCTACCAATAATGACTTTTTTATATGTTAAGTAAACATGCATCACTTCCATTCTTCTAGAGCAAAAAAAAAAAAAAAAAAAATAGCGAAACTTTAATCACTGAACCGGTGCTTGTTCTCGTTACGTAATTTATATCGAATGACACAATTCTTATTTTCCGTATTTATTTTCATTGAAAGAATTTTCTAGTCTCTATAATAGGAAATATAATAGGAAAATATAACAGGAAAAATTATGAATCAATGTCTCTAGGAGAATGGAAGTGATGCATGTTTACTTAATAAATAAGAAAGCGTCATTATTGGTAGCCACGGAATTTAATAAAAAACGGGTAATTTTCAAAACAGCAATCACCATGTAAAACAATAAGCATTATATGATGGCGTAAGCAGCTTATTACTATAATATTTACAGCAAACATAAGTAATCTACAGACGTGTTTAAAGATTAAACATTAGTTGAAATTTATACTTTCTGGAAAATGAATAAAGCATCTCTACATCGTAGTAGCATCATTTGTTGCAAGGAAAGCGAAGTTATTATCAATTGTCATCATGTGCCATGAAAGTGATACTTTTCAGTAACCCTAGCCCCACAACTCTTCATCAGCCATCATTATTGTATCTCTCTTACATGGGCAATAAAGCGTCATCCCATCGGATTATGATCACAATTTGATTACGTTTTTCAATAAATATTCACGTATATTTCTGGGATTTTTATTTGAAGCGATCAATTTTAAGAGATTTAAATAGCATCTATTTTGTATCCAGTGATTTCAGATATTTAAAAAAGTAATATATACTGTTTATAAGTGAAATAAATATGTGCATGAAAATTTTAAATCACGTCTTAATTGAATCAAGTGTATAAAAGGAGACGAAGCAAAAATAAATAAATAAATAAATGACCAGATAATATAAAACTCGAATGACTTTGGCTCAATAACTTATTTAGATTCTTTTGTCACTTTGTATCGACGGTTGAAATCGGTTTAGTCCCTAGTCTAGGCATAATGTCATGACAAGGAAGGAGCGAAACGTTTTATGAAGGTGGCGGTGAGGCTTGGCATGGAATATTTTCTGATACACAAAAACAACATTGGTTAAAGAGGATAGTTATACTGACGGAATACAAACAAAAATAAATAAGATAAAAAGATTTTATACCAACCTAACTAAGGCACTTCAGGATGATAACAATGATTTTAAGGATACTAATTTAAAAGTCGACAGAGACATGAGTGACTGAGTAGAAGATTATCCCGCAGTAGGTTGCCATTACTTTCTGTTAGACATCAAATTGCTTCCAGCCAGGATTGAAACCCGACCGATTTGACATGATTCTCAGATTCTACCACTAAACTATCGGTGCGCGGTGGAGAAAGGCAGATTTTAGCGTATTATATATACAATGTAAACACACGCCAGTCGCCAATAGTGTTCAATACATTTCTGAAAAACGATGCGTAAATAGCGGTGAATAGCCTACTATTTCCCCAGAGTGCTCAATAATTGCACATATGCATTTTATAAAATATTAGTATATACAAATTATATTGGGTATTAGAAAAAATAGTGTACAAGTGTGCAAGAGGCTCGTCAGAGAACCCACGGAGACATTCATTGTGATGCAAAACAATTGAAAACCGTCTATTATAGTTCTCGAGGATATGATCATCGAGGGTTTTGTCATATCTTTATTGTCTACACCTATTCTTTTTTCATTCCCTTTGTATTAAGTCTTATGTTTTCTCTTTTCATTTTTCTATTTCACATCTTGTCTTCATCTGATTCCATTGTCTATTCTTTCTTAACGTTTTATTTCATTTTCTATTTTTATTTTTCCCACACTTTCTCTTTCTACTTTTTTCATAGTTCTATTCTTCATTTCGTTTCATTCTAGTCTAATACTATGTTATCATCCACTCTCCACGTGACAAATATCTCCAATCTCAAACTTTTGCGGCTTTGTGACACATTTTTATCTCTGCAGAAAGCAGTCTACTTAACCCTTTCTTAGCTTTCAATTTCTTTGACGTCATAAATAATCTATCAATCATCCCACGTAAAACAGGCGAAAGTGGCTCCATCTGTTATATAGCTGGCACTGTTACTGTAAAACTTACGTTTCTTTTGTGTTTATCGGAAAGCAACTTGTGTATTCAAGTCTGGCATAAGTAATATTAATTCCTTTGCAGATAGTTACTGCAACAATATGTGGAATCTTATGGGAAGATTTATAAAGAAGATAAATTATATGAGAAGAAGAAAAAAGAAAAATTGGTAGATAAAATTAAGGGAGTTGAGCCAAATAGTGAAATACAAACAACCAAAAGTTATAAACAGGAGGTAGACTTTAATCTTGGTGTAATAAGATAAAGTAATATAAATAAGATGGTCATAAAACGGAACAGACAAAATAAATATTAAAAGAAAAAATAATTCCGATGAAAATAAGGATTTGATAAAATAGAATCAAGAGTAATAAAAGATAAATATTGGCGTGGCTTCATATAGTCTGGAACATAAATACAGCAGAGAAACAATCAATAATGCTCGAATATACTTGCAGGATCCCAAAGCAATGGATGGTGGGTGACCAATAAAAAGAAAAGCAAGGAAATTATTGGAAAACCGAAAGCGAAGTTAGGTTAGAAATTAATCAAAATATACACAAAGACAAATGAAAATGGAGAAATTCATAGAATTGCTAAAAATAATGTGAGCAGAAGTAGATGTGTCAAATGATAAAATTAATTGCGAATTAAAAAAGAACAACAAAAAGAAAAAAAATGTGGGTACAAAAACAAAGCGCAAAAGCCAGAACATAATTTTTCCCTGGTAACGGAGTCAAAAATTTGAAGAGGATATTAAAAATACTGTGAGAATAAAGCAGGAGATAAACGTAAAGATGAGCAAAGCAAGTCGTTATTAGTTTTTGTCCAATCAAAAAGACCCAATGTTATTCTCATCGACAAATGAAAAATGTGTCTGAAGAGAACAGGGCTAAACGAGAATAAAAACCTAAAAAAAAAAATTGTTAATCGTTTCAGAAGGATAGAAAATGTGGAAAATCCTGACATAATTACTGCATTGTAAACGACAAGCCAAAAACAAAACTTAAAATAGATATAAATTATTTGTATATCGGGATGCTAAAAAAATATCAACTCTTTGATATGAAGTTGCTTGGTTATCGCCAAGAAACTTCAGAAAACACAGGCTTGAAATAAGAATATCAATAATAATACAATAGCAGCACTTAAATATACAGACGCTCTACTGTTAAATGATGAGTGTAGGTATATTTTCCGTTTAAGACAAAAAATATCAGAAGTTCGTATTTCGGGAAAGACGAAGAACAAAAAAGCTGAAGAATTTCAAAATGCTCCAGGTTTTCCTCTTTAAGCTGAAGAATTAAAAATCATAATAAAGCTTTTGCCATAAATACAACAGAGAAGTATTTGTAGAGTAAAGAGAGAAAAAGTAATAAAGATTCAATGAGCGCAGAAGTGTAATAGAAAAATGAATTTAGTGAGTAAATAATTGCGAGAAAAGTCATCAAAATAACAAAAATATGAGCACGTCATATGTTATATAGATCAGAATTTCTAGCAACACATATACAGCATATATCGTAAGTTTTCGTCGAGTGAAAAATCGTAAGCATTCATGATGTTAGTTTATAGAAAGAATAAAAATGTTTTGTAATGTTTGCGATTAAACAATGTGTAATAACTATTGTATTTCTGAGGATGTCTCTCAGGCCATATAATATATTAAACTGTGTTTTAATATAGCACAACTATTTTATATAAATTTCGTCAATTGTGTGAAAAAAGTAAATTTATCATATTTCTATATTCAATGTTAATTCATTTAAATTAAAATAGTAAAACGTTCTTAAAACTCTCTATCCAACTCCCCGTTTTCTAGGACTCCCACTCTTCATCTCACAATATTGACAGATTCTCTTTAAGATGCCTAATTTGTTGTTGGTCTAAATATGCTCTCTTACTGACCATTTATAAACAATATTAGATCTCTTAGTGTATAAACTTACAAGAATATCTGAGACATTAAATAAGACTTGCTTGAAAATTTCAGTTAACATGATCACTATATTCGCTTATCATTATGAGTAAATCAAATTGATAATGTTTTAAATGAGCAATTTAAATGCCCCATCAGTTCAATTAATTTTCATCTATAAGCGTAAAAATATTGTTGATGTGACGGAAAAAGTATATGAAATGATAAGCTTATCACAACTTTTACAGCAGAACGTCTGCTTCGTAGCTGTATAATATATTAAAACATTTACTTTTCATTAAAAATATAAAGGTTTATTAAAAACAAACGAAAATATTTGTTCTCTTTCACTTCTAGAAAATTAATAAAAATTAATAATTTGAAATCCAGGAATTTTTTAAAAATTTTTATTGTGTAAATGATTTTTCGAAGTAAAAGAAAATAACAAAGACGTTGCGGGTGGTTTTATTGCAAACCACACCCTTTCTTAATTGTTTTACTGTATCATCATCATCATCATCATCATCATCATCATCATCATCATCATCATCATCATCATCATCATTTCATGTTTGTTCTCTTAATTTTCTTCTTATTAGTTTTTGTCTTGTTTTTACTTTTTCATTTGTTATTCCTTCATTTCTTATCCACATTTGCTTATTCTTCCTCTTCTTTCAATACAATATTCATCATTTTCTATTTTTTCTGTTAGTTTCTTTTTTTTATCACAGTTTTTTCTTAATATCTATTTATTTTTGTCTAAGTCAGTGATTTGATTTAAACATTTTAATGTTTACTTTTGATTTATCGAGGGATAACGTCGTGACATTTACCAGTGAAATTCAAATATATTGTTGATAAGGATTACAATAGTCAGTGGATTTCAGTCGTTTTTATAATTAACAACTCTTTTGTCGACATCCATATTTTATGTTGCATCCATGATAAAAATGTTGAGCAATTTTGTTTAATATCTGATTATTGGTGTTGATATAATATATGGCAATCTTTACATAAAAAGAACAACGGAGTACCAATAATATTGTGAAACAAAGAGATTAACGGAGTCTAGAAAATGGAACAGCAAAGAAAGAAAGACAGAAAAGCAACAACAAATGCTCAATCGAGAAAAGTCAACAAAACCAGAAGCTATATATGGAAAGAAAATGTAATCCACAGAAAATTTCCAGATAAACACAAACAAATTAAGAGGGAATTAACTGACCAGAACTGTGCAGACAATATCTCAAATGTGAATGATAATAAATGTTAATTTATAACTATAAATATTGCATCAAGCCCATAACAGATTCTAACGCGTTCTCTATGTGAGGAATAAGAGAGGAAGAAAAAGCGAGTGAGTAAACGAGAGAGAAAAAAGGGCGAACGATAGAAAATAGTGATATAAATGTGGTAATAGCATATAATAACTATGGACATAGATTGGCATCGACAATGATTCATTTGGAATTGAGCAAACAATTTTAAAAGTAGAAACAATTTTAAATGTAGAAACTAGAAGTTGGATTTAAAAATAAGCAGATGAATTCGAATTTAGGAATATCATCAAATTACTTACCCCATTTCAGGAGACCAAAACTAAGTCAATAAGAAAGAAACTTTCAGTTTATCTGGTTTAAGAGATTAAGAGAAAGCACGAAAATATCAGGACGATTTCTGAACTTTTATTTGGAGAAACATGCAATTGTATCTATTTTAAATAATTCTTTACAAATTACATATTTAATAAAAATAATTCATTTGAAACCGATTTAATGTTATATTAGTTAATTTAAAAAAAAACTTTTGATAGCATCAAATACATCAAATGATTCTATGATCTTGAAGAGGAAGGATGTACCTACATGTTCTACGGATTTCCGACGAGGTGGTCTCAAGTTCGCCCAGGCAGGATCAAAGAATTGTCAATAAAAATTCGATGACAACACCAATTACAAAAAGCGTTTTTTAAAAAGAGATATGAATTATTGATCTTTTATGGTCATAAAGATTTGGATAGTTGCAGTTGATTTCATCCTTTTTCCACATGTGTGCGAGTTTCATAATTAATCAGCGTTTTAACACTGTCATCTATTCGATTAAATTAAATTCTTCACATGGTTTCTTTTATATCAAATGTAAACTAAATGTGGTGGTGATATATCTTATAATGCAAAAATAATTATCCTCTTTAAACCAAAGCTTTATACCCAACAAAATATATTTAAATCAAGGATTTATCAACACAAAAATATATCGTGCTAAACTTGACAAGAATACACTTGAAAATTGGAAATATACATTTAAGTTGTGCAATCATTAAAGATTACATATTGATTAGTAGATTGGTTTTCACATCATTTTGTAAACAAATTACGAGTTGGGATTTTGTGATACTTTCAAAACTGTCTGTTCAGATGCATGTGTTTTAATTGAGTGTAGCGTAACAATAATAAATTAAAATAAGTATGAATTAACAGTGTTTTTATTAAAGCATAACATTTCAATGATAACTTCTAAACGGGCTTTTATTAAGAACAGACGTAAAAGTTGCAATGTAGTTGGTTTAACAATGACCATGATAATGATGATTAAGTGCTTCTAATTATCCCACATTCGTGTGAGTGATATCCAATGTAATAGAGCTGACTTGTGGGATATGAATTTCTCTTTTTCCTGGAAGTTAAGAAATCTAATACAATGCTGAAGATATCGACCTTTTTATGTAAAGTAAAAACAATAATTAAACATGATGCTTGGGGATGTATTTTTGCTGTGTTTTTTTTATATTCAACTCTTTTGATTTTTGTGCATTTATGGAGTTTTCCATTCAACTAAATTTTCCAGTGGCTTATTTTTCATCCGTTTTATTCTCGAGCAGCTCATCAGTTATATAGAGAAAATAACTTAATCTTATCTATTATGTTAAATTATTTTGGTGTTCTTGTCTTTTACCACATATTAAATAATTTTGGAAATATACTGTCATAATCGTCAATTTCAACAAAAACATGCTCATGAATGTCATTCCTTTTTCATCTCATGACTTGATCAGAAATATTACGTCACCTTCAATTCTATCATACTTTGTGATATAGAAATTTTTAAACAGTCAGTTAAGTCAGTTAAGTGCCATACCTGAAACACGCTTGGGCGATCATGTCTCAAAACAGACATGACTGACTGGGCAGATGATTATCCTGCAGTAGGTTGCCATTGCTTTCTGCGGTAGATTGGTTGCCAGCCAAGGCTATAGAACCCCAATCTGTCCTGCTATTTAACCCATAACTGGAGGGAAGAGACGGATTAATACCTTTCCCAAGGGTATTTGTGCGTAAGTGAATGCAATGGATTCAACTGGAATTTGAACTCGGCTCCCCGATTTCCCGTTCCGAGCCGATATCCACTGCACCACAACGCACATCCTTTTAAGCAATAATATAGTTATATTCAATTGATATTGTTCATAACCAGTCGAGAAGGATTTCTGCAAACTGATTATTTCTGATGGAAAATGAAGCATAATAAAATAATAAAAGGGTTCACTGCAGGACAAAGACCTTTCTATGACGACCATGATTGTGTTACTCTCTGTCATGTCTTACCAGGAATTCCTTTTATCTCGACATGTTTTTCTTACTAAGTTTGGTAGTCCAGTTAGCATTCATAAAGCAACCTATTACTTCATCGTTGTCTCTTCTACTTGTGTGTTATGACCAGCTCTATTTTTATTGTTTAATCACTTCTACGATATCCTGTTCCCTGATCCGTTGGTAGCATATCTATGTTCATTAGAACTGTACTTAGCATTCAATTTCCATTGATATTTGTACATTTTTCCAAGGGATTTTCTTGATTTCTTACACGAAGTCACACTCATGCATTATCATTATACATTATGATTTATACTTCAACATATGTACTTCATTATGTCTATATTTTTGTTCAGTGTGCTTTTTTGCCATTAGACCACGTTTTGTTTAATTGCTCTGATCTCTTTTTAACATGGCTTATGCATATGACTTCTTCAAGTTCTATTTTTTATTTTTATGATCATTGTTAAATTATTACAATTTCTGTTTATTTTAAAAGCTACCTCAAGACTTTATCCATTAGAGTCCAATTAATGTTTATTGTGATTATCTTGTACTAATATCAAATTATTTTTAAATTAGTACAAGACAGATGTCTCAAATATTTATGTTTGCCTCTATTTATGTTTTCTGTTCCTACATTATTTTTCAGAACATACTTTTCAGGTTTACTGTAAATAGTTTAGGTGAAATCGCATCACCTTGCCTATTACTTTTCTAATATTTACTTTTCTAATATTTACTTTCTTCTATGTCTTTGTGTGGTAAAAGTGTTATCATGTTTATTCTCAATAACTTTTTGATAATTTTCGTTAATATTCTTCTCTTATAGGAAGGTGTATTCTTCCGACACAAATGTGTTTGCATAGTAAACCAAAGCTAAAAATGACATTGTTATATTTTGTTGTATTTTCGATCACTTTATCTATTGTTTGTAGATGTGCTAAATTAAATTATTAACTAGTGCATTTATAAGGCTCTTTGTAAGTACATTTTTAGGGTAATTTGTTCAACATTAATGTATTTAAGGATATTAATTTATAAAATCTTTTTTATCGTTTTGGTATGATCCATTTCTCCCATTATTGGATCAATCCTGAATACATATATTCAGGAGAACTCTGCTTCTATTCAGAGTTTGCCAAAACTCTATCTTTGTCGGACTCTCTGCCTTCAAGCATAGTCTCGTTTGAGTAAAAGCAGACAAAAGCCAGATCCTGCGTAAGGGTCTACTGGGAATTTTTGTTCGGAAAGCTTCAGTAAAATCGGTCTCCTGTCATATTCTGCCTTTCTGGTAAAGCTCGAGTAAATACCGTGTTCGCCAAAACTCAAACTTGTCGGACTCTCCTAACTTAGGGCGGAGCTGAACCCAGACGAGACTTCGGCCATTGCCACAGCCTCGTCTGACGAGATCCTCGTCTTGACAAGAGCCCAACCCCGCGTAGGCGGGTAATTTTTGCCAGAGCGCACGCGCTCGAAATACTACACGAGAAAATCCGCCTTGTGCTTCATACCGCCTTTGTTGGGTGGGGTGGGAGTGGGGGCTCTGGTAAATAGCGAATTCGCTAAAATAATGTCCTTGTCGGCTACTCTGCCTTCGGGCGTATTAGAATTCAGACAAGACTTTACTCTTTGGCATAGCCTCGTTTGAGGTAAAAAAGGGAACATCCCGACCCCGCCTATGTACGAGGAACTTTTACACTAGCGTACGCGGTCGGAACGTCTCATGGCAAAATCGGCCTTGTGCCAAATGCCGCCTTTGTGCGGAGGTTCGGGTAAATACAAAGTTCATTAAAACTTGCATTTAAACCAAATACGAATTGTATCTAACAATGGATGTGCGTTGTGGTGCTGTGAATATCGACTCGGAACGAGAAATCGAAGAACCGAGTTCGAATTCCAGTTGAATTCGTTGCACTCACATTTCCGCACGAATACCCCTGCGGGATAATTTTCTGATAATTTTCTGAAAATTTGAGACAATATCGCCCAGGCGTGTATCACGTACGATGATTAACTGACTGATTGATCTAACAATTCTACTGCAATTTAATGAACTCTTGTTGTTAACCATTTTGATAATGGCTAATCTGTTGAGAGAAAACTTATTATTGACCCCGACGCCGAACTAGAACTATTGTCACTGGAGAAGAACTTTCCTAAACCCTATAAATACCTACAGCGACGAAAGTTCTCATAAGCTGCACCACCTCACGAAATATGTCTCAGGACAAGTTTTCGTGTATTTAGCAGACACACCTTTCTACAAAGAGCCTTTAACAATCCTGGACAGGATCTACCTCAATTTATTTATAAACTAGGATTACTTATTACTAGAGTGAAGCTTTGAGGTACTTTTCTTTTTTGAATGTATAGCGTCAGTAATTGAACTAATTCTTTGTGGAATTCTTCTGTTAGTAATGACATAGTAACAAAGTTTTAAAATGTCCTTACCGTAGTTCACATTCCTTATTTCATCTGTTGTTTTCTCGGAAATATTAAAATCCGCTGGATTGACTGTTTGTAGAAGCATATAGGTTTGCATTATACTTTTTATTTATTCTTAACATCTCGTTTTTAAATGTAATGTCTTCACTGTTTCTGTCTTTTAATGCAAGTAATTGTTGCTTGACAATATGGGTTGTGGATCTAACATGTTTCCATTTCCTGTTGGATTCTGCTACTTTTCTAAATTCATTTTTTCTCCCGTTTCATTTTCTATGTTGATTAGGTGAATTATATTATTTTAGTTTTGTCTCTCGTTTTATTTTCTACATTTCTAGTGTACCAGGTTCTTTGAGGATACGTCATTTAATATATCTAATTTTATCTAATTTGTTCTGATTATTATTCATTTTCAGATAAACAAACAAAATACACATTTTAAGGTAAATTATAAAATTAAATGGCATGCTGTAATGGTTTCATTAAACATCATAGCGATTTATAGATTGCTCGCATCCTGAAAGTTGCATAGCCATTTGTTGTCAAAATTCGTAAAGAGCTGCAAGACTCTTGCGAAAATTTTACAGCAGTAATCAAATGCAAAACCCCTGCTAAGAATCATAAAGCTATCAAAACACACGAATTCGTTCGAAAGATGCAGAAAATTGTCAATCAAATCCAAAGAATGGTAACAAGAATGAGCTCAACGCTTCAAGAAGATTTGTGCATAAAAATTTTAGATAGAAGTCATACGTGACAAAAGATAACCCTTTCATCCCACGATCATGCACACATTGTTTCCGGTAACTCTTCTGGGAGTTTTGGCCCCTGGGTTAATATTGATGATTGTTGGAAAAGGACGCGGTCTTGGATAGCGAGCGTACAAGGAAAGACCGTACAACAAAACTCTGTTCTGTCTCATAAAGCCAAGACGACACTAGAATATATCAGTTACAATCTCCATGATTGCATCATTCCAAACTGATGTCCTCTAAGCTCTCTAGACTTTAAACTTTTGGGCTACTACTTTGATGCTTGGTTGACAAGGAAGCTACTTAATGCCTCAGTAACACAATAAAACCTCTTATGTCTGCCATAACTAGCACATTGTCCAAAACAAATAAAGTTAATTCGATTCGAGAATATTGATGCATCAGACATCGTATCGAAGCAGTCATCGATTCTAACAACGGATTCATTAGATAATTCATCACTCAATAAATCCAGAGCTTAACAAATAAAACAACAACTTTTAGAAAACATTCAATTTTATTCATCAACTTAGTCTTCTTTGAGGGTGTTACACTGATGCCAACGCTTCTATAACAATTCGATGCTTTTTTGTAGAACGATTTGTCTTTGGCCTCAAAATACCCCTCAGTTTCCGATATCACTTCTTCATTAGTCAAATCTTGTGATCGCCTTGTGACACTGTGCGTTATCTTGATGAACGATCGCTTTTTCTTCTTCATTTGTGGCAGTTTTTGGGCAAATTCTTATATTCTAACGCACCAATAATACTATATAATATTTGCTATTGATGCTTCTTTCTTTCTCAAACAAAATACCTTGAACATCTCAAAATACGGAGTCCAAAACCTTGCCTGCTGATGTTTGCGTCATCGGTGGCTTTGGACCACTTTTAACTCGCTGCTGTTCACTCAGCTGACTGCTGATTTGACTCGGGAGTGAAGTGGTGGATCCATGTTTTGTTCATTGTCACATATTTTACGCAAACCTCCTTCTTGTTGCATTGAAATAGTTGCGAACAACGCGCTGAATCGTCGACGCGTTGTTGTTTTTGATCGACTGGAAGCAAACGCGGCACCCACTTTGAACACAGCTTTCTAATTGACAAATGTTTATGCAAAAACAGTGAATACACTGCCTTCTGATACGTTCAACCCCTCTGCTATATCACGCAACTTCAATTTACGATCGGCCAAAATGAATTTATGGAATTTTTTGTATTTTCCGGGACGACCTGAGTGTTCAGCATCATTTGTATCTGTACGACCGCGTTTAAATTCAGCATGCCACCTCTTAACCGTTGTTTCCGATGGAGCACAATTCGAATAACACTTATCAAACCATTGCTTTGCTTGAATAGTATTTTTCCTATCAGAAAGTAATACTTTATCAACACACGAAATTCAGATTTTTCCATTGTTTTGAAAATTTGCAATAGTAGCATCACTTAAATAACTAGTTTGTAAACTAATAATCCAAATTTTGTCACGTGCCCTTTGAAGGTTACGAATATTTTTATTAGTGGCACCATCTATATGTAAAGCTCAGGACTTATTAAGTGATGTTTTATATACGCAAAAGAGAATCTCAAGATTATTCATGCAAATATTTTTCTCAAATAATTTTCTTGCAAGACATGCATCTTTTACTAACTTTATGCAAATTTTCTCATGGAACCTAGCGAAAGTGGAGTTTATCAATAATCCTAGATTTGCCTTTGAATTATCTCCCTTTGTTGTTGCTATTTTGATTTTAAATGTCATTCAATGATACAATTAGTATATATTTTCTTTTATTATCTTTCAATTTTAAAGTCAATTTAATCTCTGCAAGCTACCATTTAATAATCATTTACAATATTAACTTTATTTATAATAGTTTCATCTTTAATGTCGCTGGCCTTTTCAACCAAATATGACATCAGTTTCGATTATTTCTATACACTTGGTATTTTATTCGTCAATTTACGGCCCCTTTGCTTTGGAAAGAAAAACTGTATTCATAATTGTCATGTTGTGTCTTTCTCATAAGTTAACTAACATTTGGCGCCTATCATTTTACCGGAATCCAGATTTTCATACACCATATTCCTCCTATTTTCTTGTTGCTACTTTCACTGATATCAGTTATCAAAACGCAGTAATTTGTTTTCTGCCACCCTGTAACGCTAATTATATAATTCTAGATTTGGAAATTGGATTATTTTTAGTGTCCGTTTGCATAATCTTACTAATATCCAGGCTAGTCTGTTTTATATATAGCCAAAATGTTGCTCGTAAAGTTATGGTTGGTCTGTTTTGTAGTTTTCGGATATAATATTTTTTTACACACAATCTTTTGTTGTGCTTAAACAGTGTCTACTCGCCAGTGGTACATGTAATAATGCGACTGAACCTTTGTTAAACGGTTACACAGCAAATACGTTACAATTGTATTTAGTTTGTCGAATAGTGTGTAATTAAACCTATCCGTTGATATTTATATCTGATAAGATTGATGTATTAGTTATTGATCATTTCGGATATCCATCCTTCAATTTTGTTCGATCACTGTGATTTGAGACATAGGTATGCGAAACTTTTAAAGGTATTGAATTAGAAAGTTAAGCCAACAGATGGTGTGATGGATCTATTTCTGTGAGTTCTGATCGACAGAAGTAATTAGCGTAGGTAGACAACAGGAATGTATAAATCAAATTAGTTGCAAACATTCAGTATTAGCTTTACATGCGTCATTGTCGCTGTCGTTGTCACCGTCGAAAATAAACTAAATCTACATAGATGTTAAAAACAAGAAGGAAAACGACGATGACGTCATAGATTATTTTACTTGTTTTTTTTTATCTACTTTATATTTTAGCTGTTCTAACAGTTATGACCTCTATCATATACCTTCCTTGTCGATAATCACTAATGCAATTACACGCCGATTCAGGGATATTTTACATTCTTCACATCTATGGACAGATACGAGTTATCTCTCTTAGATTGTGGCGAATGGACAACAATAAAAAATAAAAGTTAACAGATAAGATTACTGTTCGATCGGTACGATCGAAATGTAATCTTCCCAGGTCCGCTTCTTTATTAACACATGCACTGACCAACAATTCAAGGATGAACAACAAGACGAAATGGTTTTTGGTATAAAATTTTAAGATATATGAACAAAACATTAAAATAAAAAAATATGTCTGAGTAAAAATGTCCAATGACCCGAATCTCAAAACTTATGTTGGGATACCAAACTGGTCGAAATGACAAATTACAACGAATTAATATGAATGAGTACGAATGTAGAAGATTAACACACAATAAAAAATGGGAGAGGATTTATACAGTATTATTAAACATGTGGAATGATGTCTGCGCTAACTTAATATTGGTGGATGTATGTATATATATATCTAACACGGGGCCAAAAGTATAATAACTTATCTTTATCATCAATTCTCTTTTTCACTTTCTTTTCTTTTCTCTTTCTTTCTTTTCTTTTTTCTTCTTTACAAAAAATTGGATTTAAATACTGCCCCACTGTAATAAAGGTGTCTGCAATTTTCTTCACTTCTTTCTTCAACGGAATGTTGTGTTTTCAGCACACAAACGTCTCTGCAAATTTCTTCTCTTCACTTGGTTTCTTTATCTGAACATTATCTTCTCTGCATTAATATCTTTCTTCTTTGATGAACAATTCGGTCTATTCTTGTTAATTTAACGAATGAAAAATATATACACTATTAATTCTTGCTGAGATGAATTGGTCGATTTACGTCATTATAAAAATGCACCTTCTCTTTCCATACATAAACTGCCAGGCTTCAGCATATCGTAACTTGTCCATTTAAAGTCTAGCTCGCAAGTGATTCAAATTCTCTGACTTCCTCGTGACTTGCATTTGGCGCGAATTTTAGCTCCTGCTGCTTCATGACCTCATGTCTGGCCCCTGTCTAGCTTCTGTCTAAACATTTGTTACTAAGTGTATTTGGGTCAGTCAACCTCTGCCCTGCTATCCAAAAATGACTCTAGGCCCTCACGTGACTATCCTTTGTTACCTAGTGGAGACTAATCTTAGTATATGTGTGTAGGTATGTGTGTGTGTTGACCTGCATTCGTAACACTTCTTAAAAGATATTCGTAAGTTCTAAATTAATTGAGGCACAGTTTTGAAATTTAATATATTTTGTATGCGAGGTGGGAGGAACATTTTTCACGTTGGAATAAAATGTAGGAAATTCTCTCAAAGTACTAAATTCTCCGATTAAAACAGAGAGAAACTTTTATCATAGTATAGTCTGTAACGTAAACTAAGTCTTCTAATTTTAACAATAAGACAGCTCAATTATGAAAACAAGGAAGACAAAAGTATGAAAATCTCATATGTTGGAAGAGATGAAGGCAAGAAATCACTAGGAAAGACAAATTGAAACTGAAATGCAAAGGTCTGTTTCATATTTCCAGTGGCACACGGCTGCAATTGATTATGATCCAACGACTGATCATGCATTTCATCCCAAAGTGAAGATTGGTGTAGAAATGTGAGAGAATGAATCTCTTGATATTTGCTGTACAGATAGTAAGGATAAGTTGAATTTTCTACAAAATCATCTGGAACCACTGTGGGAACTTTTCACAGGTGCTTATTATGATTCAAAGGACTCTCTTAAAAACATTCAGAAATATAATAGTGAATTCCAGATAACCTCTTCGGATGCTAAAATTATTTGTGAGAGAGGATTTATGCCTACATTTAAAGTCGAAGGCCAATTGTAACATCGGATTGAATCTTCATTGCCGCTACAGGTGTCTCGATTTCTTCGACTCTATTTTGTGTCTGATTTGGTTCAACAGGCTCAAAAGAAAGTTGATGTAACAAGAGTTTACAAAAATTGACACAATCACAAAGCTGGGTGATTTGCTTTATGAAAGAAAGAGCTATGTGAAAAGATTTAAATTTTCTTTGGAATTATGACAAAACTTTTACAAATAAGCATTCTCAATGTTTCGATACATCCAAATGCAATGCAGTAGCTTCAATAATAATAGTAGAAGAGTTTGCAAAACACGATATTGATTTTTATTGTTCATATGATGCTTTACAATATCTTCTGCTTTTTGTCTTTGGAATTCCTCAAGTTAAAGGAAACTCTAAGACTGTTTCATGAAAGACGTTTATACTTTCTTCCTTATGATCTGAGAAAATACTTTTAATCTCCTTCACAGAGCACAAAACCTGTTTGACCAGTTTGTTCTAGATATGTGTACCAAAATGGAAAGAGAAAGATTAGTATATATCAAATCTCACTAATCAGATTTAAATGTATGACTATATATTCATCTACGAGAATGTATTATCAATGACGCTGCAATAATTGAAATTGGTTAACCAGTCCTTCTTTCATCAAGTTTTGGCGGCAGTCCAAGATATATACATGAAAGAACCCAAGATTTAATGACATACGTCAGACATTATAGATGTGCAGACTTGTTGATAGCATTCATCTGTAATTTTAATTGGAAATAAATTAATGCTAAACCTCATTCTCGACAAAGGCAAAAAGATAAAAGTTTTGAAATATGTATGGTTGATAACAAGTGCATCAAGCGTTATACAAGAAGTTTCTTAACGAAAACACAAATTAGAGAAGATAATTATCCTTCTTATAGATGAAATCCAGATGATAAAAAATTTCAGGCAGAAATTGGATCAGAATAGAATCCAATTGTAGTTTACAAAAGATGTATAGTTTCATACAGCCCGCTACTCTTGAAAACCTTTGATGCTAACATCAATGTTGTATTTTGTAACTAAGTAAAATCAAATAAATATTTCTGCAAATATGTCTAAAAATATTTGCTTCATAAGAAAGAAACAATGCCAACAAAAATAGGCAAAACCAAATTTTAAACCGAAGAGATGAAGTAAGCATGTACCAGCAATGTCGATACATTAACAGCAATGAAACAATTTTGAGGATACTTAGATGTTTTATTCATGAGTGGTTTAGCCACTAGATATTCATTTAGAAAATGAATAAAGAGATTAAATCTCTGAGGTAAATGCAGTTCAGCAACTTACACTTACATCTTTCTTTAAGTTTTGTGCAAGAGATCCGTTTGCTAAGACAATCTTTTATTATCAGCTTCCAGCTTATTACAAATGACAGCTGGAACAGACAAAAAAGGGGTGAATCTATACATAGATTCTCAGACATCAAATTCGACAGTGCACTTGAAAGAATGTATACTGTATCTCAGAGTACAAGAAGTCTTAAGCACTTTTTCCCATCCTCATTAAATGCTGTGAAATAAGTGATCCATTCGAACTTTGGGATAAACACAAGAACACCTTAGCTGAAGATTAAAAACACCAATTACAAGTGCAGTTACCAGATATTGAAGTTTCTTACAATGATGAAATAAATTCAATAATTTTGTCCCGGGTAACGCCAGGTGCTTCTGTTACTCATTTATATAAATACTTCATAATTTACGTATGATTCATGACATATTTATTTTTAATGATAAACAGAATCAACATTCCTTGTGAAAATGTTCTTTTTCCTCACTGAAAGTTTTATGCACGAAATTTCAAAAAGAGTGTGTAAGAAAATAAACATAAGAATAAAAAATTTGGTATAGAAAAACTGTTTGCCGCATAATTAAACCATGTCAAAAATTTAACCATGTTGCCTTATTTACTGCTATTGAATAGCAAAGATATATCAATTAATATTATACTAGATTAACTTAATCATAAACATATTCAAGAGAATTTTATTTTGATTTGTATTTGCATTAATTCGTATCTTGCTTGGAGTTCCTTCGTATGGTCAGCAAGCTATTTGGTTAGTCATTTATTTTTTTTAATCATATCACCCCGAGCAAGGCAGTAACGCCACTGATGTGCAGGGGGCTACATAGGAGTGAAAAGATTGGAAAAGAGAAAGCCGGAAACCACATCCTAAACAGGGAACAATGGATGAGCCTCTTCACCTGTTCAATAGACGTGGGTGGAGTATGAACCGGGCGATTGTTTAGTCTATTCATTGCTATTGAACAGTATGTTTGCTACTCACTGGGTGTCCTGTATTGTGACCTTGTGCCAAACTATACTAAATAAGCAATAACTTCATCATGTTTGAAAGGATAAACAACTGCAATACCAACAAAACAAAACAAAACAACAACAACAACAACAACAACAAAACCAAAAACCAAAAACAAGAGTATGAAGTATCAAATTGAAGTCAAGATACATCAACAAACAATGTTTTAAAAAATCTATGAATTGAAAATATAAATAAATAAAAAATGGAAACTGGAACAACTTTTGATAGACACATTTAACGAGAAAACATTCAGAAAAATCTTCCAATAACCACACACACACACACACACACACACACACACACACACACACACACACACACACACACACACACACTGCTTGCCGCGAATAATAATTTCACATTAATGACATATGTACTCATCGATTCTTCGTAATAACTATACATGACCTTATTTTTTAAAATTCAGCTTTATATATGTGCTTGAAACTTTCAGTTATCGTAAGGATCTGCGTTTCTACTGCTTCTAATTATATATAAAAATCTATATATATAAAAGGAAAGAAGTTTGTGTGTGTGTGTGTGTCTGTCTGTCTGTATGTCCTTTATACGAATCCACAATTTTTATCTAATTCTCACTAAACTGCCTACAAATATTCTTTAGGCGCCAGGTCAGGTCATGAGCACCTTATTTTTTCCGAATTCTCCCCGATATTTATATATATAAAGGGCAAGATGTTTGTGTGTGTATCTGTCTGTAGTCCTTTATACAAATTCACAATTTTTATCCGATTCTCATCAAACTTCACAGAAATATTTTTTGGGCTTCTGGTCAGGTCATGGACTAAATATTTTTTCCGATTTCTCTCCGATGTCTTTATATATAAAGGCAAGATATTTGTGTGTGTGTCTGTCTGTATGTCCTTTATACAAATCCAAAATTTTCATCCGATTCTCACAAAACTTTACACATATATTTTTTAGACTTTCGGCCAGGTCATGGGTTACTTATTTTTTCCGGTTTATCCCCGATATCGGAAATCGATACACTGATATCCTATCAGATCTGATCAAGATCAGGATTTCAGCACCTTTATCGTGGTTCTTGTTGCAGAATTTGCTCTAACTTGGTAAAATCATAATTTTTAGTCTCAAACATTAGAAAGATCTTTTCAAACGACTCATTTTCCCCGATACCGGAAATCGATACCCTCGATATTCTATCGAATCTGATCAAAAACCGATATTCAGCCATCAATATGGCTTACTTTTTCCAATGGGTACGATAAGTTTTCATGGACTTAGGTTAATTTATCCTTGGATGACTTATTTGACTCGGATATTGGAAATAGACAATCCCGATACCCTATCGGGTCTGATCAAAGTCAGGTTTTCAGCCCTTTTATTTTGCTTTTTGCTTCGGGTTTTGCTCTAAGTAGGTATAATTGTAATTCTTAGTCTCATCCATGATACCATTTACTCAGAGGACTTATTTATCCTTCAAAATTCAGTTTGCAACGGAAAACTTATTTGACATCGATACCGGAAATCAAAATTTGACTTACATCCATTAATTTTAGTAAGTTTTATGGCTCCGAGATCAACCTTACAACGACCTACGTTTTTCGTACTAACATCCAACGAGTCTGAGCTCCAGGACCATGGATTAATTTTAAAGTTTTTATTACATCCGAGCAACGCCGGACTATACTGCTAGTTTATATATATAATATGAAAAGAAACTAAATGAAAAATTAATAAAATCTTCCTCGTCTGCCGTATTTGAAGAATGATGCTTGGAAGAAAGGTTGCTGCCCAAGTATACAGTTAGTAATATATCTATGAACGACATTTCAACCACCTCAAAAGGGCTTTAGAACTCAACCAAAATGCAATATTACTAAAAAAAATCAATTGGAGAAATTTTACTACCTAATGGCAAATGTAACTTTGTAAATTTGTCCGATCAAAACTCAGTTATGACCAAATAGAATTTTTGAATGTCGGCCTAAATTACTCCCTCCAGCCTCGATACGACTCCATTCAAAAGAAAACCAAAATTTAAATAGTCTACCAATTCATTCAACAGCTAGCAACAGAAATTTTAATTACGGAACACCAAATCTGAGAGATCTTCTAAAAGCGGTAGGTTTGAAAAACCGTTCTCCACATAACAAATACAATAATATGTCCACAAGCAAACTAAATTTAGCTGCAAAAGACTTACGCATCAACACCAACATCATCATCAGACGTGCTGACAAAACCAATAACTATGTAGTTCCTAAACAAAAAATTACAATCTATCTAAGATGACACAAAGTTTACTAAATAAAAAAAAATCCCTCAGATTCATTAAAAAATATATAAAGTAATCACAATGAACAACGCTGAGGTTAGAAGCTTAAAAATCAAGAAAGCTGTCGGTGGTTATCACCCAGGATATATTTACGGTAATGTAAAGTCACATAAACCAGATTTTCCTCTCCGACCTATCATATCACGGAACTAAAAACCAAAGAATATGCCACTTACCTGTATAAGAAAACACAAGTAAGAACTCCTGTTTTCTAAACTATAATAGCCAATCCACAGAAAGATATAAAATAGCAGTAATAACGAACTTCTTAAGCTTCTTAAAGCACACCAAAGTTTCTCCTCCCAAAGAATATTTTGAGAGAACTAAAACACATAAAATAAACATTAGTCAATAATAATTTTCCCAACTGCATAATTGATAAACAAATAACATTATACTTACAAAAAATGCACGATAAAAGTATTAAAAGTAGCACAAAACAAAATATCAAGATATATGACTGCAACCAGATGCACAAGACTTATAAACAGGACGAATTCGCTATTCAAAAATTATTAAACACCTTATTTCTGTCGTAATTCCTAAAATAATAAAATTTATAATATATTACAGACTTGTTTCTAATCTAAATAAGACCATCAAGTCTAAATTAGCGATGACTAATATAGTGTATGAATGTCAGCGCACAGTACAAGTGTTTCTTTTCACAAATCAGTTACCTATATTAGACACACTACCACCTTTTTGAGCGACGTCTTACATGCCACTTATCAAACCAATGTACCATAAAAATCTTTATTAACCCATAATCTACAAGAACCCTTGCCGAAAATACAATAACATTTTTAAATTACAATATAAAGCACCTCACTATTAGAGAGGCACTAATAATCAAACAAATTGCTCCTACCATCAACCTTATGCCATTTAATAGTAGAAATGCAGTAATGAAAGTTTTTAAAATAGAAAGATGCTCACGCGATTTCCAGTTGTGTGAGGTACGTGAAAGCTTTGAAAGAACGCACCTTTTTAAAAAACAACACAAAATAAATCACGTTATAGTCAAAACATGAGGATAAAGCAACAACAACGGAAACATAACACCCTTGATGATGGCCAGAGATTGTGGCTGAAAGCACCTGGAAAAATAATTACGGAACATTTTTACATTCCATATCTCCAGCAAAAAAAGAAACATGTTAGAATATTGGAAAAATTAAATAAGAGATGAATAGAATCTTTCTTGTCGGTCGTTTTCAATGAAACATGATTAAAATAAAGGTTGCTGCTCATATATATATATATGTGTGTGTGTGTGTGTGTGTGTGTGTGTGTGTTTGGGTATCTAACTGAGTATATATATATATATATATATATATATATATATGTCAGATTAAATAAATTGCAAACAATATGTTTACTCATTTTTAATAAAATCCGTTCATACTCACGGATAATCTTTCGAGTATTACAATAAAAAGATGTCAGAAATGAGTTGTAACGTTGACAGATGTTATTTTCATTCATTTCTTAAGGTACTCAAGCACTTTCAACCTCTTTCCGAGGTCATCTTCAGAGGTGTGAGTTATAGTAACAAATGTAACCGGGTTGCTATAATCAATGCTGAAATAGTTCATCATCTCACCGCCCACAAACTGTTCTCCGACAGGCAATATGGATTCCGATTTGACAGGTCCACAGCCGACCTGCTAACAACTGTAACGGAGTACATGCTACAGGCCCTTGATGAGTCTGACGAGGCTCGCGCGGTTGCTCTGGACATCTCCAAGGCTTTCGACAGGGTTTGGCACCCTGGCCTCCTATGCAAACTACGCGGTTATGGTATTACCGGTCGCCTGCTTGACCTAATCCAATCTTTCTTAAATAACCGCAAAATGAAGGTCGTTCTGAATGGGCGTACCTCTTCGTCCTACAGCACGAATGCTGGTGTCCCACAAGGCTCTATCCTGGGCCCGACGCTCTTCCTTATTTTCATCAACGACCTCCCAGATGAGATCAAGTCCCAAGTAGGCATCTACGCAGATGACACTACAATATACTCCCGCTCCAGTAAGAAACCTGTCGTGGCGGACAGACATAATCTCGCTGCTGACCTTGAGCTGGATCTACACTCTGTGGTGAACTGGGGCAAGAAGTGGCTTGTCAACTTCAATTCCTCTAAGACCAAGCTGTTGTCTGTCAACCATTACAGGCAACCTCTTCTGCCTCCCATAAGCATGGACCGGGTGATTCTCCCGGAGAGTAATACACTACGCCTCCTCGGACTTACCCTGTCCTCAGACCTCAAATGGAACCACTATATTGAATCCATAGCAAAATCTACTGCTAAGAAGATTGGGTCACTATGTCGATCCAGGATGTTTTTTCCACCTGAATCCATCCTACATATATACAAGTCAACCATCCGTCCGAGCATGGAGTACTGCTGCCATTTATGGTCAGGTGCCCCTGCCGTTCTCCTCAGTGTTCTTGACAAGCTCCAAAGGAGAGTCTGTAATGTGATAGGTACTGATCTGGCGACTCGACTGCAGCCACTTTCCCATCGTCGAAATGTGGCCTCCCTCTGTCTCTTCTATAAATACTTTCATGGCTTCTGCGCGGATGAGCTTAAGTCACTGATGCCTCCTCAACAGGTGTTTACCCGTGCAACCAGACTGGCAACTGGGTCCCACCCATTCACAGTCAGGTTAGCCAAATGCAGACGACAATTCTACTCCTGCAGCTCCTTCTCTCGCACTTCCCGCCTGTGGAACTCGCTCCCGTATTCTTGCTTTCCTGACGGCTACGACCTCCAGAAATTTAAATGCAAAGTTAATACTCATCTACTAACCACTGGACTCTAGCTCTCTCCCCTCCTCTGTATAATCTTCACTTTCTCTCCGCCCATGTATCTGTCATTTCACCTGCTTTCTCAGCTTTCTATTGTTCCTTTCTAACTAGCTTGTACTCCTCACTCTTTTCTAATTAATCTTTCTACATTTATGTAACCCCCTGCACATCAGTGGCGTTTCCTCCTTGCTCGGGGTGAAATGATTAAAAAAAACCCAAAAAAACTGTGTTGCTAAAAATTACTGTACATTTTTTCTGTTTCAAATATAACAGTTGATACATTCTTAGCGTTCATAAGAACGTAAAATTTATCCAGAATGGAATTTTTTATATGTTGTAATGTCATGGTCATGCAGGTGTTCAAAAAAAAAAAAAGAAAAAGTGTGACAGTATTCATAGCTGATTCTATTAATTGACGGCTTAAGTGTTTTAATGAATGTTACCTCGAGAATCTGTAGTTTGCATTTATTGTTTTCTTGGTGTAGAATAGTTGTATTATCGATCATTATTTTTTTGCTACTGTGAATCTAGACAGAAATGTTGTTGTAGATTCAACATATATATTTGTTTTTCTTGTCGGAGATACATTCTGCTATATATATATACTCAGTTATAATATGAGATTAAGAATAGTAATTGTACATTCAACAGTGTCTATCGTAAATTTAATAACTCAAAAATAAAGGATTTGCAAACATATGTTTATATATACTTATGACTCTGCTTAGTGTGAGGGACCCTCCTCCAAAGGTTTTTTGATATATCCTATTGTTGTGTATGTGTGTGTGTGTGTTCTTTAGAAAAAAAGTGAACTCAATACTAGTTTACAATACTTTGTTATAAACAAGGTAGGCAGAGTTAACCAGAAATCATGTAAATGTAACATTATTTGGTTTAACCCACCCTTCAGTTGTAATGTCCAAACAAACATTGGTAAATTCTTCCTAAACTTAATTCCCAAACATTTCTACCATTCAACCACACTAAAAAGAAATCAGCAAAAACCATGTCAAAGTCAGTTATAATTGCATTAAGAACATAGATAAATGTATTTCACAACACAATACTATGATATCACATAAATACTTGGCCCACCTGAATAACATCAGTCACCCTACTACTAACAACAATGACCCTTCAAAAAAATAATTACAACTGCCGAAAAAATAAAACCTGTCCATTGAATGACCAATGTATGTCCAAAAGTATTGTTTATAGAGCTCAAATTAATTCAGAAGATAATAACTTTTACTTTAGAAGTCCTTCTAACAGGTGGAAGATGAGGTTTAATAAATACAGCAAAAGCACTGTTTTATCCATATATTATTGGAAATTAAAAAACAATAATAAGATCCAAATCATTACCTGGAATATCTTAGCTAAATTCAAATCTTACAACGGCAAAGGAAATAGATGTAACTGATGCCGTTTAGAAAAACTTGTCATTTTAATGATATAAATAATCCTAATCTACTTAAAAAAAAACAACATTTTCCTCTTTCTCTTTCACTTCCTTACTTTCCCCCGCAAATATTACTATTACTATTTGTTTTTTTTTTGTTTTTTTTTCAATTGGAGTAGATAGATCTATCTATTGCCCGGTTCACACTCCACCCATGTCTATTGAACAGGTTAAGAGGCTCATCCCTTGTTCCCTGTTTAGGATGTGGTTTCTGGCTTTCTCTCTCCCAATCTTTTCACTATTACGTAGCCCCCTGCACATCAGTGGCGTTACAGCCTTGCTCGGGGTGATACGATTAAAAAAAAATGAATTATGCCTCTTTGATTTTTTTCTCCCTGCATTCTAATATTAATTTTTTGATTTTAAATTTTAATTTTTTTATTTGAAATTTTAATTTCAATTTTTTATCTACATCTTAAAATATTTCCGTTTTTACGTTTTCTGAATGACACCCTTTGATTTCTTCTCCCTGCATTTTAATATTTTTAACTTTTAAATTTTAATTCTAATTTTAAATTCAAATTTAGATTTTTTATCTACATGTGATCTTAGAATATTTAAATTTTTTTTTACTATTAAAAAAAAACAAACAAACTTAATTTTATAAGATTTAATTCCAATGAACATAGAGTGAACTTAAATTCAAATCTATTAAACTGAAAAATGCACCTGGTAATTGCATAATGCATGAAATTCTGGGTTGTGCCATCAATCTAGGAATATATATATATATATATATATATATATATATATATATATATATATATATATATATTGGCAAAAAGTATTGCCAGAACTGCTCCTACATACATTGGGGAACTTGCAGAAACTTAAAAATGTATTTATGAACACAAAAGGGATCTTGTACACGATAATGCATAAAATGAATTAGTTATACATAGAAATAGAAATTCAACCACAACTTTGATCTAAAGAATGTCATACTTATTAAAAGAGAAAGTAACTTACTTAGATTCAAAATTCTTGTGAGTGCCACTATTGAATTTTACCAATATATATATATATATATATATATATATATATATATAATAATTTTGTTTTTAAATTTTAATTTTTTTATTTGAAATTTTAATTTCAATTTTTTATCTACATCTTAAAATATTTCCGTTTTTACGTTTTCTGAATGACACCCTTTGATTTCTTCTCCCTGCATTTTAATATTTTTAACTTTTAAATTTTAATTCTAATTTTAAATTCAAATTTAGATTTTTTATCTACATGTGATCTTAGAATATTTAAATTTTTTTTTACTATTAAAAAAAAACAAACAAACTTAATTTTATAAGATTTAATTCCAATGAACATAGAGTGAACTTAAATTCAAATCTATTAAACTGAAAAATGCACCTGGTAATTGCATAATGCATGAAATTCTGGGTTGTGCCATCAATCTAGGAATATATATATATATATATATATATATATATATATATATATATATATATTGGCAAAAAGTATTGCCAGAACTGCTCCTACATACATTGGGGAACTTGCAGAAACTTAAAAATGTATTTATGAACACAAAAGGGATCTTGTACACGATAATGCATAAAATGAATTAGTTATACATAGAAATAGAAATTCAACCACAACTTTGATCTAAAGAATGTCATACTTATTAAAAGAGAAAGTAACTTACTTAGATTCAAAATTCTTGTGAGTGCCACTATTGAATTTTACCAATATATATATATATATATATATATATATATATATATATATATATATATATATAATAATTTTGTTTTTTGTCAAATATCTCCATTTCCGAAAGAATTACTGCTTTCCCAAGCCAACTTGCTTAACTTTAAAAATGTTATAAAAATTTAAAGAATATTATTTGCTTACTTTTGTTTATTAGACATTGAATTTTTCACTTGGTGTCCTCCATAGCTTGCCCTAGAGTTTTTGAGTATCCTGTTGAATATTTATGAGTGTTTTTTAAACTTAGAAATTTTGAAAAACCATGAACACTTTTAGTTTTGTATATAAATACTTGTTATAAAATCCTGTTATCACACACACGCAATTTATAATCCTGAAGTTTAACAAAATAGTTTTAACAACTGACATTATTATTTACGATAAACTTTGTTATGATAAATTTTGACTTCGATTAGACTGTGGAATCATTCGTGGTTGAGTGTTCTAAGATGCACTAGATTAATTGGTGGCTTCTTCTATGCTGGTAGGGGTCGCAGGTTCGAATCCTGCCGAATGACGCACATTTTTGTAACAAAATTTATCATAAATAATCAGGCCGGTAGAAATAAATATAAAATACTGTTTGATTATAAACAGAATATCTACTTAAATACGAGTATCGATCAAAAATAATGTTTAAACAAATCATTTCAAATTGTGGGTTATCTATAACCAGTTTCATTAATCTTCGTTAATTTCCGTAACATGATTATCGTAAATAATCAGGCTGGTAGAAATAAATATATAATACTGTTTGATTATAAACAGAATATCTACTTAAATACGAGTATCGATCAAAAATAATGTTTAAACAAATAAATTAAATATATATATATTTGTGTGTGAATGGGTAATAAATACTGTAAGAATTTAACATTTTTCAGGCTGGTAAAATATCTGCCAAAAAAGTGTTAATTTGAATTTTTCTTGATTAAATGAACACACAGTGTAGTTATTGCATTTCTGTAGATCTTAGCAGAAACATATCAAGTGGGTTACTAAAAGTTCTACATTACTAGTCTGAGCATCTAATGATTGGACTATGTGGTTCTATTTAAATGTTACTGCAAACTTTATTTTAAAAAAATCAAATTTATCATGCATTTGGCTGAATCGTATTTCTGTTGAATTTTTAGTATGTGTATTTCATTGCAAAGATGATGACGGTGATTAATTATTATATTTTTGAGGAGATGCTGAAAAGTTTTTTGGTTCCTTTCTAAAATGGTATTTTAATGAGCAAACATCAAAAAAGTGATAAGTGGAAAAAAAGCAAGAACTTTTTGGCTCCAAAATGTATTTATTTTAATTTTTTCTTTTTATTGAGGTTTTTCATACCAATAGTATTTAACATTTGGTGGTCCTTTATTGAAGATTAAGTGACAATAAGTCTCTGTAACATAATACTTTTTTTAGTATTCCAGACAGTTTTAGTACTGCTGATGTCTAGATTACTTCAGTTCTAAGAATCTTTTTAAAAATCCCCTATCTTCGTTTTTTTTTTTTTAATATTTCTTGGCATGGAGGTTTCAAAAATTGCCTTCATCCTCCCTTATGACATTAGCTCTTAATTGCTTTTCTTAATAATAAAAGGTATCAATGCCATCTTCTTGACAAGCAAAGCAATAAAGTTACTATAATGTACTGGGTTACTTACTGAGTGTTAGAGAGTACAAGAAAAATATACGATTAAGAAGAGAAGACAAAAAAGCAATTATAAAGAAGGTAACTATTGATTTTTGCATTTAAATTTTTGAAGATCCAGGTTGACGGGGAAGCAAGAAGCCGAAAGAGAGTTCTGTAAGCGAGAAGTGTGATAGAAGATATTGTTAGCATAGAACCTATGGTTACATCTAGTTATTTCCACTTTGAAAAGGAGACCCTGTCACCAATCTAGTACCGTGCTTAAATTCATAAAGTCTAGTTCATCCAAAACAATTAGCATGAAAGTATTTATAGAAAAGGCACTGGGAAGCTATGTTTGAGCAGTGAGGAAAGTAAGGCTGAGATGCCATGTCAGAACCAATAACATTGCAGATTCTTTGAATTCTATCAAAAATCTCTCTCTCTCTCTCTCTCTCTCTATATATATATATATATATATATATATATGTAGCCAACTTTCCCTGAAGATCCAACTTGGTGAAACCTAGGTAGGTTCGTTGGCTCTTTAGGTTAGCTACTTACTTGTTTGCTCTACTAATGTATTGAAGGCTTTACCTGTTAGGTTTTTCATCTCGGGGGGGTTTTTTTTTGACTAGTACTTTGACTAATGTTCAAGTGCTTAGTTCGTTTCTTTTTTTGTTTCCATTTTTTCCCATCCGCGTTTATACTCGGTGGGTTTTTCGAGACATGTTTAAAGATAAAGTTACAGTTATATATATATGTATATCTCAGGAGCACCAGACCAGATATGGCAGCAGTATTCAAAGCAAGAACAATTTGTATTAAAAATCTGCAAAATAATTATCTTGTTCAACACTGTGAATCATCTTTCCTAACTGCAGACTTAGCAATTGGTTCAATATTCTCTTTCAACTTTCAGAATAAATACTTTTTCTATAACTTCTCTTTATTTTACCTTCTGTAAATGTTTCCATGTCCCTCATACACATACAGAATGCTTAATAGTAGTATAGATAACACAAGCCCATACAGTAGCCATTATTTGAAGGCTGCTAATATCATTTACAATATAAGTGAAGGCTAAGCAGAAGGAAGAATTCTTTATTTTTATTGAAAAGTTTCATTTGGTGACCTACACCTGGTACACTCACTTATCAGTCTTCTGCTCTTCCCTTGTGTCGTTCCTTTGCTCATTAGGTTTCTTCCCCTGCAACCAAAACCACAACCACCATTATACTCACCTCCACCATCTATTTCATTTTGTGTTTCCTATTCTCAAGTGACTTTCTCCTTCTACTCACTGCTCATGGCTGATTCCAAGCCACATTCTCCTTTTAATAAAATTACACAAGTAGGAAATTTTTTGATAAGAAATTACAGGTTCTGGTTATCTCGCTTCACTTTCAAGGAAATATCAAGCAAAGTGGTTATATATATATATATATATATATATATATATATATATATATATATATATATTGTTTAATTACTTGGTTTTTGGCCATAATAAAATTTACCAGTACACAGTTGTATTAGGGGGTGTTCAATACAATTGTATTGTGGAATTTTTGAATATTCTTAATTTGTAAACAAGTTTTATATAATATATATAATTTTTTTTAAACCTGTGTAGGGATGTGTTTTTGTGCTCCTGGTATGTGCATTTTTGTACCATGTCTGAATTGATAAATTTTTGTTTTTGATTGTTGCTGATGCAGCGAGAATTTTCTCACTGAGGTGGCTGTTCAATGGAATGTGAATTTCGAAATTTATTGATATATATATATATATATATATATATATATATATAGTTTTTGCTTCAACATCAAGTGACGTTGAAAGAGACAGAGTTTTTTAAAATTATGTTTGTAAATATAAACCGATCTTTAATAATGCTTGTAAGTTTGTTTTAGATAAAGAGGTTTTTTAAATGTATCTAAATAATTTTTAAAAACTTTTTTAGATACATTTAAAAAATTTTTTTTTATCTAAAACAAATTTGAAAGCATTATTAAAGATAGGTTTATATATATATATATATATATATATATATATATATATATATATAGTGTATCGAGGCAGCAAATAATTTTCTGAAATAAATATAAGAGACAATGAATGTCTATTATGTTTAATCATGAGCCGTTCTAAACATCGTATTTTGGCTTTAATTTCAGTTGAAAATAAAGACAAATATTCTACAACATTTGGATAATTTTTTATTAAATTGGTTCTAAGCTTTCGGTTCACATGAGCCATCTTCAGAGAGGTTTGTAAGGACAGGAACGCAAAAACATCCACCATCAGCGACGATTTTATCTTATGTTGACATAAAACTCCGCTAAGCAACAGATAAAGTTTGCAAATTTGAAATTCGCTTCAGTGATGTCACACCTTTTTATATATATAATTTTCAGCAAAAACAATGTCAAAGTCAGTTATAATTGCATTAAGAACATAGATAAATGTATTTCACAACACAATACTATGATATCACATAAATACTTGGCCCACCTGAATAACATTAGTCACCCTACTACTAACAACAATGACCCTTCAAAAAAATAATTGCAACTGCCGAAAAAATAAAACCTGTCCATTGAATGACCAATGTATGTCCAAAAGTATTGTTTATAGAGCTCAAATTAATTCAGAAGATAATAACTTTTACTTTAGAAGTCCTTCTAACAGGTGGAAGATGAGGTTTAATAATCACATGTTGTCTTTAAACAACAGTAAATACAGCAAAAGCACTGTTTTTTCCATATATTATTGGAAATTAAAAAACAATAATAAGATCCAAATCATTACCTGGAATATCTTAGCTAAATTCAAATCTTACAACGGCAAAGGAAATAGATGTAACTGATGCCGTTTAGAAAAACTTGTCATTTTAATGATATAAATAATCCTAATCTACTTAACAAAAAAAAACCCATTTTCCTCTTTCTCTTTCACTCCCTTACTTTCCCCCGCAAATATTACTATTACTATTTGTTTTTTTTTGTTTTTTTCAATTGGAGTAGATAGATCTATCTATTGCCCGGTTCACACTCCACCCATGTCTATTGAATAGGTTAAGAGGCTCATCCCTTGTTCCCTGTTTAGGATGTGGTTTCCGGCTTTCTCTTTTCAAATCTTCTCACTTTGTTTTTTTTGTTTTTTTTTTCCAATTGGAGTAGATAGATATATCTATCGCCCGGTTTACACTCCACTCACGTCTATTGAACAGGTTAAGAGGCTCATTCCTTTGTTCCCTATTTAGGATGTGGTTTCCGGCTTTCTCTCTCCCAATCTTTTCACTATTATGTAGCCCCCTGCAAATCAGTGGCATTACCGCCTTGCTCAGGGTGATACGATTAAAAAAAAAAAAGACAAGAGGAAAGCTATATTTTACTAGCCCACGGGCTTCGTTCTGTGAAGGACTTTATCAAGGCTAAAAGACAAGATGAATATTTTTTTAATAACGTATCTATAAACAAAACATTGTTGGTATCTGGAAAAAACGCTCACAAATTATTAATGAGATTAACAGTAATTTAAATTTTTTAAAAACGTTATAAATCATAATTGAAGAGAACTCTTTAGTGTGCAGTGTAATGTCTTGAGATGTTAAAAATGATGTGAATTTAATCGTTTTCGTTGGATTTTTTTATTGTGTATGTTGGTCTGATAGAGTATAGTTTCTGTAAGAAAAGGTAAGATTGGGAAAAAACCGGTAGGCGAGTAAAATATAGTTTTCCTCTTGTCTTTACTTAACCCTATATATATATATATATATATGTGTGTGTGTGTGTGTGTGTGTGTGTGTGTGTGTTTGAAGTGTGTGTATCTGTATGTCTGTCTGTATGTATGTATGTATGTATGTATGTATGTGTGCCGCTACTTGTTTTAGTTTTCCCCTTAAAAGTCTTTTTAATCTCTGTCTCTCTCTTTCATTAGGGATATTGACTCATTTCCCTCTTGCGTTTATTGATTGCTCTTGGCAACTGCAGGAGAAAATGGGCTAGAAGCAACAGAAAAGTTTCTTATTCATCTTGTGAGAAATGAATTTATGTATTTTGCGTTATCTTATCACGAAACTTTCTTCAAAGGTAAATCTCCATCCTTTTTTAGACGTTCGGTCTAAACTCGTTACGTAAGTGTCATAAACTATCGACTTTTCTACGCGTCGTTATTGGTGTAGAGACATTCAAAATGGCGTTTGTGCGTGAGCACACATACAAATGTACAATTTAATTTAGTATATTCTCATGACAGCCATTTTTCCTTATAAAGTAATAAGAGTTATATTACAGTCTCATTCCCTAAGAAATCGGTACAAAAGGAAAAAAAAGGAAACACATTTCTGGGAATTGCTAGTTACTGGATAGAGTTGCAACACTGACATTATTGATGACAAGCGTAATAAAAATAATCTTCTAAACGTATGACATACATACATACATACATACATACATACATACATACATACGCACGTACGTGCACACACACACACACACACACACACACACACACACACACATATTTATGGTCATAAGTGAATGTTTATGAGCGAGAATTGATTGAACTATTTGCCTTACTTTAGAGATGTTATTGCGTTTAGTGAAACAGATAAAAAGGATTTGCGGACTTCACTCTCTTTGTCTCTCTTCTCTCTCTCCCTCATTTGCTTCTCTTTCTTTCTGATTGTTTCTCATCGTTTTGGACAACTGATAGCATTCATGTGTTATTTTATGTAATGCCTTTTCCTCCTCGCGATGTTGTGTGTAAGTTCTGTTGCAAATATTAAATGAGATTCCCTGATACATGCTTTCTGACAAAAGAAAGGAAATATGTAATAAGATACATTAAGCAAGTTCGAATAAAGAATGAACAGCAAATATTCAATAAAACTGGCAAATTATCAGCGGAAGCAGAATTTGCTATAAATGCGCCCAAAATTAAAATGTTTATAGACTTCCAATCAGTATTGTCTCGAATACACTCCTTTCAGCTTTAGCTATTTGACAAATGCTAATTTATTTCATCCCAAATATTTTTTGAAAATATGTGTTTTAATGAATAAAACGCAAGATATATTCTGATTTCAAACTAGTAAACGATCGCATTTTTGATCTTATACGATTTAACTTATGAAATCATAGGATCCTAAAATCAAAAATCGGTTTTATACAAATCTAGAGAGATGCAGAAATAACACAGTAGACAGCCTATTGAATGAATTGGGTTTTTTAAGCAGCAGATTATGAAAACTTGAGGTCCACTATTCATTCTGCAATAAGAGGAAAGACTGTATATAGAATAAAAGGAAATATCTTGACTTTCTCCCCGATCGTCAAATGGAGACAATTTTAAGATTTAAAATGAATCCAAAGTAGCAGTGGGCCTAACTTCAAATGTTTGCTCTTGCTTGCCTTTGTATTTTCAGATTATTTATTAATTCTTTTTGTGATTAACTGCCATCATTTTGTTTGTTTGTTTGTTTGTTTCTTTCTTTCTATTTCACCTTCTTATTCTTTGCCCCAGTTTCATTTTTCTTTTATATCTTCCGTCCTTTTCTCTTTTTCGTTAATCATTTTTTAGCTCTTATTGCTATCCTTTCATTCTTTTTTCTCACTCAGTTATGTTTTCTTCAATTAATCTTTCTTTCTTTCTAAAATCGATTCTTGCTATTTTAATCCTATTTAGTTTTCTCTTCATTTAGCATTTTATATTGCATTTATTCTTTCTCCCCGTATTGGTTCATATACTCACATCCATTCCTTCTTCACTTGTTTATTTCCCATTTTTTCTTTATTCTTATGATCTTAAAAATACTCCATCCGTGGAGTCTTTTCTACTTAATATATGTTTCTATATATTTCTATCTGTTCAGTTGTCTTTTTATCTCTATAATACTCAAGTCGAAGCTTAAATAGATAATCCTCTGAAATATCTTTCACAAATCGAGTCACATACATATAAATACGCAGACAGAAACATATATTTACAAACCATGGGCTTTTATAGAATATCCCATCAATCCAACGAACATACATGTACATTCAGGTATGCATGTTACTTGAACACTTTATATGTTTGCATAAGCACCCAATTGTAATGGCAATGTACAGAAAAGTAAAATACATGAAACTCAAATTTTATAAAAAGAAAATATTTAACGAAAATAAATATTTGTTGCATAAAAATATTAGAGACTGAAAGTTTTCGCATCTCCTCAACCGAGTGATGTATGGTAAACATAAGATATAGGAGAACTGTAACTGTGTAGAAGTTAGCAGCAGTGAAACGAAAAGAATTAAATAAAATTTGAGACTACCTGAACTAATGTGTTCTTCAAGCTGGTGAAGATAATGGTATTGGAAGTGTGCTTTTTTGCAATTTACAAGGACCACTAGTGACTCGACACACACCGCGCTTATTGCAGAGCTTTATGTTTTGCTGCACTCTCTATGTTTCTCCGGTGGTGAGAGCTTACTTCAGCAAATTAACGCATTACCACACTGTGCAGGTAAGACACGAGACTGATTCAGCAAACAGTCAATTGATTTGTCAGATTTTACTTCAGCAAATTAATGCATTACCACACTGTTCAGGTAAGACACGAGACTGATTCAGCAAACGGTCAACTGATTTGTCAGATTTTACTTCAGCAAATTAACGCATTACCACACTGTGCAGGTAAGACACGAAACTGATTCAACAAACCGTCAGTTAATTTGTCAGATTTTACTTCAGCAAATACACGCATTACCATACTGTGCATGTTTGGGACATTTTGTATAATTCACAGTAATCCCTGAAGCCAAACGCAACAAACAAAAACAGTTGCGGAAATATATATGATAAAAATATAATTTTATGATATTATATATTTATAGCTAAAAGTTGTTCATATTAAAGTGTTATAGCATATGTAAATGTAAAATTGAAAACTGGGGTCAGCTCCAATCGGCGACAGTCTGTTCCATGGTTGAACGCAATCTTCAGGCCATGTGTGTTCTTTTGGCATAACTATTTATGCAAGCAGCTATTTGCGGTTATGTGTAGTTATTTTAACTTTTTATTCGTTACTTATTATTGATTACTTATTTGTTGTTGATTATTATTACTACGATATTTACTCCATTATTTATTTCATTTACTTGTGTTTGTGTGCGGATTTGCAGTTCGTTAATTTGTTATTATTTATTTCAGTTTTTATTGAATTATTTATATTTGTGTTTATTGTATTTATTTTTATCTGGGTTTGGTTACCTTATTTGTTTACTTTCAGGTATCGGCTTTGCCTAAAGCATGTTTCATTGTCTTCGTTGTAGTGTATATTTCTTCATTTATCATAGGAGTTTACAAGGTATTCGTTTTTAGTTTTCGAATTTTAAGTAACGTCATATGAATTCTTTTAGTGTCTAAATTTCATCTTAACTAAATTTATATATATATTGAAATAACGTGTCTGTCTTAATTTTTATTATATATATATATATATATATATATATATATATATATATATATATATATACACAAGCACGCACATTTATACGCACGCATTCACCCTCACCCTCACACTCACACATAAACAGAGACAGAGATCAAAACCAAGGTAATTTGTTTAATTAATCCTAGAAAATTAAAAGTAATCTTTAGTTCAGTATTCAATCAAGGCTATGATCAAGTCCTCTATAAAAATGAGGGAGAAAACGATTTTGTCAATATTTGTCTTTTAATTTACTTATTGCATTGTTAATATTTGCATAATACACATATTCACACCTGTGCTATGTCCTTTCTTTAGTGGCTTACGGCCATATCACGTTGAATACACCGGTTCTCGCTCGATCACCGAAGTTAAGTAACGTTGAGCCTGGTCAGTACTTAGATGGGTGACCGCTTGGAAATACTAGGTGAAGCGTTGAATGACGGATGTGCGTTGTGGTGCAGTGGATATCGGCTCGGAAAGAGAAATCGGTGAGTCGAGTTCGAATTTCAGTTGAATACCCTGCATTCACTTAAGCACTGGTACCCTTGGGAAAGGTATTAATCCGTCCTTTCCTTCCAGTTATGGGTTAAATAACAAGGTTGGGGAACCTGCCCTTAAAAACAAATCCCAATGAATCTTGATACTCGAAAAGAAAAAGTATTACTAGACACAAAACTTATATAAAAAACAACAATAAATTGTTGAAAGAAAAAGGTATTACCAGCAATAAATAAATAAAATTTAGTTGGCAATAGATGACCCGCCGAGGTTGATATATCATAAAACAAAAACAACCGACAACCAACCTTTCTTTAGCATTAATAAAAAGGAAAAATTGAATGCCACGAAATTGCAAATATAGGAATCAAATGATTATTTACATTGATATAGTTTATATTATTTATACATCTGGAATCATTTACTTTTTATTTCACATCGCCAGTGCAACAGTGGTAACATAAAATTTTGTGTATTTTGTGTTATACGTGAAAATCAAGATAGTGTGTTCGCCTTTAAAAATATTACATGACTATAGAGAATTAATTAAAATGAATCACATGCATGACAACATCTGAACTATATAAAAGTTGAACATACACGTTTTATAAACAGTTTATAAATGTTAATAAAACAGTCAGAAGAATGTTAAATTGAACTAAATAATTAAGCAAAGTTTTAGAATCAAATAGGCTATCGGTGTTTTAGAAGTTGACCAAATAATTTTTATTTTCACGCTAAAACTGGAAGCTAATCATGGTAAAATTAAAAAATATAAGGCAAACAAAAATAGAAATATTGATCTGCGTTCAGTTTTTATCAATATTCAATAATTTATTCTTACTTATGTATGTGCGTATCACAGTGCGAAGAAAGGTCCGGATATCAATTTTAATTGATGATCGAGTCTTACAGACACGGCCAAGAATTTGGATTCTTTACCACCAATTAAATAATTTAATTTCAAGCGGAAACCACAGTTACTGACAAAAAGATCAATGAAAATAGTTATAATAAAAGGGAAATGATAGAAGAGCAGATCGATGAAGGAAAGCATAAAATTAAAAAAAAAACACACTTAATTTGATGGATACATTCTTTGTAAACAAAGTAAAAATCCGATATTCTGGCGACATCTGGTAATTGAATTTCTTTTAGCACCGAAACATGAAGTGAAATTACCTGGAGGACACGGCAAATAATAATGAAAAAGAATTAAAAACGAAAATGTTTGTATTGTGCATAGGAAACAGTCCATACTCTGGAACCCTGCCGACAAATTGCTATCCTTGTCCGTGCGTTATATGATATGTAAAGTACATGGCCGCATCAAAAGTTTATAACATGAAAACGCAACAGAAAATACTGAAATATTATATAAACAGTGAATCGAAAAAACTAATTATTACAAATTAAACTATGGCAGAAGATAAAAAATCTATGACGTCTCGTCAGGTGAAAACTGAATAAAGTTTATCATATGAAAATCAACTTGGATCATTTAACCCAGTAAAGAATATTAAAAACTAAGAAAATCCTTAGGAATATAGAAAATAATGTTGGACTGCAAGATAATGTCTAATCTCCTGTCAATGTTAGAAAATTTTTTAACAGATGAACACTTGAAACATCGTTCAAGCGATAAATGCCGAAAATAAAACGTACATAAAATGGAAAAACGAGTACATTTAAAGAAGTTTTGAGGGAATAAACGAAATAGTGTTTTTGGAAACAATCTTCCGGAGTTACGTGGTGTACTTTAGCCATGGGAATAGATAATCCTATTTTTAAGAGGTGTAGTCTTGATTTTTCTTTTTTCCCAACTGCAATACACCACTTATCTAAATATGACAAAATATCTCATTAAAATGTTTAACGGACTCGTTATTAGTTAAAAGTGAATGTTTCTACAGGGTTCGTCTTATCGTGTCATTATTTTCAAGATATATTAGCAGACTAACACCACAATATTTTCATTTTATTTTTTACAATGTAGTTTTTGAACTTTTCTTAAACGTTTTTATATTATTCTATTTATTTTATATAAAAAACAAGCAAGAAACTACATCTGTTTAATGCAAAGATCGTCATCTTGTCAATGAAAAACATAGAAAACAAATAGCAATGGGATGCTCAAAAATGCAGGAATGGGAAGCATGACCACGTTGCACAGTAGTGAAAGTCACTCGTAGGTGGAGCTCCGGGTGAAAGAAAAAGGAAAGAAAAGAAAATTCGAACAAACTTCTTCTGATTTGTATTAAAAGAAAAAGAAAAGAAGGTATTTTTCCCCAAGGTCTCATCTCTGATTAATTTCGATCTGGATTCTGGTTGCTTCTAAAATAGCAGTGATATGATCCAGAGTACTGAAATCGATTAATAGGACAGCCTCACTTCTATTTGAAAGTATTTTTCAGCATAATTATTAACCAAGTGAGAAATTAGAAACTTGTACACGAACATTTAATTATTTTCAGCTAATATTAAAGAGGCAAACTTACTAAATTTCAAACTACACACAGGTATAAAAAAGTATTTGTAGACAAGAAATATATTTATTTTTGTACAACTAAACACTTAAATGCTAATACTTTCTATCGCACATTCTCATTTACTCATTCCATCTTTTTCTATTCCTTTTTGTCTTTAATGCGCTTCGATACACAGGTCACCTCATTTTCTGAACTTTTTAATGTTATTCGATGCACATTAAAATATCAGATTCAAGATGCTACATTCAGTACTGATTCGAAGAGTTTTTCTATTATAAAAGCCACCTGATGTGTATCTGTAATTTCCCTCTTGCCATTTATCTAACTGTCACTTTTTGATTTTATCAGCGTTCACTACAAGCTTTCATCTAGCTAAATAGTATTCTAATTGCTATTATTAATAGCAATATTATTATACATTATCGTTATATGTTTATATGTTATATGTTCATCTTACCTTTTTCTAATGCTTCCTTTTCTCCCGTTTTTTCGGTAACTTTTCTAATTCCCATTCCTTTTCTATTCTCTAACAGTTTAGATAATTCTTGAATGAAGATTTTAGGCTTACTTACTCTACTAAGTTTAACCAAGATTTGTTAGTGTGAATATTTATTTTATACAACCAATTCTTATACGGCCAAACAAAAACATGAAATTTTGGCTTAGTTAACCCAACAGAGTTAAAATAAGGGTCGACTTTAGCATTAAGCTTACAACCACTTCCTCTCTAAATACTTAAGCCATTCTGGAAGTTAAAAAGTATGATAAAATATGCTTCAACTTTTAATTAGGAAATGTGAAAAATGTTCTTGCGTTGAAAACAAATGAAAAAAGACTATTATAGTGTTGTGGGATCTCCACTTTTTCTATGATAATGAACTCAACTTGAGTATACATATACTCCTGCCATAGCGAGATACGTCAGAACCGTATGAGTACCGTAAAACTTCGTAAGAGATCCGTAGGATACCGAAGTACATAAGGGTTACTGCGTCAGTAGCTCTGAGCACCACTCAGGCAGAATAGTATTACACATCACCCGTCAGTTTCGACGTGGACATACTAATTCCAGCACGTTTAATTCCACAAAAAATGTCATCTTCTATGCTTTGCTGGAAGAAGAGACAAATTATAAACATTTTTACGAAATATTTAAATTCTCATGGCAAAATCAGTTAAAACTACACAACGTTTAGATAACTCAAATTATTTTGTAGATTTAACAAATTTTCAAAAAGAGTTTCTTTAGAGCTTTGTGCATTTAAATAAACTTTTGTTGATATTAAAATACTTTTAAAATGAGAATTACTTATCAGTTGATAACTTCGTTTTTTTTTAAAATTATAATTAAATGATTACAGCCTGTATTCATAGCTCAGAGTTATGTCATTACTTTGAGTTTAGGCCTATTTAATAGTTCAGAAATACAGAGGAAGTAACATTGTTAACTGTGTCATCACTTAAGGCATTCCTAAAAATTTGTATTTGCTGTAAAATTTGGTGCATGATTATGTACACATATGCATGCGCACGCGCACGCTACGCGCACACATATGTGTAACTCTTTGTCTCTCATAGATATATTTATATAGACGAGAGTGGGCTGAAGAGAAAGTCAAGTATTCTCGATAAACTCAATACCTGTTGCTTCCTAAAAAACAACAAACAAACAAAAAACTGAGGCAATCACCTTTCCTGTAGATAAAACGACCTTGGTCTCTAGTAGTTAAGGAGGGGGATTTTCACTACATTGATTACCTCATTGTCTCTGGTTCAAAGTGACGAAACAAACGCTCATTCTGGGCTACGAAACATTCAAGGAAACCATGCTAGGTTTGCCTCAAACAATGTCAGTTTTTCCTGTTCGGTCTAGGTGTCGGAAGACGTGGCACCCACCTTTGTTCTGGCAAGTTCATTGTGCCAAATATTCCCAACTCTTTCACGTGATGTGCTAATAGTATTGGGTATTCAATTTATAGTTAATCGTCAGTAATTTATCTCCATGTGGTGAACTCAAACAATGGTTTCCTCGATACTGGCAGTTGCAGGAAGTTCTGACTTTAGGTCATCTTCAAGTCTCTCCTTATCCTTTTTAAATTCAACTGCCCATTTTTGCATTGTTGATAAAACTGGCTTTTCATCCCCTAATATAGTAACAACGTCAGCATGAATGTCATTGGGGGCTAAAACATTTTTCTGATAACACCACGATGCTAAATTTTGTGCATGTTCAAGTGAAGTCGTTACTGTTTACATCTGGAGTCTTGTTTGAACAGTCAGATGTCAGTTTACCTGGAAAGAAACAATGAAGCTGTTAATAATAAGAATTTAAATTAAAGATTTCACAGGTCTAGCATCATTTGTTCATAGGCAGCTTATGAACTTTTAAATTACTACAAGGGGTGAATAAATGTTCACGGCCATGACTACTGACGAAATAATTAAACATGAAATTTTGAATAAGAATCTTTCAACTTCATATCGGACACACACACACACACACACACACACACACATATATATATATATATATATATATGACGTATTGGGTTGGAGCAAATGTTGGTACCCATTTTCAGTAGGTACCATATGACTTAAATTCATATTCGGAAAAGATACATTTTAACATCTTTTCTACAATTTGTGCGTGAATTGTGAATTTTTTAATGCTTTACCTTAAAAACTGAATATGGAGTAAATATATATTAATTTTCGTCACTTGATATTCTTTTATTTACGGAAAGTAAAGTAAAGAGAGCTAAGTCTGAATTCTAGTTCAATTCGTTGCATTCATTTCTTCACAAATACCTTTGGGAAAGATATTAATCTGTCGTTTCTCCCTCCAGCTATGAGTTGAATAGCAGAAAAAATATATAGTTATATAGCCTTGGTTGGCAACAAGTCTACCGTAGCAACCTACTGTGGGAAACTATTCTGCCCAGTCTGTCGTCTTTTGTCGAGACATGATCACTCAAGCGTGTATTCCTTATGGCACTTAACTGAGTGACTATAGCTGAGAGAATCGCTATGTTGAGGAGGAGAAATTTTGAACTGGAAGACAGAGAACGTTGCGGAATACTTGCCTTCATTGATAATTACCAAATCAAAATGCTGATTAAAATAATCCATGTATCACAGAGATATTCCACATGTCATATGAACATTTTAAAGCGTTTGAAACACTATGATATTTGAGATATTGTTTTTGAAATGTACTTACAGAGACTACGAACATTTATTGCAGCGCAGTATATTTAAGTAGAAAAAATCAATAAAATAGGTTTTATTAAATTCATCTGATGATTTCTAATTTGAATATGTTTGTATCGTATACTAGTGACTTTATCTAGCGAGCTAAAAACAGAGATATAGATTTGGTTAAAAATGAGTGAAAGGGCGTGTAAAATAACGTTCGCAAGAAAAATCAAGATTTGTCAGCATTTGATAAAATATTTGTTTTCCGGTTTATTGAAAGAAATTAAAACAAGAGATGTTTGTTTTGGTATATTTTCCATATTAAACTACTGCTTTTTAAAAACGAATTCTACAGACTTTCGATGAAAGTACAACATGGAGGAAATAACTGAAGATAAAATAAATTGAACTGAGAAAGCAAAACATTAAAGCGTATCATAACTTAGAAGTACATAGTTTTATGTAATTTTAAATAAGTGAAAAATCTATCTATCTATCTATCTATCTATCTATCTATCTATCTGTTTTTCACATGTAAATACTTGGTAACATCGTTAATCAGAGACTATCTGGTCAGAAGACATAAGACAATAGTATTGTAATTCTACAGAATAATGCTGAAAGCAGCGTGGACTGAACATATGATATATGGAGATGTTTTAAAGAAAATGGAAACGAAAAAGGTGTCAATCTTAAAATCGTAAAGAGACAGGTGAAATTTCTAGGACACGATGAAGAAAGTGAACTTTGAGAATTTAACACTGAAAGCAGGAGAGAGAGAGAGAGAGAGAGAGAGAGAGAGAGGGAGGGAGGGCGTCATAATGAGCTTATTTAAATGAGAGTATATGAATTGGGAGAAAAACTAAGTGGATAAGCATTGCTTAGATTTAAATAGAATAGGAAAAGGCGTAGATCCATGTTCACCCAAGTTCTAACGGAAAACAGCATATAAATTAAAAAAAATATCCCAGCGTCATTTTGTTGATGTGCTATTCTCTCACGCATTTAATACTAATATTAATGATACTATTACTGTAATATAATAATCTGGCCCCACCTGAAGAAGGAAGCTGATGCAAGCGGGGGCGTTTTCCGGCCGTTGAAAGGAACGGATGTTTGTTTGACCTTATTTCCGGCAGTAGCGGAAATGGCTACAAGAGGCAGACAGAACAGGTGTCTCTGAAAATTACGTAGGCGTCGCGTGGGCGTCGCGTGATCAAGGCAAAGCCGGAAGAAACAAGTCCCGGTTTTGGAAGATATATAAAGACTGCGAAAACACGGATTCGGCAGTCAGTCAGTCTCGACAGGCAGTCTAGGCAGAGAGACGTAGAGGAGAACAGATACGACGACACCCCCCCCGTCACCCTGTCAACCTTGGAAGAGCGCTCTCTCACTCTCTGTTCACTAGGCCACACGGTCCATCGTTCATTAATAAAAATATCACTTGATATATTTTTATATACAGACGTGTTTGTTATTTATGGATCTATAACATTACTATTAATAGTTATATTGAGAAGAAGAAGAAGAAGAAGAAGAAGAAGAAGAAGAAGAAGAAGAAAACTGCGGCGATGTTGATCTCTTGATCTTCGGTGCAAAACAAAATACTGCTGATGTAAGAACTCAACAAGTACGCTAAAACTATTAATAATTATAACAGAAATAATAATTGCAAATATTGCAATAATTTTATCCCTCACTCCTGCAGCTTTGACCTTTGGAAACTTCAATCATGCTGTGGTCTCCATTATTATCTCTCTCCACGCCTACTCCCCCCACTCAGGAACCTTCTACCAAATTACTTACTGCTATCAAAATGCAGATTGGGATTCGTTCTGCGATTTTCTGTGTCCCTGGAAAAAAGTTTTTAACCTTCCCGTTGAGGATTGCGCCTATGAGGTCTCCTTTTGGGTGGAAGCTGTTATCGATGCTTTCATACGAGCCAGGAAGTTCCATGTTAATTCTCATTTGTCCCCATGGTTCTCTCTTGCCTGCTCGGCCGCCTATTGCCTGCAGGAATTACTTCTATACCGGAGACCATAATAGGCCCCTTTTGATTCCGCTCATAATGAATGTAAGAGGATCCTAAGTGATGCTAAGCTGCTGTTTGCTGATAGAATGAAGCAGCGTATAGCAGCCCGCAAATTCGGCTTCAAAGACTACTGGCGACTCTGAAAACGTATGTTGAAGAACAGCAAACCCTCCATCCCTCCTTTAATAAATAAATTTAAGGTCCTCAGAGCCACAACAGACAAGGCCGAGCGCTTTGCTCGCAGATTCTTGTCCAACTTCACATTTGACTCGTCTAGAATATTCACACCCAACTTTCCATCTAGAATTGAAACTCAACTGATGGACGTATACATAATCCCATCTCTGGTCTTTATCATAATTTCAAAGCTTAACCAGCACAAGGCGAGCAAAGGTGATGGAACCCCAGTTATGAAGAAATGTGCCCCTGAACTCTTCTCTGTCCTCTCCAAACTCTATAACTACTGCCTGTCTGCTTCATGCTTTCTGTCTGCTGGAAATTTTTCTCTGTGGTTCCTGTATTTAAGAAATCTGGAGTATCCTTGGACACCTCTAATTATTGCCCTATCAGCCTCATACCGATTTTTGGCAAAGAGTTCGAGGCTATCATTAATGCTGAAGTAGTTCAACATCTCATAGCCCATAAACCTTCTCCGACAGACAGTACGGCTTCTGCTTTGCCAGATCTACCGCTGATATGCTAACGACCATCATCGAGTACATATGCCTGGCTCACGATAAGAACGGCGAAGCTCGAGCTTTTACTCTAAATATCTCCAGAGCATTTGACAGAGTCTGGCACCCTAGCCTTCTGCGCATACTACAAGGCTATAGTATAACTGAACACTTGTTTGATTTGATTTATTCGTTCCTATCGAACCATGTAATGAATGTCGGTTTGAACGGTCATGCTTTCAGATCCGGTCACACGAAAGCGGGTGTTCCCCAGAGCTCTATCCTAGGTCTGACGCTCTTTGTGATTTTCATCAACAATCTCCTTGATATAGTCAAATGACAAGTAGGCATTTACGCTGACACCACCACCATTTACTCCAGCCTTAGTAAAAATCTGTCAAGACTGACAAAGTTACCTTCGCTGCTAATATTGAAACTGACCTCCAATCTGTGGTAAAATGGAGCAAGAAATGGCTCGTAAATTTTAAAATACAAATCAACCATCCGCCCAATTCATACTATTGTTCTATCGGGCGCCCCTACTATTCATCACGAGGTTCTCGACAGGATCAAAAGGAGAATCTGCAATGTAGTCGGTTCCGACCTGGCAGCACAACTCCACTCACTTTCTCACCGACATGATTTGGCTTCCCTCTGTCTCTTCTACAAATATTTTCATAACTTCTGCTCTGTTGAACTTAGCTCCCTGGTGCCCCCTCTACATGAATTTACGTGAGCAACTAGACTGGCAACAAGGCCCCACTATTTTACAGTCAAAGCAACCAAATGCAGCCGCAACTTCTACTCTACAGCTTCTTTTCTCGCACTTTCCAACTGTGGAACTCTCTTCCGTATACTTGCTTCCCTGATAGCTACAATCTCCAAGAGTTTAAATTCAACGTCAACTGCAATCTCTTATTCCCTTGAATCCCACCATTCTCTTATCCTTTCCTCAACACCCCCTGTATCTTGTTCTCCCTTTTCACTCTACTCACACGTAACTCTCTTCACACTAGAATTCCAATCCTTCTCCTATCCATTTTGACACCCCCTGTAACCGGTACCCCCTTCTCTTCGCCCTCCTCTTATAATCACCTTTCACTCTGCATTTATGTAGCCCCCCTGAAAGCCACTGACAGTACTGGTTTGCTTGGGATGAAACAATTATAAAAATATAGTAGCAGTAGTAATAGCTATAGTAAAATTAAGAAAATTTAAAATTCTGCAAATTGTCCTTTCATATGTTTCACATTGTAGTTCTTACTAAAAACAAAGCAAGATAAAAACAACACAAGTTTTATAAGCGACGTTAACGTACTTTATCCATTTTATTTATTTTTTCTGTTTTCTGTCCTGACAACTGGCTTCCGTTTTTCGCTCATGTGGAAGAAAATATGGTTTGCAGAATTTCGCTATTTGTTTTAATTTTGTCAAACCGGAAATTACTGTCTGCAGTTATATTAGAGAGAGAGAGAGAGAGAGAGAGAGAGAGAGAGAGAGAGAGAGAGAGAGAGAGAGAGAGAAGAGTAATAAAGAAATTAGTGAGAAAGAAAAATGCAAGAAATAAATAAAACAAAGTGCGAAAAGTAAGATACCAAAAAAGAAAGTAAGTAGTTAAAAGAGACAATTAGAAAGAGAAACAATGTATTTTGTAAAATATTGGAGTAAAAAGAAAATATGAAAAGAGAAAGTGTTTAGCAGGTGAAGAAGACATAAAGAATGACAAATAATCAAAGATTCATAGTGAGAAACGAGAAGCATTGGAAAGAGAATGACTTAGTAAATCATGGGAAAGCTGAAGAGAATTAGAGCGTGTAAAAAGTAACAAAACAAAAACAAAATGAAAATAAAAATAGAAAGAAACTACAAAGGTCGCTCTGAAAGTAATGACACTTATTTATTTATGTTGACGTACGAAAACAGTGTATGATGTGAGTGATTATATGAAATTATCTTTTGCTTTGTTATATGTATCAATTGAGCGTCATTGCGACAAAAAGATATCTAGCATGAAAATTTGTACAAAAGAGATATGTCATTGCATTCAAAAATGTAGAAGAAATTACATTCATTGGCATTCATTGAGGCTTGCTAACAGCAAACGGAGACGATACAATAAATGCGAGCACAGTTACTCGGTGAATAATGAGTTTTGGTAGTGGTAACAGTGATCTTTGGGTTGCTGTCGACGGTGCAAATTTTTAAGTTTCCGAGCTGGAAACATCTACGAAAGAAGTGATTATGCGAGAAAAAATAATGTTTCGTAGCTGAAAACATGTTATATTCTGTATAGAGAGATATAGACAACTACTCAAGATGTGAACGTGAATTGGATTGCATAATTTGGAAAGCGAAAAAGAGAAAGAGATACTTATTTAAATTAAGGCAGAAATAGGACCGATTTATAAAATGATCTGCATGTTTGCCAGATCCGAGCCTTATGGAAAATCTTCTGGAATATTGAAAAAAAATGCGCAAATTTACATCCAAGAATAAGTTATATGAAGCAGCATCTGTTTGTTTTGAGTTCATTACAATTAAAAAAAATTCTGAGTTGGAATTTTTCTTTGGGCAGATGCTTGATAATAATACTGAAGTAATGAGTAACATGCAATTTTTAGCAGCAAATAACATTGCATTTTCTGTTATATATTTTGCTTTGGATATTATTACTTTGAAAGAATCATTGTTCAACATGGCTATTCAATCAAATTTAATTTTCCTGTCACTTTAAGCTGATTATTGTTAAATCATCATACTCATCATCTATATCTTATCATAAAAGAAATATATTTTTTGTATCTTGTAAAATTTTGAAAAAAGAAAAAACGTAATGCGTTTGGCCAAAACGTATTACGACTTGAGAAATATTCAGTTTACAATTATTTTAACGCACACACACATAATACACACATGAACGCGCGCGCACACACACACACACACACACACACACACACACACACACACACACACATATATATATATATATATATATATGGCCCTTTTCACACGTGGTGATAATACAGTTCATTGGTTGTTTTCTTTGAATATTTTCCAGTTCAACAAAACAAATGCAGATTTAACTGAATCTTTAATTTCATATGAAATCATAAATAAATTCTATTAGAAATAAGTTCATTATGCATATCGCTTTACAGCTACAATTTCGGAAATCTATGACGCATGAATTCATCCTGTTTATTGAGAAAGTTGCCGATTGTGAATCAGTTTTACACTTGTGAACTGTACATTTATCTGAATTATATTTCTCAGCTCAAACCACTGATTTATATATGGATATTTAAGTAATGGAAAACAGAATCGGAAAACTGATTTCGAATTTCCCTTGTTTTCACTTAGAATTAATGCTCTTGGAAAAGATATCAGTATAGCTGTAATTCTGTCGTATAAAGTAAAATAAAAAAAGGTGTAGATTTTAGAAAGAAGAGAGTGGTTCACTGAATGTTTGGACAATTTTTTTTACGTAATTATCATTGAGGCAATGTGAACATTCTGAAAATATTAAACACATTATCAACCTTTAAAACAGAATTTTGTGCTATCGTGAACAGAATTTTCAATTGCATTTACCTGCAACTTTAAAAAAGGGAAAAAATAATCATCTCATCTTGAATATGTTACCGATAAACTAGCAACATATTCGATGGATAAGTTCTTTAGATGAAACATGAGTCGTTTTAAGCAAAAAAAAAAAAAAAAAAGAAAAAATTAATCCACTTTTATTTTCATCCAGAATCTTCACTTCAAAATTTTATAACGTTTTTTTTCGCCAAACTTAATCTCGTTTGATTGTCTGTTGAAACGTAGACTCAGTCATGTATATGAAATCTCGGTCAGGCATTCTCAACTTGTGAAAGCAAATATATGTCAGCGTGGAGTAAGTTTCCTGTAATACAGGTTCACCAACAGGATATTGGTATATAGCTGAAAGCATAAAGACAATTTTTAGTTTTTTCTCTTTAACACTTTTGGCAATTCTCCAAGGTTTTTGCTCGTTTTAGATTCGTATCGACTAAAGTGACCAGTCATCCAGTTACTTGCAATTAAATGCAAACTTTTTTTGTGGTAGAATGGAGCAAGAAATGGCTCGTAAATTTTAAAATATAAATCAACCATTCGCCAAATTCATACTATTGTTCTATCGGGCGCCCCTACTATTCATCACGAGGTTCTCGACAGGATCAAAAGGAGAATCTGCAATGTAGTCGATCCCGAACTGGCAGCACAACTCCACTCACTTTCTCACCGACATGATTTGGCTTCCCTCTGTCTCTTCTACAAATATTTTCATAACTTCTGCTCTGTTGAACTTAGCTCCCTGGTGCTCCCTCTACATGAATTTACGTGAGCAACTAGACTGGCAACAAGGCCCCACTATTTTACAGTCAAAGCAACCAAATGCAGCCGCAACTTCTACTCTACAGCTTCTTTTCTCGCACTTTCCAACTGTGGAACTCTCTTCCGTATACTTGCTTCCCTGATAGCTACAATCTCCAAGAGTTTAAATTCAACGTCAATTGCAATCTCTTATTCTCTTGAATCCCACCATTCTCTTATCCTTTCCTCAACACCCCCTGTATCTTGTTCTCCCTTTTCACTCTACTCTAATGTAACTTTCATCTAGGTTCTTGCGATTCAATGCAAACTTTTTTTTAAAAACACGAGAGCCAGCTGAATTTGTGATGAATATGTTTCTTATAGCTTGGTATATAAAGTAAAAATTTGAGTTAATTCTATCTATCTATCTATCTATCTATCTATCTATCTATCTATCTATCTATCTATCTATCTATCTATCTGCATACACAGACATATGCTTGAGCACTCAACTATACATTCGCGTGCATAAAGTCAGACACACGTATGTATGTGTGTTATATGTGTGTTTCATTATATTTCTTGTTTCAGCTAATATTGCTAGAAAACAGAAAGGCTCACCTGTCTTGTTTGCTGAAAAAAATATCATACTATCTATTTAAATACATCGTCTTTTATTTTGCTGATAGATACTGTTTTCACACTATTACAAGTATTTATATTTTGCCAAATCGGAATATCATGTTGTTAAAAAATAATTTTTTAACTTTTAATTTAAAAAAATGGTCCTTAATGTCTATAAAATTACTCAGTTAATTATCAAGACGTCAATATTGAAAGCCAATTGCGCTGGTTTCATTGTAACAATTGACCAAACAAGAATCAATGACCTTAGCTGATTGAAGATACACGTGAATAAAAAAAAAGCAACAACAAAAAAATGGAGATGTTATAAATATTGAATGTAGAGGCGTCCCTATGGAAAGTGGAACTAAAATTATATATTCAAATTATATCTTTAAATATCTCTAACAAAATGCGAAGTAGAGCTACGAGTTCAAAAATACAAATAAAAAACCATAAATACATACAAGAAGGAATCTCGGTTCTCAAACAAGATCTGTTCCAAGAAGTCGTTCAAAAACCGATTTGTTTGAAAATCGAAAAACAATTTGCCATAAAATTAATGTATAGTGGATTAATCCGTTCCAATCCCCTAGATGAATTCTCAAGTAAACCTATATATACCCTTATATAATAGTTTTCACATCTAAGATCCTGTACTAAAACCGTAAACGATATAAAATCGTACAAAAACAAAGTGAATTTTTTTTTAAATCCGTGAGTTTTATTTTGGTATCAGAATTCACTTCAAAATATCTTTTAAATACATTTTTAGCGTATATTTTTTTAAATTTTAAAATGACCTCTCAGGCTATGAGCAGGATTCATATTAGAAGGTAAGAACTTACTCTTGATTAAATCAGATTGCCTTTGCTCAGATTATTGATTTTGAAATGCGATTACCAGTTAATTGTTTCTCGCTAATTCAAACCAGTAACAGTTTTTCTACTTCTTCAAAAGTCTATGATCTTTGTTTAATCAGCACTTTCACTTCTTTTGCAACATGCTTCTCTGCTCTTATCCTTCTTTTTTAGTTTCGTACATATCGTTGATACCGTCATCAAAAATTTCACCGTTAAATCAAAGTTTTCTTTTCACTTTCATGTTTCACTATTATTTGCTTTTTTTGTGGCTCTCACGACTCTTCTCTTAGATTTTCTGTTATCACTAAATTTCTCCGCGGCCATTAGGATTTATATAATAATGAAAACAAAAAAAACAAAACAAAAAAAAATAGAAATGCGACAAAAAGCACAGTAATGTGCACAGTATCAACGAAAGACATGAAGTAATTGACGCACTGGTGTGTTCGGGTGTTTCTCGGTTTGATTCATATTCATTCGACAATTTTTTCGTTCGAGATCCGATTTGTTTGAGATAAGGAATGTTCGAGAACTAAGGTTAAACTTTAATAAATTATGGTACTTCAGCAAAAGACTTATTTTTATATTTTATTTGCAGGGAATTTAAACTTTGACAATCTAATGGCAGCATATAAAATTTTAAATTTCGAAATGATGGCAACTCAACTATCCAAAAAACAATTTTTTAAAGTACACACTCTCAGAGACGCTTTGTCATTTACATTTTTGAGAAAGGAAGACAATCATTTAACACATTTTGATACAACAAAAATATCTTTTTATTTTTCAATATCAATAAAAAAACTCAATACGACAATACAAATATTTTTATTATTTTTAATATTTTTTTGATAAATTATGTCACTACAAGAAGTTATTGCTTTAATACTGCGAGAAAACAAGTGGAAGCAAGGAATTAAGGAAGTACACTTTAGGCACATTACTTGTTTTCATTGAGGTATATTTGTCAATCGCAACTACTCAAAATCGAACGCAACAAAACTAATCACTAGCAATATCAATTATGGACAGTCTGTCAGGGTAATTTGTGCCAGATGAATTAGTGCTTAATGCCTAAATAATAAATACTGCGTAATAAATTATTTGTTCAGTTTCAGTAGTGTCCTGACATCCCTTCTCTCTGCGCCAGCAAGTGGCACCCATGGAACATTACTTTGCCAAACCCCTGATTGGATGTAGGCATTTTAATTTGACCGGTAATTAAAAAAAAAAAATACCGAAAAACTATACTACAGGTTGAGTTGTCTCTAATATTATTTTTTTCTGGTTTCTATACATAAGTAATTGCTTGCATTCTGTTGCAATATTTGCTTTTTTTAAGTGTCGATATTAAATTTTAAAAAGAACGAAAGATCCGACACTTAGAAAAGTTTGTGAATCCATGTTACCCAAGTAAAGACCGATAATTAAAACCAGTAAAGAATGACAAACTAACTTTAAAAATAGAAAAGAAAGAACATATAAAGGAACTTATATGCGAGGGATTATTTATTAAGTTTATCAATCTTCATACAAAAACTGTATTTATGGCCAACTTCATAAAAAGGAAGTCTGTCAATCGGATCTTACGTGTATTAACACAATTGAAAGAAAGAAATAATATACAAATCAATATATGTTTCATGAAAACTGTGGCGGTATCTTAAAATACGAAAACCTGACATTGCAAAATAAATGAAAATAACAGATACCCCACTATTTACATTATTCGGACTATTGTTCTCATCCTCGTTGCAATTTGTACAGCGTTTCGGCCGTTGTACGCTCTGGCTTTCTTCAGGTGCTAGGAATTTCGAACCAAATCCTTTATTACTGGTTCCCATATTGTATGAATACAATATGAGAACTGGTAATATGGAGTGCCAGAGAAATTCATTAGTGTCAAAATTGCAATATGAGCTCTGGTAAAAAATACAAGAGAAAAACCATTAACATAAAAAATACTAGAGAAAATCATTAGCACAAAAAATTGCAATATGAACTCTGATAAAAGATGGTTACTGAACATTAGGTTTATAAGTCCCCAAAATTCAGTTGCTCTTGTACCGAAGAGTAGCAAAGTATAAAGCCATATACAAACTTTCAAATGGGGAAGGTCTGCAAGCCTTGAAAATAAACGTTCTATATGTTGACTTTTCAATTGAGATCGAACATTGGCTGGATTGATTGATGGATTCGTTTTTATGGCTTACCAACCCATTGCAAGTTATTTAAAGCCAGAAACTATTTTATATTTTAAGAATATTTTGAATATATTGACAGAAGTTCTGCTAATTAAATGGTGAGGTCCGAGGTTGATTCATATCTTTCCAAAGTGTATATCGTAAATAATCTTTGTTATATTCAACAACATCGAGAGAACTTCAGACAGAGAAGGAAGTTGAAAGCAGTAGAAAAAGAATTAAAACTGCAATAGAAAAATAGCAAGCTCTATAATTTCATCGTTGAAATTGATACACTATTGATCACCTTGATCCCGGAGAGTAGAGGACAGAAGAGAGCTTTAGTTTCTGTCTTAATTTCTAGAATGAAGCGTTATCATCATTTACAATCAGATTAATGTTTTTATCTTTGCTGTTATTATTACAATAATTCGGCCGTTGTGTGCCCTGACTTTCTTCAAGTCCGGTAACCTTCAGAAAATTCCTAACCTTTTATTTAATCTCCGGAGGAGGTTGGTCTTATTTAACTGTCAATGTCTATGGACGTCTAATTTCACTTTAATATTTCTCAGTTATTGCTAGTTGCCTTTCCACTAAGTCTCAACAGATCCATATTATCCAGTCTAAGGATCAAACTACAACAAATCTCAATGATCTCTTAAGCCTTTTACTGCCACCAAATTCACTAACCAGCTCTTTAATCTTCTATAAAATATCATTGCAATTATTCAAAAATTTTTTGTTGTTTTATTGTACGCTGAAGAGATTCCATTATGAAGACAATCCATATGGTAGCATAAGAATATATGAAATCTAAAATATTTATGGATTGAAACATTCACTTGATTTTCAACGAAATACGCAGAAAATATATACTTCAGTCAGTTTTAAACCAAGTATTCTTTAATAACAGATCTTGCTGAAACAATTAGATTGATTGTGGTGACTGTACCAAATTCATAGTCATGTGTTAATAAAGGGTTCCAAATTTGTTCTCACTGAATTTATTTTAATTTTAATGTCTCCACTTAGGATAACCATAATAAGCTGCGAATTTGATAATTTCCTTTATTAATCCTAATATGTTTTTTAGTAATAATTTTTAATTAGGTTTACTGGCAACGTGAATAGTTGTCTTATGCATTCCTATATTGAACAAATAATTTGACAAATATTTACGTATATGACGATGTCTTGAAGGAATCTGAAACTGAAGCAGCTACTGATTTTGCTTACAAACGTATCCCAGCAAAATGTTTATCACATCCAAGGTCTAACATTTCAAATATTAGGGTAATTTGTGATTCTAGGTCAGACATCTTGCTTGGATTTGAGGTTTTCCTGTTCAAAGTATTCAGTCGTCAGTAAACGTGTCAATATATGATAGAAATATTTAATGTCCTCTTAGATTCAATCATATTGACTACTGATCTATTATAGACTGGCCTCTCTCATCTTAAGTGGCGGTCAGTTTAGGAGAAGACCTATTCTGAATTAAAATAGTTTAGTTTTTCTGTTATTCATTTTTTGATGGTTATTCTTTTGCGTAAGTGTATTCATATTATATTTTGCTACGTGTGTTTATGATATATATATATATATATATATATATATATATATATATATATGTTTGGACAACAAGCTCTCTTTTAAAGAGGTTTCATTGAAAATGACAGACAAGGTAGTATCATAGAGGTATTATCATATCTATAAAAAAATCACAGTTTTTTTATATAATTTTTCATGTGTTCGTATATTTTTTTTTCAGAACTCAAATTACATAAGAATTGTATAAAGCTTCTGTACTTTCGAGCGATTTCGGCTGTACTTTTAGCCGTTATCAAGAATTTTGTTTTTCTTATAAAAAGTTTACGCATAAAGAGTTTCGTGTATGTTAAGTTCCGAACACGGTAAGCACATTGTTACCGTGTACATAATTGATGTTATTAAGTGTAGGATTTCTCTTTTTTTTTATTAGTAATGCCTTCATTATTTAAAATTTTTTTTTTGCATGTGAATGATAATATAATGTACGTATTATCAACGAGGATATCACGGATAGGTTCTTGAAGATCTCGATATGTGTTTAAATGAGATCGGATGAAACTGTTGTGAGAAAGGTGTAAGGTCAATCTTCTCGTCAATTTTGTGGTGGTATAAGCAATGTAATTGTTTATGGATTTGGATAGTTGAGGAACACAGTTCTTCAAAGGACATATAAATTCGTAAACAACACTGATTCTCTGCAGTTTAGATTTTTCAGGTGAATTATTATTATTGATAATGAGGTTGGCAGTTTTGAATTTTTTACAATAGATAATTCATTGAATTTTTTGTTTGAATTGTTCGGTGTTACATAATCTCGGATGATATTGCGAAGTGAATATTAATTCTGTCTGTAGTTATTGTGCATTTGATTTTTATTAAAAAATATTTATGTTGTTGTTTTTGTCCGCGTGTTTGTAGTTGTCATTGGTTACGTTACGAAGAAAACATTTAATATGGCAATCAAGTAAATAATTTAAAAAGCCGTTGTTGACAAGCGTTTGTTTCAAATTGTGTATTTCTTTGAAGAAAAGCTATTGGGAAGATGAATTCTCGTACGCTCTCGTTAGGAAATTTTTAATAACGCTAATTTTGTATCAAAAAGGGTATTGACTAATAAAATTAAGGTGACAAGAATTTTGATCGTGGTTTTTTTTATGTAATTCTTATATTTATAAATGTAAAGGACAATAGGAAAACTGTAATAGTTACCAACGCGTTTTATCCACTGTGAACTTTTTCAAGGCAAAAAACGAAATGGATTTATTAAACCAAGTAACTAAGAATAATAAAACAAAATGTCCCTAGCAACTGAAAGAATTTAAAGAACGCTATTTTTATATTGTTAAACTTAATGATAAAACTTTGTCTATCATTTTGAATGATATATATATATATATATATATATATATATATATATATATATATATATATATTCATTTGAAAATGAGTTATTTTCGCAACCAAGTATCTTCAGGTGATTTATAATAACTTATATACGAATTATTTAATCATATAATTAAATTTATTTTTTAATTAAAAATACATTGCAACACGAAAATTTCTATGTTTTGACATTTTTATCTAGTCAGTAGGATTGCCTGAAGATACCAAAAGGTTAAAACCTAGGTTGCGGAAATATTTTCAAATAAAAAATATTCAAAAGTTTTACAATATAAATGTATTGAACACTTTTTACTACAACTGTGTACTAGTCTAATTTAATTATAACTAAAAACTAATTATATATATATATATATATATATATATAGAGAGAGAGAGAGAGAGAGAGAGAGACAGACAGACAGACAGACAGACAGACTGAAAGACAGAGACAGAGAGAGAAAGGGAGAGATAGTGAGAGAAAGATGTTGAATTTTATGAGATTGAAGATAACAGATATATTTTTCTTCTATGTGCCTTGTACTTTCAGAATGTAGGCGTTCATGGCCTACTACGTCTCCCTATCCCCGGTGGCTCTTAGCCAGCTTTCTCCTGTTACACCATGCAACCCCCGATCTGCCATCCATCCACTCAGGCCAGTCAAGTAGTACGTGACACGCTGTTTTCCCTGTCTCTCATTTCTTCTATCTGGCCTGTTAGTATCTGGTTTTCCAAGCCCTCCTTCCTCAATGCATGTCCCAGGAACTTTAGCTGTCTTCCTGATGCTAAGTATTAATTTTCTTTTCGTTTCCATCCTTTCCGAAACCTCATCAATGCTCACATGCTCGATCCATGATATCCGAAGTATCCTTCTGTAGAACCACATTTCAATTGCTTCAAGTTTTTCCTTCATCTTTGATGATATTGTCCAGCATTCACTGTCATATTGAAGAACTGACATCACATAGCAACCCAGTACTCTGTTTCTAGCGAAATTTTCCTGTCTCTTATTACTCTACTCAGCTTCTGGAATGCGTACTTCGCCATGCCAATTCGCCTTCGGTTCCCTGTGTCGCACTTTACAAATTATGCATATAAAATAATTACTCTCATTAAGATATCGATGTAAATATAATATTTCATATATTTATCGAGTTAGAATTCGAGTTAGAATGCATAGATTCAGGCTTTTTAGCAACTTTTTATTTCAGTTTCTCAAGAAAAAACACGAAATACATTTCAATTTTAGGATTGTGGCATATTGAGAAGTAATCTACTCAGTAAAAGGCTATAGAAATCACTGAGATCTGTTGTAGTTCGATGTTTGATTTTCTTGACTTTACAGTCCTTATCAAACATGAAGCATAATTTTTTCTGTTCCTGAAGATCAATAAAACATGAACGAAAAGAAATGAATTTCTATGGTATGGTGAAGCGACTATATATTATTTAATATCTCACCAACAATTACATAACCGTTATAACAATACTTGATTCCCATCACAAGAAAAGCATTTAAACCTTGGAATATGATTCGCCGAAAAGATCGTCAATACAGCAAAGAAAATAATTTAGTTCAGCATTCACTATATAGTAGATTATAATTTGAAGCTGAAGTGTTTTTCAAGGTGGAATGCAATAAGTTTTTCTAAACATTTTTATATATTTATATATTTATATATTTTAATATTTGAGAAAAAAATAACTTACAATAAATATGAAAATTAATCTTGCGACAATGTTAAATCATTTTATATCAAATATGAATTTAAATCTTTACCGTTAACTTCTATTGAAATCCAGAATAAAAAAAAATTATGGAGAAGAGATAAAAACTTAGACCGGATATAAACAATACTGAAGTAGCCAGAAAAGATACTATCAGAAGTTGAAATGTTTGTTTTACAAAAAATAAACGAATGTAGGAGGCAGAAGAAAGTAGACAACCAGAATCAGAAGCAAATAAATAAATAAATTAATAAATAAATAGAAATAAAAAAATTGCATGCCCAAAACAGCATTGGATATGTTTATCTTCCATGGTGACAAAAAGTTCAAGGTATTCTAAAGATTTAATTGAAAAATGATCTTCCTAAATTAGGTTAAAATGTATTTTATTATCTTCAAGTTGGACTCAGATCATTCAATTTGATCTTACAAATTTAATTAGAAGCAGCCTGTAATTTTTTTACTTTGAATATTTCTTCGAACAATGCAGAGTTAAAGTCAGTTCCACAATACCCAAGACACACAAAGCTCTTAATCTATTTTCTCGGAAAAATGGGAACAGACAATAATTTAAACATGGAAGCATAAACTTCTATGTGTAGCACACAAGTGATATAAAACTTAATCTTCTAAATTGCGAAGTCCACAACATGTGATATCAATTAGTGTTTAATACAACACTGATTTTTTCACGTATTGTGGATTTCATTTATGGATATCATTTATTTATTGTTGAAATGAACACTAAATGATATCACGTTATTTTTAGGTACCTCCACTAATTTGCGGGAAAAACAGCATAGCGTAATGCAAAGGGCCACAAGCTTAACCATAATAAAGTTTTATCGTCAAATGTTGATGTTATTATTAAGAGTAAAGACCAAAGAATTTTTAATTATTTAAAATTTTTAAAAATCCTTTCTATCACGTTAGAAATTTTGGTTAAAATGTTGTGTTGTTTACGTCATCACCTTCTACAAAGTTTAACATTGATTTTTTGCGATTTTTTTTCGTTGAAAACACATTAATTTGAAAATTCTTGTATAATTGTCCGATTTTAATAAAATTTTCAGAACTTATTCACACACGAAGGAAATTATTTTTGAAATCTTTTTTTAGAAAATATTGGTAATCTTTTTTTTTAATTTGTTACCCCCCACTTAATTAATTTCATTAAATTTCGCACAGAAACTTTTTTCTTGAAATTATTTTTTTGTTAAAAGTAGGACTTATTGGAGATGTAAATCACCTACTTTTTTTTCAAATTTGTACTATTTAACTGAAAATCTGCTCTAAATTGAAAAATAATGAATCCAATAAAACTATGACATTACTTAATCAGAAAAAGCTTTTAATTGTTTTTGTAAATAAGTAATATTAAGGACATTATTGTCTGAAGAAATAAAGTTTTTCTGATGATTAATGAATTTTTACAATAATTTTTTTCATTTTTTTTACATTTTAATGGCTTACGGCCATATCACGTTGAATACACCGGTACTCGTTCGATCACCGAAGTTAAGCAACGTTGAGCCTGGTCAGTACTTAGATGGGTGACCGCTTGGGAATACCAGGTGCTGTAAGGGTTTAGTGACGTATGTGCGTTGTGGTGCAGTGGATATCGGCTCGGAAAAGAAATCGGCGAGCCGAGTTCCAATTCCAGTTGAATACCCTGCATTCACTTAAGCACTGGTACCCTTGAGAAAGGTATTAATCCGTCCCTTCCCTCCAGTTATGGGTTAAATAACAAGGGTAGGACTTGGGGACCCTGCTCTTACAAACAAATCCCAATGAATCTTGATACTCGAAAAGAAAAAGTATTACTAGACACAAAACTTATATAAAAACAACAATAAATTGTTGAAAGAAAAAGGTATTACCAGCAATAAATAAATAAAAATTTAGTTGGCAATAATAACCTGCCGAGGTTGATATGCCATAAAACCAACCAACCAAAAATTACATTTTAATATTATAATTAAAATTGTGTAAGATTCTGTATTGGGGTATTTATTGGATGTGATATAGTAATTAGGGGGAAACGAAATTTACGAGTCCAAAATTGCAAAAATTAAAAAACGTGGTTACGCTTCCTTATTTTTTTTTTTTTAAAAATTAATTTTATTTTTTCCTTATTTTCATGTATGGTAGACTGAAATTGCCATTATTATGAAAAGGTCACGTAATTTAAGAGTTTTGTCCCTTCACTTAGATTTATGAAAATTGTCGTTTTTGGTTATGCGTACAACCTGTCATTGCCTAATCAGTCAAGAGTCCGTCAAACCTTCGATCAGATGAACACGATCAATCGTTAATAATTTGTTGTATATTACTTTTTTATGCTATAAATAAGTAATATTTGTTTAAAAATCAGCTTAATTTAACTTTAAACTTTCTAACTTTACTAAAATAAAGTGTCAGAAATCTTTTGAAATATATATATATATATATATATATATATATATATATATATAACGCTGAACACTTGGTATATTAGTCAGGTAAATTCAGATAGAGACGAACTCAAAAGAACTCAATGTTAAATTCATCTATTTAATTTAATATAATGTAATATAATTTATAATTTTTTTAGATATATTACAATTTCATGGGTAATACATATCTCACCGCCAATGATGACCTTGCGGCTCTTCAGACCCAAATGATACAACAGTTTATCTTCAAAATATCCCCCAAAATATTATACACAGACGCTCACATGTCCATCTTTAGAATAGACATTTGTAACGGTAATTTACATAAAAATTCCTTGCTCATTCAAAAAACCCCAAAGAGAGAAAAAAAGAAAAAAGAAAAAAAGTAGACAACTGATAAATGGAAAGAAGAGAAAAAAAAAGAAATAGAAAGAAAACGGACAGTATACAGAGAAATGAATGTTAACATCAAGTATCGACACAGCGTCTATAGCAACACGATTGCTTTCTTAGAAAAACATGACGTGGAAATATAACATTGAAATTTAGTTTCAAATATAATGGGATATATTTACGGTAAAAAATAAATTGTAAATCATAATTTTAATACAAATTAAAAAATAACAACTATTAATATTATTTTAAAAATTCAGTTATATTCGTATAACATTCTGAATGTATAATTATATACTCATATATAATTCCTAATCTATAAATTTTGGTCAGTCGTTTAGTGTCCGAAAAAAGAAAACGAATATGATATTTTCAAATACTTGCTGATATTTGCTTTTCAAAAGCAGAAACCTAATCTATATCTTCCAAAATTTCAAGTCATTTTAAATTTATGACAACAGTAACCATAAATCAAATCAATGGCAGTTCAATTGCTGTATCCATTTTTTGTCATATCATAGAATATATATATATATATATATATATATATACACACACACACACACATATATATATATATATATATATATATAAGTATGTGTGTGTGTGTGTGTGTGTATGTATAAAATGGCAGACAAAGTACGAAGTATTTGTTTAAGTTCTTTATGTAATTTTTCATGGGATCTTATAATTTTTCTTTTCAGGATATAAATTACATAAAAATTGTCTGAATGTTTTGTTTATATGAGCGCTATCGGCTATACTTTTAGACGTTTATCTAGGACGGACTTTACTTTACATGTAACCGAATATGTTTAATGTTTATGTGTGTGTGTGTGTGTGTGTGTGTGTGTGTGTATGTGTGTAGAGGCATGGATTTGTTTTATATTCCGAACACGGTAAGCATATTGTTTGTTGTTTTAGTTACGTTTAAAATAAAAAGTCTAATATGGTATTCAGTAAGATGATTTGGGAAAACGATTGTTCACAAGGGTTTGTTTCAAGGCATATTCGAAGAAAAGCGGGCGAGTAGATGGATTCTCCTACAGAAATTTTTGCTGCCCAAATACAATATATATATATAAACTTATTTATAAATGGAACTTTGTCTCTGTGTGTGTGTCTGTGTGTGTGTGTCCATTACATATAGACTCCGAAACGGCTGAACCGATTTTCTTGAAAATTTACACAGTTGTACTATAAGCATCGGCGAGTGTTCTTAGCTAGGTTTTGTGTCGAGGTACCTCCGATAAATATCGAAAATTGATAATCGAAAAAATCGGGTTATAGAAGGAGTGGTCCGATTTTAATCAAATTTGACTTACATCCATTCATTTTTCTTTCAGTCTACGGTTTCGCTTTAACTGGAAACAACTATTGTCTTTTAGTCTTTCGTGCCAACGTCCAAAGAGTCTAAGCTCCAGGACCATGGATTAGTTTTAAAGCTTTCATAACACCCGAGTAACGCCGGGCTATACTGCTGGTATATATATATATATATATATATATATATATATATATATATATACGAGTGAATAGGGAACGAAGAAAAAAAAAATTAACAACGCCCAAAACATTAATTTAAAACAGTGGTCGATATATAATATATACAGCTGTGAATATTTATTTTAAACTATATTTTAGAACATGTACAATTTTTTTTATATATCCACTACAAATTGTATATTTGTTTCGACATTGAAATTACAATGTCTCATCAGGTGGTGTGGATAGGAATGGAAAGCCTCTTTTCTTATACTTGGTGAGTTGTGTGTGGGATGTTGGTGTGTTGTGAATTGTCCGTTTGAATTTTGAAGAAAGTGGTGTGGGTAGTGAACACAGCTGATTAATGAGTGTCTTGGAATCCTGTAGACAGATTTAACATTAGCAGATAGGATTGTAAGTTTTATTATCTTACGACTAGACTTTATCCTTTGGGTTTCTTAGAGGAGCAGAGTAGGGAGGTGAAAGCAGTGGGGGGATGGGATTGGACTTACCGCTTATTTGTACAACTATAGAATATTTTTGTATTTAAGCACAGTTTTTATCATTAATCTAATTTTTTATATTTAACCTTAATTTTGGATTTAGGAAATCGATTTTTCCTATTAAATTTTAAATTTTAAATTAGATCCCAGTTTGTGGTGTGTAATAGGTAAGATTTGATGTAAGAGGTAAAATTTAATGTTAGTATTTAAGGTAATAGGTAAGTAGGTAATGGCTGCGTAATAAGTAGAATTTAATGTAGGAGGTAAAATTTAATGTTATATTTAAGGTAATAGGTAAATAGGTAATAGCTATGTTTGTATTTAAAGTAGTAGGTAAAATTTAATGTGTGTATTTAAGCAGAGTTTTTATAATTAATCTAGTTTTGTATATTTAACCTTAATTTTGAATTTAGAAAATCGATTTTTTTCTAAAAAAAGCTTTTTTATTTTTTTAAATTAAAAAAAATTTAGATCACGGTTTGTGGTGTGTGTAAGAGTGTGTCTTAGTACTATGAAGTTGTATCATTTCTAAGGGTCCTAGCTCTGGCTTTCGTAGGTATTTTTAGCATGATTGTAAGGTTAGCTCTTTAATGTACTTGGAGTTTACTGTGGTTTCATGCGACTGGTTTTTTGTTGCTATTCATATGTTTAATGATTTCAATTTTTTCTTGAAGACAAAGGTAACATGGTTCCTTTATTGAATTAGTTGTTATATATATATATATATATATATATATATATATATATATATATATAACTTTGTTCATAGTTTGTGCTTTCATCTCTAATCTAGGTTACACAAATTTTAAAAAGTATTTTTCCTCTCACAATACAATATCCGTTTCAGCCTGTGTATTGATGTTTCTTTTATCTATTTTTTATTTCTATAAATGTCAGTAAATATTCCAATTAACAACTTTCCGTCATTCTTTTTGTGTCCATCTTTCTGACGGAATATGATTCTAATGATCAGATTTGAAAAAGTGAATTGGGCCTTGTAAATATTTTTTCTTTTCTTTTTGTCACCATCTATTTTTATTTATCTAATCTTTTTTTTACTTCTCATGACCATTTGCCTCTTTTTGTATATATATATATATATATATATATATATACTAAAGAAAAACAAAACTGTTAGTGGAATCAACTTGCCAATACCAAAAAACGCTTATCCAGATACAACCTCGAATACAACCTCGAATAAAACTGACAAACCGTAAAAAAAAAAAGAGAAAATAAGGCCTAAAAGAAAATATATCTACCCAGTAAAGTGCTCGAAGCCCAGATTTCTTACACCGAGCGAAAAAAGCTGACAATGTTAAATCCTGTGAAAGGACGGCTCTAGAGATAATTCGAGTTTGACGCTCACGTGATCTTCAACCGTGTTGAGGTGCTTAGATCCAGGAAATTTGGTTGCCAGTAAAACACGGTGATATCTGCTGCTTGTACGCTGATGTCGTATTCTTTATTTATAGAATGTTGTGTTCGAGGATGGCTTCCCTTATTCGTAAAAATCGGGTAAATGTACATTTTTCTCAAGATGTCACTGCCATCGCAGAAGAATTGTCAAGAACAAATGTATCTGCTCTTAGATAATGTTGAGACATGTGATACGCGAAAAAAGCTTCCATATGAATGACAAAACTAATTATTTCTAATCAGAACGTTTCCCAAAATATCGCACTGCCTTCATTAACTTGAACTTTTCTTATAGCCATATTGTACCTAGTTTAAACGAACAGAGAAATACACCGTCATCCAACTTTTTTTGGAGAAAGTGACACTTTCCACACCAAACGACCCTTATATATATGATATAAGGTACAATTCCGGTGATCATGGGAGGAGATTTTCGATGACGGATACTCTGGTTAGCATGTAACTACGCATTCTGATGCATAAACATCTCTGTCGTTTGGATTGTGAAATTTTCCTTTTTTCATCCTGAGTAAGGTTACTGAAATTATATTTCAGTCGCTGTTTTGTTGGTTCATATTTGGTAGGAAATTCTCCGGAATTCTTAATCGCTTAATTTCTTATAAAGGTTTGGTGTTTTTTTTCCTACTCGAACAACTGTGGCACTCACCATATGTGGGCATAAGCACACTTTTGTACTGAGCCGTTTTCGAGTGTTTCTGGTCTAAATTTGGCTATATTTTTTTGATTTTATGAAAATATTTTCTTGCTTATAATTATAACATTCAACATATGAAATTAAAGTACTTGTGACCGGATTATTTACTTATAATCTCTTATCTTTATGTGTATTTGTTACAAGATAGAATTTGCAATACTTACCACATGATTTAGCACACACACACACACACACACACACACACACACACACACACACACACACTTGTGTTTGTATGTGTGCGTATATGTACACGAACATACAATAGTTTGTTATACCGTTGAGAGCGCTTTTATATTCTTCTCAATCTATTGCTGTTTCTTTGAATCTCTTTATATATATTGAACTAAATTCATTAGTATTTATTTGTCTATGAAGTAATAAATGCATATGTAAGTTGAACTGATACTGTACGGTATAGATAATTGAAGCTTTATTTCTTTTACCAACTATGAAAACATAAGCATAATTTTGCTTTCGGGGCATTTTTGTACATATCCCTACGATAGCTTGCATTATATATAGATTCTCATAGATAAGAATCTATATTTATTTGGTTCTATTACAATTAACACAAGAAAAAAATATAGTTATTAGGAAATTCCTTTGTCATATAAAAAAATATTTTCCTCTGTATTGAAAAGCATAGTTAATTCTATATGATCACAGGATTCTCGTCACCCATGAAAATGAATTTTTATAGGTTCTGAATATATTTTGTGTAAGAAATCAATTCTGCTTTACTTTCTAAAAATCGATTATGCAAATGGCGAATCTAACATTAGAATTATAAATTATTGATAGTCACCATCGTAATAATTCTCTTTGAATAACGACTTAACTATTTTCTTTACGAGTCGACAATGAAATCTTGATATTAAAAAATGACAAATGAAATTGATTATTATATGTACTACCCTGCAAGTTCATCTTGGTTGTTATACTCATAACCTTACGGTCGTTGTCTACAGTAAGCGCCTTGTAATTTTGAACAGGGCACATTACAATATTCCCATTCCGCTTTTCATACCGATTAATACAGACCAATCTTATTCCCCATTTGTGTCTCTTGTTCTTTTCTTCCACTACACTTGAATATGTGATTGATAAACCCAGGGATTGAATTCAAAACTTCCAGGGAAAAAATAAAAAAATAAAATTTTAAATAATATAAAAGGTCGAAGCTTTTTATTATAATAACCAAGAATTTTCCAACAATATGCCATACGTGCATAAAATAATTACGAATATAAAATGTCACAGAAATTGCTTGAAAGTGAATTAATTTATATAGGTTGAGAAACGCTGGATCAGAACGTTTGTTTGAATTATTTCAGACTGGAACTACAGAAGAGAACAACAAGCATGAAAGCAAGAAGCAACTAGGCATTTATTGTAGTGTTTATAGAGAATAGGGGCCAGTTCAGAAGCACATTACTCAGGGTTTATTGCAGAGATACAGTCAAGTACAGATCAGATGCATTATGTGTTCTTAGGTTAGAGATGATAGCAATAAATAATAAAGAGTTTGTCTCCGAAGAAGCGAGGATTCTTCGCTAAAATGGTCATACGACACATGTAATTTTCGAAGTTTTATTTGAATATATACATATTTGTCTCTGTAAATAGATAATACTAGTCACATCGAGCCCTCTACGTGGATTATTTTTAATATTAACAATTTTTATATTAATAGAATCTGTTTTGGGATTTTACCAACATGCCTCTTTCTGTTTGTATATATATATATATATATATATATATATATATATATATATATATATGTTTTGGGTTCAATGAACAACAAAAACAGATATGGAAATGGAAAAGTAGGTTATATTGAACGTAATATACAAACTGGAACGCGGGTTAGTCAATTCAAGAATACTATTAGTAGAAATAAATATATACAAGTCTTAAAGTGAAATCGTTGAAAATAGTATGTCCAGGTAACTTATTCTAGCTGAGTGGAGCTCAGGGCTAGTCTGGTCTCTGGGTAACTTCGGTATCTGTCAGAACTCTTCGATAACTGTAACGGATCTCTACGATTACTCTCCATTGTAAACTGCAACTATAACATAGATTCTAGATTCCCTGTTCTCTTTATGGCAGGATTATATGTACACCCAGTCAAGTCCATTATCATATACAAAAGGGGGAGATCCTACAACACCCACTAGTATCTTTTTTTGGTGGAGTTAATATTTTTCCGTTTGTTTTCTACTATTCTCAACGGCTTCAAAAGTTTCTTCCATCGCGACATCGTTTTTTGAGGGTGACGAGCTTGGCTCCTCACTTCTTTTTTATCTGGTCAGGCGCCCCTGCTGTTCATCTCAGTGTTCTCGACAGGCTCCAAAGGAGAATCAGTAATGTGATAGGTACCGACTTGGCGGCTCGACTACAGCCACTTCTCCAACGACGAGATGTGGCCTCCCTTTGTCTGTTTTATAAAGACTTTCATGGCTTCTGCTCCAACGAACTTAAGTCACTGGTGCTTCTGCAACAGGTGTTTACTCGTGCAACCAGATTGGCAACTGGGTCCCACCCATTCACAGTTAGATTAACCAACTGCAGACGACAATTCTACTCCTGCAGCTTCTTCTCTCGCACTTACCGCCTGTGAAACTCGCTTTTAAATGCAATGTCAATACTCATCTCTTAACAACTTGACTCTAGTTATTTCTACACCACTCTGTAAATCCTTTCATTTCTCTCCACCTTTGCAACTGTCATCACACCTGTATTCCCATCTTTCTCTTGATCCTGTCTAACTGGTTTATCTTTCTCTTCACTCTCTTCTAATTAATCTTTTTACTCTTATGTAGCCCCCTACACATCAGTGGTGTTACCGCCTTGCTCGGGGTGATACGATTAAAAAAATTGGTTTGTGTGTCTCTTATGGGTAGATTTTTCTCCCTGTATTGTGTATATCGCATTTTCTGATCCGTTTATTATTGTTACAGGTTACTAATGTGCCATATTTAACATTCTGAAGTAAACTTGTTCACTTGGTTTGAATGCTTTTTTCGTAACTATGTGTATGATAAATACTGGTTGCACATTTTCTTTTGCTCGATTGTTGTTGCGAATTTGTTACCTCATCCTATACTGCTTGAGAATACCTCCGGAATACGCTTGTGCAATTCTTTTTTCAATTTCGTAGTTTCTGTCGGCACGCTCTTTATTTTTTTTTACAACAAGAGCTAATGGGTAAATCCCATATATTAAACTTCTTCATCCAGTCCGTTTCTACCAGGTTATGTGTATTTTTCGTAATATATATTTTTAACGTTTTAGTTTTTCCCTGAAATTTCACATTCACAATTATTTCACCTTCGAAAATGATCCGTTCTCCTGTTACCGATTTCGTAATTTTGTTTTTTGTGTGTGTAAAATGGTCAACCTATTTATCTTACGACATGTCTCTAGAATGATTATTGTTAATTTCGAATCTGAATCCAGTTGTAATTTGATCTTCTTATTCAATATTTTAAGTTCTACATATTTCCTTTTGTTCTCTTTGTTTTCATCTTTCACTTTAGTAGATCTTACCCTACTAGGCTGTTTTTTGCATGCAGTTGCCTTGTGTCCCATCTTTCCACACGCTAGGCAATTTTTGTATTTAAACCGACAATCCAATGCAATCCACCACATCTGTAACACGCAGAAGGAAGTGGGTGCTTGTTTTTTATTTGATTTCTGTCACTAGTTGCTTTGTATCTTTTTTCTTTGTCGTTAAAATCTTGTTTTACTTTTGGGGAGGGTGAAAAACGTAATTTGTTTTTAACTTACGAATATGCGCGACTCTTCATTCTTTAATATCTTTACTGTCTTTTTTAATACTTAGGCATTTTTGGCAATCCTTTGATAGTTTTTGCAGCGTTAACCCGGGTTCATTTTGGAGTTTGGTCAGCATTCGCTTTCGCATTTCGCTGTCTTTAGCAGCGACTAGTCCTTGAACAAATATGAGGCATTTAAAGTTGTCTGGAGTTAGCTCAGCCAATTGAAAGTCGTCACAATGTTTGTTGACGATGGCTGCGAATGTTGAATAGTCCTCGTTTACATCTTTCACGAGATTAAGGCATTTAAACCTTTTGTGAAACAAAGAAATTTTGAGGTTAAATAGCTCAAGAGGCCTGCCACTGCCTCCTCGAATGTTGCCGTTCGTCTTCTTTGGTAGAATATAATCTACAAATTTAGTGTATTCCTCCGTACCTAATTTTCTGAGAAAAAGCTTTAACTTTTTCTTTTCTGTCCAGTTCTGACAATCGATATTAAAAATATCTTCATATCGCCTGTAATATTTTCCAAAATGTTTGTCTACATCATTCGAGTACTTAAATGTTTATATCGCGTTCCATACAGCATCTTGCAAAAATGTCTTCTCTTTTCCCGTGTTCCTTCCTAGTGTGTTGCTTGTTAATTTAAGTAATAGTTCTTGTAGTTGTAATTGTCTTTCTTTATTTGCCTTTTGCATTTCCATTTGTCTTTCTTCTAATTTATATTGTCTTTCTTCACTTTTTATGATTCTAGTATTCCTTTCTGAAAGTCAACAATGGTTTGCTGCTTTGATTCCGTGAGGGGTTTGGTTTTTTAACCGTTGTTTTCTGGCAATTAATCTCGTAGAAAATTTTGTGGAAAACTTTCCTGTTGAAGGAGACAAAAATATTGACTTTCAATTTCCTTTTTACAGTTTTTTCATTCTATCTCGTTTTGTTTAAAAGTTGTAATGCCAGCAGATTATCTGCGATAGTATCGCCAAACTGTTTGTTGTTGACCTGTGTGGTACTATAGTTGTTACGTTGTTCTGTATGAGTTCTGTTGTTGTATGGTATACGTAAGTTTGAATCTTCCGTCGCCAAGTTATTGTGGCGACTTGTGTACGAAATCTTCGTAGAAACTTATTGTGGTGATTCGGGGTGTACGTGTAAGTGAGTTCGAGTCTTAGTCGCTAATTTATTGTGCGACTTGGGGTATAGTGAGTTCGAATCTTCGTCGCCATTTTGTTGTGGCGACTTGTGTACGAATCATCGTCACCAATTTATGGTGGATTCCGGCTGAGGAACCGCACAAAATAATGAACAACAAAAACAGATATGGAGATAGAAAAATAGGTTATATTGAACGTAATATACAAACTGGAACGCGGGTTAGTCAATTCAGGAATACTATTAGTAGAAATAAATATATACAAGTCTTAAAGTGAAATCGTTAGAAATAGTATGTCCGGGTAACTTATTCTAGCTAACTGGAGCTCAGAGCTAGTCTGGTCTCTGGGTAACGTCGTTATCTGTCGGAACTCTTCAATAACTGTAACGGATCTCTACGATTACTCTTCACTGTAAACTGCAACTACAACTTAGATTCTAGATTCCCTGTTCTCTTTATGACTGGATTATATGTACATTCAGTCGAGTCCATTATCATATGCAAAAAGAGGAGATCCCACAACAATATATGTATATATTGTGTGTGAATATATATATATATATATATATATATATATATATGTATGTGTGTGTGTGTGTGTGTGTGTGTGTGTGTGTGTGTGTGTGTATGCAAAATCTCGCAAGATATTGCTTTATCGTAACATTACTTTGTTCGCCAAATATCTTTTAAATGTTTCACTTTAACTATTCGTCCCGACCTAATCAGTTCTCCTTTCAAGACCCATAAGATAAATTGTTTAAAAACATTTAAATAAATTTCTGCAGATAAAAATTTTATCACAAAGAAGGTTTTTCCTATAACAAAACATATTTTTTATGTCACTTAACAAAAAATTAAGAAAATATTTTTATCGGAATTAGTTAGAAAGGAGAAAAAGTCAATTTACTTAAGAAATTTTACAATTTTTGGCTGATCATTTATACATTCATATCTGCAGGAAATCGTTGAGAAGTGGACTGGGACTAATGGGTATTGCTAGATAAAATGTCGGAAGAAATAAGGAAGAAGACAAGAAACTGATTGTGTTGGCAGTTGTGAAGAAGAAGAAGAAGAAGAAGAAGAAGAAGAAGAAGAAGAAAAAGAAGAAGAGCAACAACAACTAAAAAAGATGGTAATGATGATGAAGACAATATAACGAGTACGAATCGTATCTGATCGATAAACTGATGTGTATCTTTTCTGCAGGACATTCAGTTCTTGTTTTTCTACTTTTAAGTCTCTTCAATGTTTGGCTGACCTTTCTGCTGGGGAGGATACATTTCACTCTTTATTATTCTATCGTATCAGAGTCAGTCGGTAAAACTCATCTCATTGAGGCAATAAAAAACCTAACTACATGAGTGGAACTCACTTTACGCAGTTAAGTCTTCTGTACAAACTACACACATATACACAATAAAGACAGTATTTCTTAGGTTAGTACAAAGCCTCTTCGTCCTACAGCACGAATGCTGGTGTCCCACAGGTCTCTATCCTGGGCCCGACGCTCTTCCTTATTTTCATCAACGACCTCCCAGATGAGATCAAGTCCACAGTAGGCATCTACGCAGATGACTCTACAATATACTCCCGCACCAGTAAGAAACCTGTCGTGGCGGACAGACATAATCTCGCTGCTGACCTTGAACGGGATCTACACTCTGTGGTGAACTGGGGCAAGAAGTGGCTTGTCAACTTCAATTCATCTAAGACCAAGCTGTTGTCTGTCAACCATTACAGGCAACCTCTCCTGCTTCCTATAAGCATGGACCAAGCGATTCTCCCGGAGAGTAATACACTATGCCTTCTCGGACTTACCCTGTCCTCAGACCTCAAATGGAACCACTATATTGAATCCATAGCAAAATCTACTGCTAAGAAGATTGGGTCACTATGTCGATCCAGGATGTTTTTTCCACCTGAATCCATCCTGCATCTATACAAGTCAACCATTCGTCCGTGCATGGAGTACTACTGCCATATATGGTCAGGTGCCCCTGCCGTTCACCTCAGTGTTCTCGACAGGCTCCAAAGGAGAATCAGTAATGTGATAGGTACTGAATTGGCGGCTCGACTACAGCCACTTCCCCAACGACGAAATGTGGCCTCCCTTTGTCTGTTCTATAAATACTTTCATGGCCTCTGCTCGGACGAACTTAAGTCACTGATGCCTCCTCAACAGGTGTTTACTCGTGCAACCAGATTGGCAACTGGGTCCCACCCATTCACAGTTAGGTTAGCCAAATGCAGACGACAATTCTACTCCTGCAGCGCCTTCTCTCGCACTTCCCGCCTGTGGAACTCGCTCCCGTATTCTTGCTTTCCTGACGGCTACAACCTCCAGAAATTTAAATGCAAAGTCAATTCTCATCTACTAACCGCTGGACTCTAGCTCTCTCCCCATCCCTGTATAACCAGCCCTTTCTCTCCACCTATGTATCTGTCATCGCACCTGCTTTCTCAGCTTTCTATTGCTCCTTTCTAACTGGTTCGTCTTCCTCTTCACTCTCTTCTAATTAATCTTGTTACACTTATGTAGCCCCCTGCATATCAGTGGCATTACCGCCTTGCTCGAGGTGAAACGATTAAAAAAAAAACGACTTCGCACTCCTTCTACCATTGTTTGTTGGTTCGCTCTCTGTGGGACCGTGTCGGCGAGTTGACTGGGATGAAGCGTATGGTGTTTCTGTAGCTGCTAGCCACGGCTCGAATTGTGATTTGGACGACGCGAAAGGAGAAAGTCTTGCGAGGCTAGCATCTTTCACATCTGGATCTGATCCAATATTTTGAGCTGATGCTCAAAATAAGGAACTGATTGTAAACATTTCACTTCGGTAGACTTCAGCAAAAGGTGGATAAATGTGGCGAGCCTGGTTCGCGTGAACGGGGCTAGCCTTGATTTTCTCTTTTAGATGCTGGTTACATCGGGGTGGATTCCTTTGGAACCCTCCCCTGGTTAAGGTAGCTCTTTTTTATGTACCTAGTTAATGTGAATGGATGTGTTTCTAGCCTGTACCCGGATTTCTCTTTTGTTATGATCCAAGTTGAGATTCCCAACCTCCTCACTTTGTTTTGGTCTCCTTTTACCTCGGCTAGTTCAGCCTTTGATTGTCCCATTCCATTCATTATTTTACCCACCTCCTCCCACTGCTTCTTGATTTCGCTGATTGGCGGAATACAGCGGCCACTTTTTTCTGGGATGGACGGGTCTTACTAACATTGTTTATTATCTGATTTTATAAATTTGTTGTATGTTTAGTTTGTTTTTGGGTTTATCCCCCTCCCATCATTTCATTTTTCATTAAATATCTTAAATTATATATTATATTGTATATAAATACATCTTTATTGTCATGGGTTTTTCCCCTTTTTAGGTGTCCCTTGTAAATATCTGGTATTGTGGTGTATGAAGGAATGGGAGGTGATGGATGGGTTCTTGTGGTGAATGCGCAAGTTGTAATGAGTGATTGGGTCGTGATAGTGTTTAGCTAAGTATAGGATAGATTACTGATGACAATCCTGAGTTTTTGCCCCCCCCCCCCATTTCGGCCTTGTGCCACAATTTATGTAATTTTATACTGAATAAATATTGTGTTGTAGTTGTCTGGAGCAGTTAAGTGAGTTGAGTTGGATTGAGTTGTTAATCAGAGCACTTGCACCACCGCTCGTTGGTCAGCAAGAAATATAAACTTACTACCGGACATACTTCTTTGTATATATTTGACTTCCACTAACCAGTATTCTTGAATCTACTAACCGTGTACAGGTTGTATATCTTTTTGTTCAATACACTTACCTTTTTTCCTCTCACATCTTTTTTGTGTTATTATTATATTGTGTGGTTTTCACCACAACACATTGACTTGACTCAAAGAGTTGTGAGTTCAATTACAGGCTACAGGAGTAGTGAAAAATAACTTAAGTGTTAAGTTAAAGTGTTTAGTATTAAGTTAAAGGGAGATAACTAGATCGCTAATAGAAGTGGCATCGCACATAGAATAAGAATGATATACCCCAGTGATCGTAATAAAGATTTCGGTTTGAAGTTCCTAGTACCTAGCCAGAGCGAGCTGAAACGTCGTTAACGTGTCAGTAAAGATGAAGACAATAGTCCGAACAATGTAAATAGAGTAAATACTACCTCATCTAAGAAATATAGACAAATACGAGTCTTGTTTGTTTATCGAATTATCTACAATCGTCTACTCTTCAAATTGTTTGATTGAGACCGCTTTTATGAAGAAACCTATACATGGTCGAATGAACAGATAAATTCAAATATCCATTCTCATAGGCATTTGCGAAGTTTACAAAAATACAATAGGCCCTCCCTGATAAACGAATGCACTTCATAGAAAATAGTCTATTAGATTTCTTTGCAAGACGCCTGATATTCGTTCTTCATATATATATATATATATATATATATATATATAAGAAAAATTACACGTTATTTTATAGACACATAAACAAAGATCAGTTCTTCCATAGTGTGAGGTCTATCACAATATATAGTCTACCTCAATATATATGGTCTACTGGCGCAGCGCTGAGGTCTACCTTGCTCCTCTCCTCACGTTCAAATAACTACATATACACATACAATATTATATTACAGTTCGATGCTGCGGTAGACCTGACGCTATAGTCGAAACGGGAGGTTGACCCTACACTATAATGAGGTAGACCTGATGCTATAGTCGAAACGGGAGGTAGACGTCACGCTAAATATTGAGGTAGAACTTACGCTAAATTGAGGTAGACCTCACGCTATAGTCGGAACGGGAGGTAGATCTCACGCTGTAGTCGAAGCGGCAGGTTGACCTCACACTATATTGAGGTAGACCTCACGCTATAATCGAAACGAGAGGTAGACCTCACGTTAAAATCGAAACGAGAGGTAGACCTTACGCTAAATTAGCATTCAAGGAAGACTGTAGATGTTAATAGTTATGTTACTGAAAATAATTTCAGCGCACTTGCATTTCAACAGATTATGAAAATATGGTTAAAAAGAAAAAAATACCTTGATTTATGTCAAATTGTTCAAGAAGTGTCGATAATGACCGGGAAATTAAACTAATTAAAATACAAGATAAAAAGATCATCAGAAATGATCGTCTTATCTTTTTAGTATGTCGCAAACATACACATACGCACATTAAAGGACTGTTTATCACACGGTCAAATATATTTAGAATATAAACTTATTGTTCAGTAAGTTTATTTGTTTTCCCCTTTCTTAAGAATGCGCACATACGCGCTCACATGTCGTTATATTGACATCTACAAAACGTATTCGCTAATTTGCAATTAATCGTATTTCTACTGACGTGTAGATAAAGTATTTAAATGGACGAGCTACCAGTCGGATAACATCACTAGTTAGAACGAATCGAATGTTGTACATATTTTGACTACAGCTTTCATGAGCAATAACATGCAAAAGCTAGTTTATTTGTAAAGAGACTTAGGAGTCGATGGAAATTTCGTGATAGAGTAAGCCATTTTTTAAAGCTCACGTTTCCTGAAGTATCTCTTGCATACATATATCATCTATATACCTGATGCGGAAAATATTTATATATTTTTCAAGCATAATTCACTTAAGCCAATGTATCATCGTAAATCACAGACGTTCACCATTGTCTAGTAAAAATGTAAAATCATGCATCAACTAAGAATAAGTAAGTCTGCCAAAAAGTTTAACCATCCTCGTATATGTACACTTTTGCAATACTGTCTTGATATAAAATATTAACACGAAAAACGTGGTTTTCACTAGGTTCTTAACGTTGATTCCCAAATGCACATACACATGAATATATTGCACGCTATAATTACAGTGGGGATTCATGCAATTTTCAAAAGTATTAGAGCAAATTTAACGAAACGTATATGTGTTTTTATTTTTTATAACGAGAACATGAGTTCAGTAGGTTATAGTTGCAAATTCATTTCATAATAACTATGAAAATTTAATCAAAATTGTGTGAAGCTGCTAGACTCAAGCAGAGTATTCTACTACTTACTTTTCTATTTTTTTCGTTTCTCCTGAATTTATTCTCAAAAAGTAATCTTCCTAACTGTCGGCGGAGAACCAATTCGATATCCAATTATTTAATTGTTTCATTATATCATCAATGCAATTACTGAAATAATTACATCCGCAATTATTTCTAGTTTTGTACTGAAGAACTGAGACATCGAAAAAAATGATTGCTTTGGTTTAATTATTGATTATGGTGTGCGATAATTAACGAAAAATGTTTTATTTAAATAGAATATTATAAACAATTGTTGGTGTGACTGAAATGACATCTTAGAGTTCATTGACATACCGAATATATATATAAATATGTGCTTTTTTCTCCCTTGCGTCTAAAGCTGATTTTTTGTCAGTTATTCCATATCAATTTATTGTTTACTGAATGATTAAGCACGTGTCAATTTGTTTTAATTAGAGTTACAAGCACAGAAAATTGATGAATCAAAAATATCAATGAAGCTAATTTTATATTTTAATCCACCGCCTTACACTCGTAAAGATCTAGTTACTATCAGGCGACAACTGTAGACTGGAAGAAATATAAAGAATAATTCCATAAAAATAAACTTTCTGTATCAGTACCTTTTGAATAGTGCAACATAAGGCTTATTTATTAATGATCAATAATGAAACAGTAAGTCGACCTCATAAAGTGTATGTTTTAAAAAGGTTGTCTCATCATAAACAATACAATTTTGCAACTGATGACACAGAATATGATATCTTTGGAGCTGTTTTTAAACGCTCAGGCTGAATATAAACATAAATTCTGCCATTTGTATGGTATTTATTCTATTCCAACTCACTTAGGCGAATTCTGCTTAATTTTAGACAATGATAAAACTCCCAGTTGTATTTGGTTCAATTCTTTTAAATTCCTTTTTCTCTTTGGAGTTTTAATTCCTTTCTTAGCTCAAAACAACTTATTTAGCAAAAAGGTGAGGTGTTAGTGTGAAAGTCAAAAATCATTCTTGAAAGCATCTTTAATTCAGAGTTAAATATTTTTTTATTTTCCTTTCTCTTTGCTACGCATTAAGTATATTACGTATATTATTACAAAAACGCTTTTAATTATGCACACACTTCTAACAGAAGAATGTAGCCTTGCTTTTTATTGGATTAAAATCCGTTTAATTTGTATTTGCCAAAGGAAATATGTTATATGTAAAGCGCTCTTTAAGAGAGAAATCCGTTCATAACTCCTTGAATTATTGATCAGTAAAGATTTTTTCTAGATACTTATATTAAGTACTATGGTACTTAATGGGCTGAAAATTCAGATCTTGATATCTGGGGTATTAGTTCCCTCTACCAAAAAACCGATTTTACTTTAGGATAACAAGCTTACAATGTAATGATAAATTAATTTTATGTTTTATTTTGCTAAAATCCATTGTTCAGTTTTATCACTCTGAAGTTTTGACATTTCTATCATTAATTTTTAACATCTATTAAGATTGTATTTATTTTATTCTTAGCAAATTTCCTATTGTTTAAAAAGGTGGTCTATTTTGACATTTGATCATAAAAACTGGCGTTTTAATTTTCGAGTTATTGTTTTAAAATCGGGCGAGGGATTTCTATCTGACCTTATTTCGTTATGAACATTTCTCAGAGATAATCGTTTAATCTTATATGTATGTTTTTATTCCTAGTTTATAAAATATAAGCTACCCTGATAAGAAGTGGACGAATTTAATCGCACTATAGATTTCTGATTCACTGATGAAGAAACTTTTTACATGTACCGCGTTTGGGACCACGATGAGGCTGAGCGAATCTGTTTTATTCTGAAAAGATTAACTAGAGAAATGAGCAGGAAATCCCCTGATCTCATTCTTACAATAAGTTTTGTAGTTATCATAGAAAAGCGTGTTAAATATATTTTGCTCGCCTTGAAAAAATTAGCATTCAGCATCTGATGCAAGTGATTTCCTGAAATTTTAGAGAAAGTAAAAGACGACCAACAGAATTTATGAAATCCCCATTCCTCGTTTACAACGTGGTTAAATTTTGTGACATCATCTGATAGGAAATCAGTTTAAAATATTGGTAGTACATTGATTCGGTGTTACTTGTAAATCACGTTGGATATATGATGTGGCAGTATTTACCATTTGGAATTTCCTTAGTAAATGTTCTACAGTCCGTGTTTTTCAGAACGTAGGCGATCATGGACACTACAACCTGTTATTTCACATGTAGCTCGTTAGTATCCTTGCCTTGACTCCCGTTCCCAGTTCAGCCATATATTTCTATAACCTCATCAAGTAGGTGAGCCGCTATCTTCCCCTGTCTCTCTTATTCTCAATTTACTCTGTTACTGTCAAATTCTCCAAGTTTCACTTTCTCATTATATGTCCAAGAAAGTTCTGTTGTCACTTTTTGATTCTGAATATAAGTGTCTTTTTTGGTTTCCTGAAGACTTTTTAGTTGCTTACATGTTCAATTATTTTTCGTTGTTTACGCATTTGATTTCTCTAGAACCAGATTTCTGTTGCCTTCATCTGTGAGGGGATTGTCCATTATCCATTGCCATACAAGAGAACTGACATTCCATAACACTCTGTTCTTTCTATCCTGTTTCTAACTGCTGTGTTTAGATTTTCAAATTCATCTTCGTTCATGCATTGAATATTTCTGTCAAATCTGATATAGTGCCTCTGATATGTATTTAGAGATTGTAAATGAAATGCAAAGAAGACTCTTCTAAGTTATAGGTTCTGGTTTGGCATCTCGGCTACAATCACTTTCCAACAGTTATAAGGTTGTTTCCCCCTGTTCTTTTTCTATAGATATTTTCATGGTAATTTTTCTGAGATTTCCCTTTTTACTACTTAAAATTATATGAACATTTTGGTTCTTCGTATCTTCTCGAAGGGTTCTTCATGTTCACAAACATCTTGGATACTCCTGAAACTAGATGTTGATAACTATGTGGTCGTTTGCTGCGTACCTATCTTTATCTGTTTGTTTCGGTTTTCTGATCCGAAGTTTTCTAGTACTAGATTGATGGCAAAATTACAACATTTTACAGTTGAAAGAGTTAGATATAGCCATAAGTTCTATGCTAAAATTTTCTTCTCTTGCACTTCTCTGTCGTGAATTTCTCTTCTGGATTCTTGCACTCCAATCATGTTTGGTCTTCGCAAATTTTTAAATGTAATGTTAATCGTTATCGTATTTCTTCTTAATTAATGTTCTTTTATTGTTCTCTTTCTTTAATAATGTTTTATTTTTCTAATATTCTCTCACTCAGTAACCCCCTCGCATCTTAGTGACTTTATTGCCTTGCTAGATAGTGAAAGGATTTAAAAGTTCAATGTGCATTCAGATTTTGATATTACACTTGCCATCCTCTGTTAAAACAATATGCTTCTAGTATAAGTTCTCGATGATCAAAATATCTTTTGTATTGCACTCTCCGATATCATTTCGATCATAAATATAACGTTTTCTGTTTCAGTGTTCTTGACAAAGCAGGCATTGTTTTGTTCAATTTTTAGTTTAACTCTACTCCTTGCTATATTAATCAGAATTTTTTAGCTTGGCTCATGTATCATTAAACTGATTGTCCGATGGAGTTCGCATTCATTTGCACTTGTTTTTTTAAGTAACGCCACGAGAATAGATTTTCTAACGTTTTCCAATATGCTACCACTGTAGGGTATTTAATATATTATTTATAGCATTTCTAACTCAATTTCATACATTTCTGCTGCTTTGTTCCTGTTAAGTTTGTACAGTGAAGATCTTACTGCAGACTGTAATAGTTTTGGTCCTTGCATATTCTTCCTTATTATAAATTTTGCTCTCTCATCGTGAAACATTTCTGTAACGTATTCACTCCATCTTTAGAATATTTTCTCTTCTTTTAATATATGCAGTCTCTTGATGAGCGCACCATCTATTCTGCTGTTCATACTTTATCTAGGATGCCCATCCTTTCTATTTCCGTTTACTTTTCTTCTACTATTTCTTTCTAATTTCTGCATTTTGCATTATGTGCTCTTTTCCATTCATGGGCATTATTTTTTTTCACCATCTCTAGAATTTAACCTGTAATCCACTCTTTTTTTCATTCGTTTACTTTGGGATGATCTCATTAACCGACGTCAACACGGCTGCTCTCAATGTGTTCAAGTTTGAATTTGTAGCCTCGATCATGATATATATTTTTGTAGCCTCGATCATGATATATATTTTTTAAAAATCTGTCTATATTGCATTCACTTACGCGCAAATACCCTTGGGAAAGGTATTAATCCATCTCTTCCTTCCAGTTATGGGTTAAATAACAGGACAGATTGGGTTCTATAGCCTTGGCTGGAAACCAGTCTACCGCGGAAAGCAATGGCAACCTACTGCGAGATAAGCTTCTGCCCAGTCAGTCATGTCTCTTTCGAGAAATGATCGCCCAAGCGTGTATCACGTATGGCACTTAACTGACTATATACAAATCCTTGCATCTTAGGTCATTCAAGAGACTGTCGTATTGCAGTTTAGGTGATGGTTTGGTCTTATATAATTTTATAGCATAGGTGGTTGCACTTGGATATGTTTTACAGTGTAAAACTGCGTTTCTGAACTTTTTGTTGATAATTATATGAACATTTTGGTTATTCGTATCTTCTCGAAGGCTTCTCCATGTCCACAAACATCTTGGATACTCCTGAAACTAGATGTTGATAACTATGTGGTCGTTTGCTGCGTACCTATCTTTATCTATGTTTGTTTCGGTTTTCTGATCCGAAGTTTTCAAATATTTTGCCTTCTTGTTCTTTTCCGACATGAATATTCAGGTATCTCATGGTGATGATGATTTTGTGTAATTTACTCTGAGTCTTGACGTTGTCCAGTAAGTTGCATTTTCTTCCTCTTTACTGTGTTGCTGGTACGTGTACAAGAATAAAATTTATGTTAAGTTTTCGAATATAATTATTTTAGTTTAACTGAAAGGTAATTTCGGTTAAACTAAAGTAATTATATTCGAAAATAGCAGTACACAAAAACACGTTCGTTCATGTCATTATGTAGTGCATTTAATCTGACCACTGAAGACTATACAATGCCAGATGTAATTGCAACAAACAACATAGTATAGTAGAAAAGCATCCATGCACTGTCAATCCCGCAGATAAGTAAATGTCAGTATAATGAGAGAGAGAGAGAGAGAGAGAGACAGACAGACAGACAGACAGACAGACAGACAGAGACAGAGAAACAAAGAAAGAAGGATATTTTAAAGCTTAATCCACACATGTATTTAATTTTAATTAAATAAAATATATTTCTTACTAATTGTATTTATGTTAAGTCATTTAAAAAAAATTAAAATATTGACTTGATGCCAAACAGAATATGATGATTATTATTGTGACAGCAAAAATTAGTACGCAGTTATTCGCGAATATATCGATAAAGTAATTAATATTAACGGACACTTTCACAATTTTTCACTGGGCAGATGTCAACCAAGTTATTTGAGAATCTGATGATATACACTATTTTCGTCAATTACTTAATAGTTCATAAGAATAAATAACTTTTAATAATAGTAATAAATAAAGATGAAAATACGAGATATTGACTGTTTATCAGATATAATGGAAAAGGCAAAATATATAAAGAGATTTTCACTAGAAAAAATTCCTTCATTTTATTTTAAAACTCGAAGCAGGCATAAATAAAACGAGTGGAACCAAGAATTGCGGAAAATTGAATATGTACGGATGATACATACTGTATTTTGATTAGCATACTATTTTAGCCGTATATGAACCATCATGGAAGTGTAGCTGTACGTGCGTTATAAGTGGGAATAAATATCTTTACATAATTGCAACATTTTGATATTGTAGACAAGAACGGGATTTCAATGGCTATCATTAGTCAAGAAAAATACAAACAATATATAGATGTTTATACAAATTTCAACAGAGGTTGTCTCAAAAATGAACATTCTTAATTCTTGCTTTTAAGGCTGTAATACAGTCCAGATGCAATATATAAAATGCACTACTGCCGTAACCACCAAATAATAGATTTACAAATAGACGAATGAGAAATAAAAATCAATAATGGAATGGACAGACTGAGTGATGTTTAGCTATCAATAAAAACAGGTCATTACGACATAGTAAATATCAATATCCAATATTTTTTTATTTCTAAATGTCAGACACGAATTACCAGTTATGCCGTTCTTACATAGGCATTGTAATAGCATCTTTTATAAAGGTTAATCAAAGACTTTTCCGCATTTGGAACTTATTTAGCTAGAAAAATCTGTAATCTATAATTTTATATTTTGTAAACCAATAAACTTCAATATTCAGTATTTTTTCAAACACATAAAATTTATCTATGCATGAGAATTATATTAAATTTTCACTGGGTCTGTCGTAAGAACAAAACAAATTTATTTCGTTTACTTCCCATCTATATATCTGGCATGACATGTGTGTGTGTGTGTAAAAAATTAATCCGACATTTTTACTACTTTAAAAATGAATATAGTGGATACTCGTGTCATTATTGACCTAAAATTTCGATAAATATTTATAAAGTATTGTTGAAAATTCTTCTCTGTAGTTCTTGTCTTTAACAACTCTGGGAAACTTTCTACCCACTCAAACTATTGCGCTATTAATCTCTTTTTGGCAATGTACTAGAAACTCTAATCAATGCTGAATTGGTTGTCTTTCTTTATACGGATTCCTCTCTAATAAACAATATCGTTTCTGTTTCTCCAGGTCTACCCCCTATGTGTTAGCGACTATCACTAAATTCGTTTATATTAAGCTTTAGATAAGAACGGCGAAGCTCGGAGTGTGGTTCTAGATATCCGTCGTTTGACAGGATTTAACATGCTGCCATTTTCTACAAGCTCAAGAGCGACAGTGTCTCTGGAGAAATATTTGACTTAATCTAATCGTTCCTAACAAACCGTGTTGAACAGACACAGTTTTAGACGATTTCATATTGATGCAGGATCCCAACGGTTCTATCCTTGGATCTATATTGTTTCAGATGAACGACTTTCTCCTATGTCATCAGTTCCCAAGTAGGTATTTATACAGTTGACGCCACGATTTATTCCTGTCTTAGTAACAAGTCCAGCATATCTGACAAGGTAAAACCGGCTACTGCTCTCGAAAAGGACCTCAATCAGTGGTCAACTGCGATAATGAATAGCGCGTAAATTTTAACGCCTCCAAAACAAAACTACTTTCGTTTAATGAAGGTAGAGTAAATATATTTATACAATTGCTTGGTTTACTACTAGAAAAGTTAATTCACTGCGTCTTTCCAGATATTTTTCTCGTCAGAATTCATCTAGCGCATATATAAATCTGCCATTCATCCGTGTGTTGAATATTGTGTATTGCTGCCATATCTGGTCTCTTGCTTCTAATATGTGTCTCGAGGTTATTGACAAAATTCAAAGAAGGATATTTACTGTAATCGATTCTGACCTGACATCTAGGCATCACATGAATCCCCTCTGCCTTTTCTATAAATATTTTCATGCGATTTGTTCGGATTAGCTTTCCTCATTAGTGCTTACTAATGAAGGAAAGCTCATTACATTGCATGAACTTAAGCGTGATACGTGATTGTCAACTAGCTTTCACCGTTTTACTATTGAACTAGCTTGATTCAACCATCTGTTTTATTTTAATTTTATTTCTTTTTTTTGCACTTCTCAACCTTACAGCAGAAATAACCGAAACGCTTAAAATTTACGAATTCTTTTCCTCCGAAACGCCTTATGCGAATTCAACCAAAATAAGGTAACTTGTTGATCAATGTTCGAACCTTTGATGTACACAAAGATTTTTCGAATCACTGTACAGGGCTTGTCAAAACTCAACGACAAACATAATTTCGGGTGGTTTTTTATGCAAGGCACTTCACTCAAACTCAACCAAAATTGAGTAACTGATAGATCAAGATCCGATTTCATGATATGCAAACAAAAATTACAATTGACTCACAGTGTGCGGCAAAAATTAAAGGAAAATGTTGCTTTTTTTGATCGTTTATTTCTCCAAAACGTTTATTCCAACGTTTTATTCCAACAAAAATCGGATCTTTTTTTGTAACTTCTACCTTATTATATGCCATAACAATTTCACGTTTTCTATAATGTGCCAATCACTCCGATGTTGCAAGGGCAATGCATCCACTTCTTCTGCGTCACAACGTCATTGCATCTCATTACAGGCTTCCGTAACTCCCACTCCCGTCCTTTGAATTGCACTTACACCATTCCCGTTTTGTGGTAAAATTCACGAAGCACGAATCCCGTTTTACAAATATAACAAAACCCAATATTTATTTTGCATTTCTTTACTTACTCGTCACGGTAACCTCATACTGGAGCCTTTTTAATGAGCACTTGCCCTTACCATTTCAACATAACCACTAAAAATCCCGAGCAACGTCGAGCTATACAGCTAGTATCTATATCAAAATGTAAATAATATATAAGATAGGAATAGACATTTAAGTCCATAGACATAAACGGCTAAAAAGACAAAGCAGGGTGGGGAAGTACGAGAAAAGGAAGAAAATAAGAAGAAGAAAAAGGGAAATGAAAATACACTACAATCACAAAAAATATACAAAACGGTATCCTTTAATAATAAAATATATAGTAACTTCTCTCTCCAAATACTCCTGGCAGTTGAAAGATGCAAATGAAACTCTTACGGTAAAATGGGAGATTTTAACAAAAGCTAGAATAATGTAAATCGTTACATGAAATATGTTTTCTTTGCTTACAAGAAAAATTCATATAATTAAATTCCCTAAAACTAATTTATTAAACCAACGTAATGGAATTACCAGTTACTGCCATCATAAGATAATTCACACTTTTAAATATATCTAAAATTATCTCAATCTATTTACCGTTTGCTATAATCTATAATCCTACCCATTTCAGTTAAATATATATACCTTAAAGTTTAATTTTATTAACTGTTACATTGCTGTGAACGCTTTCTTTCACTACTAGTCACTACTAAAACCTAGCAATTCAGTATTAAAATTTATCTTTATAGCCTTACGTTTATTTCTGTAAATTGTTTTTATTTTAATACTAATATTTTATTTTAAGACTAATATTTTATTTTTTTTATTGTTCTTATTTATTATTTTTAATCTCGTCGCATCTAAAAATAATACATTAACTACAGTTTTGTTCTATTCTTATTTAAACAAATGACACTTCTTGTCGGGTATACATCGCTACAATTTGCCTCAATATTCATTGGTCTACACTCACAATTCTTTTAAAATATAATAACCTCTTACCTCATTACAGTCATCTAATAGGGTAGAAAGTTTAATTTTGTTATTTTAAATCTCCTTATTAATATATATTAATACTATATGTGTGTAGTCATATATATATATATATATATATATATATATATATATATATATATATATATATATATATATATATATATATATATATATATATGTACTAGCAGTATCGCGTTGCTCGGGTGTAATGAAAGCTTTAAGACTATTCCATGGTCCTGGAGCTCAGACTCTTTGGACATTGGCACGAAAGACTAAAAACCAATAGTTGTTTCCAGTTAAAGCAAAACCGTAGACTGAAAGAAAAATGAATGGATGTAAGTCAAATTTTGATTTCCTCGTATCGATATCAAATAAGATTTTTTCGTCGTAAACTGAATTTTGTCCTCTGAGTAAATGGTATCATGGCTGAGACTAAGAACTACAATTATACCTATGTAGAGCCAAACCCGAAGCAAAAACTAAAATAAAAGATATACAGGTAGATAAACAGACACGCACACAAACATCTTGCTTTCTATATATATATATATATATATATATATATATATATATATATATATTATCGATTTTCTGCACTATTGTAAGAACTGCAACCTTGAAACTTCTGAATATCGTTTCTTATGTCTATGAGTGTATCAAATTTGATTAAAATCGGACCACTCCGTCTATAACCCGATTGTTTTGGTTATTGATTTTCGATATTTATCGGGGGCACCTCGACACAAAACCTTACTAAGAACACTCGCAGACGCTTATAGTACAACTGTGCAAATTTTCAAGAAAATCGGTTCAGTCGTTTCGGAGCCTATAGGTAACGGACACACACAGACACACACACACACAGAGACAAAGTTACATTTATTATATAAGTTTATATATATATATATATATATATATATATATATATATATATATATATATATATGCCAGTATTTATTTGTCATATTTTGTAACTTTTTGCTATTTATCCTGTTACCTTATGAAAATTATTCAAGCGTTTAATTCTTAGAATTGTGCCTTCGTATCCGATTCACTATATCACTACCGTATCTTTCTCCAAGTTGCCATTTTTATTTACCCAGTATCATTGTTCTAATTTATAAATTATGTATTCTATTTCAAATATAAATCTACTTTTTTCGACTAAATCTGGTCGAGAAGATTTAGGTCTCACTATCAAAAATAATTCTAATCGTAATTATGAATTATTGATCCAATTGATGATTAAACGAGTGTTGGTGACATTTTTTCAGCCAATGTTCTTGATATCTAATATTTCTTCTTCTTCTTCTTCTTCTTCTTCTTCTTCTTCTTCTTCTTCTTCTTCTATGTAATCTGTTCTTTCAGGAAGTAGGCGATCATGGCTTTCTCCTGTTACACTACACAACCCTCGTTTCGTCATCCACCTGATCAGGTTCTTCAAATATATTATCCACTACTTTCCTTGTTTCTTTTCCTCTCTATCTGGCCCGTTAGTATCAGGTTTTTCAAGCTCTCATTCCTCATTGCATGTCCCCGGAAGTTTAGCTGTCTATTCCTGATGCTCAGTATTAATTTACTTTTCGTTTTCATCCTTTTCAAAACCTCATCATTGTTCACATACTCAAGCCATTATATTCGCAGCATCCTTCTGTAGAACTACATTTCAACTGTTTCAAGTTTTTACTTTATCTTCGATGATATTTTCACTGCCATATTGAACAACTGACATCACATAGCAATCCAGTACTCATTTCTTTGTTTCTAGCCAAATTGTCCTGTTTCTTAATACTTTACTCAACTTGTAGAATGCAACCTTCACTATGCCAATTCGCCTTCGGATCTCTGTGTTGCACTTTCCGTCTTCTGTGAGAACACTTCCAAGGTATTTAACCTTTTGTACCTGCTTGATTTTAGTATACCCCACCTGCATTTGTCATTTTGGCCCGCCCTTTTTGCTGATGACCATGCATTCGGTTTTCTTGCAGTTTATTTGTAGTCTGTTCTTGTCACTCTTCAGCTACCAGTAGGAAGTCTTGTAGTTTCCTTTCCGTGTTTGCTATCAGCACTGTATCATCTGCGTACCTTATGTTGTTTAAATTCTGGCCTCCGATGACGGATCCTGGCATAACTTTTAGGGTCCTCAGAATAAACTCGCCGTACAAGTTGAATAGATACAGTGAAAAGACACATCTTTGTCTTACGTCCCTTTCTATTTTTGTATATCTACTCAAATAGTTACCTGTCCGTATGCAGGCGATTTGCTGTCAGTAGAGATTCTTGATTACTCTTAGGTCTTTCTCAAATATGTCAAGACTGCTGAGCATCTCTATCAATTCTTTGTGGCGTATTTTTGTCGAATGCCTTTGTATAATCGATAAAACATAAGTACACTTTCTTCATTTGTATTGCCCTTTTGGAGAGCACCATAATCATAAATATGGCGTTCCTTGTTCCAGTGTTTTTGACGAACATACACTGTTCTCGTTCTATCTATAGCCTGATTCTGCTTCTCGCTCTATTCATCAAGATTTGGACGATCAGTTTTGCTATATGGCTTAATAAACTGATTGTTCTGTGGAGTTCACACTCGTTTGAACCTGGCATCTTAGGTAGTGCTATGAAGATCGACTTGCTGAGGTTATCTGGTATTAACCCCACTATTATAAATTTAATTTATTATTTCTGATTTGTCTCTACGCCAAATTCTTCCAGTACTATCAGCAGCTCTATTACAATACCGTCTGGTCCAGCCGCTTTGTTTCTATTCAGTTTGGCTATTGCAGATTCCACTTCAAACTTTAATATTTCCGGTTCGTCCACATCTTTATGTATTTTCGGTTTCTCTCTCTTGTCGTAGAAAAAATCTTTTATATATTCTTCCAATCGTTGGAGTATTTCCAATATGATTGTTCCATTCTTGGATTTTATACATCCTGTTGAAGAGTAGGTTTTTTTGTTTTTTTGTCCTGTCAGTTCTTTTATTTCTTTATGCATATCTGCTTTATTATTCCTGCTCAATCTCTCTACTTCTGCACATTTGTCATTGAGCCATTCGTCTTTAGCCTGCCTGCATTTTCTCCTTATTTCCTTGTGTAGTTTCTTGTACTCCATTCCATTTCTTGGCATCATTTTCTGTCTCCTTTGTATCATGTCGAGAATCTCTTCAGTCATCCACTCGTTTTTTTTCTGCGTCTGATTTCCTTTGGGGCAATGTTGTTTGCTGATGTCACTATCACTTCCTTGAGTGATTTACATTTCGCGTGTCCTTTTCCAATTTGATTTTCACGCTGTTAGTGTATTCTTTCTGTAGATTGAGGTCATTCGTGAGCGTGTCGTATTTTATTTTGGTGCTGCACTAAGCTTCTTCAATCTCAGGAGTTTCACCTTTAATTTGCAGATGACTGGGACATGTTCACGTCCACAGTCGGCACCTGGATAAGTTTTGCATTGAACCACTGCGTTTCTGAATCTCCTATTTATGGTTATGTGGTCTATCTGTTTTTTTTTGTGTTGCCTCCTGGGCTTCTCCATGTCCATAGACGTCGTGGGTGTTCTTGAAATCAGGTGTTAGTTATTACCTGGTCATTTGCTATGCACCATTGGACCCATTTTTCTCCTCGTTCGTTGCGGATTCCTAAACCAAAGTTGCAAGTTGTCATACCTTCTTTCTTCTTGCTTAATTTGGCATTCAAATCTCCCATGAAGATTCTAATTTTTTGGCTTTTACATTGATCCTTGGCATTGTATAGAGTGGTGTAAAAAGATTATATTTCTTCCTCAGTGCTTTGTGTTGTTGGTGCATAGATGACTACACTTGCTATGTTGAACGGTCTCTTTTTCAGTTTGACCTGGAGAACTCTTTCGGAGAACTAGCAGTATCCCAGAACGCATTTCTTCATTTTTTTTTGTCCAGTATTAAACCGAATCCTTTTTCGTTATTTTTGCCTTCTGCGTATATTATCCTGTGATTGTTGCTGCTGAAGTTTCCTTTGTTTGGCTATCTGGTTTCGCATATTCCCAGAATATTGATGTTCAGTCTGTTTATTTTCTGCTTGACATTCTCTAGTTGTCAGCAGTTGTTGAGGGACCTGACGCTCTATGTCCTCAAGGAAATTCTTTCTTTGTTACGCACAGTCGCAGGATAATGATCCAGAGACACCTGTTGATCATGTCGTTCCTTCCCGGGCGAGGAACATATTTTGGGAAAAAGTGTCCTCTTTACGCCGTTGGTGCTAACAGTCGCCGTATGACGGTCAGGTGACACCTGTTGCCCATGTTGATCCTTACCGAGTGAGGAGTTGCTTTCTTTGGAAGCAACCCTCTTCACATCGTTAGGTTTCATATATTTATGTTGTAAATCCATGGTTATGCGCAGAAAAGATAGATAGATAGATAGATAGATAGATAGATAGATAGATAGATAGATAGATAGATAGATAGTATTCTGTTGCCTTCTCCACGGGGATTTATTGAGACACCAGTTAGTTATTTGCCTGTTGACTCCGCCCTTTGTAGGTTTGATTTTTATCCTACCGTGTTGCTAACATCCCATAAAAACGGGGTGGGTGGGAGAAAGAAGAATATAAATATTATGTATAGACTTAGTATAATTTCAAATAACTAGTCATGTAGAGGAAGATATATCAATTCCTCAGTTTAGCATTTCGTTAGTAGGAGACAGAAAAAACTGGAATTTCTTTTTGACTTTTCGTAATTTCTCAAAGACAAACCTTAACTGTCTTTTCTTGGATAAATTCTATCTTTATTTCAAGAGACCTAAAGAAACAGAGGAAAACAAAGCAGCAGAGGGGATAGAACGCTATGCAATATTTTACATTAAAAAAACACTTATTTATATTTTAAATTAAACGTTAATCTATAGAAACAGAAAAATTCTGAAAGCGAAACATGAAGAAAATTGAACATGGGTGGAACGATAAATTTCTTTTTTTTCTAAGTTAGTCATAGAAAAAGCAAAAGATGAAAAACGTCTGCAAAACTCAAGATTAGCATTTCGTTATCAGGAAACAGAAGAAGCTGGAAAATTTCTTTGACTTTCCGTAATTTCTCAAAGACAAACCTTTACTGTCTTTTTTTGAATAACTTTGAACGATCTTTAGGAAGTTGAAAAAATTAAAAAATCTAAGTCAAACAATTTAAATTGAATTAAATATTTCATAATTTAATTACTCTAAAAAAGATATGATTATTCAGTGTTAACTGTCAAAAACTCATAACTTATAAAATTAATTTGATGAGCGCGTAAAGCCCGATCGTATACATGTGTTTTATTTGAAAGCAAAAAGAAAGTAGTTAAAATTCTTCACATTTTTTCGGTTTCATTTACTTTTAGAAGTTTGATCCAATAAGTAAGTTAGAATTAGACAAGAATTGATGAAAGAAAAGAAAGTTGTGAAGAAACATGATCGATTACGTCGTAGCCAAATTGGTAGAGACGAGATTTGGCTGTAGGAGTTGTTCTCCTAAAAGAGAAACGGATACAAGTTTGATTACTGCTCGAAGGCACAATTTTTGTTTTATTAAAAAAAAGAAAAAGAAAAAAGTATACCAAATCAAAAACGTGTATCTTCGGTTTTAAAATACATCTCCAGTAACCATCTCTAGCTTTCACCTTAGTTTTGAAATATACCTAATGGCTAAACATAGCTCTAACATATGTTTAAAATATACCTAATAGCTAATTCTAACTTTTAGTTTTGAAATATTCCTAAGAGCTTACCCGAGGGCTGAAATATATATAATAGGTAATCTTTGCTCCTATCCTTGGTTTGAAACATACACAATAGCTAACCCTAACTTGAGTTGGATATTTGAACTATACCTATTCATCACCTGCAGCTCTAACCCTAGTTAATATCTAAACATAATTGCTAATTCTAGCTGCACCAATAGTTTTGAAATATACGTAATAGTTAACCCTATCTCTAATTCTAGGATTGTTTCTTTATTAGTAGTAAATAAGGTTTATTTATGGTAAAATCACCAGTACCCGAGCAGGTGAAAAATCCTGGCTCGAATAATAACGCTTCGGATGAAACATGGACACATTTTGCCAAGTATAAAAATCAGCTAAAAGAATTTTCAGCATTTCGTTAAAAGGAATGGATTTCTAACAATCCCTGAGGCATTAAATGCTGTAACGATGAGTACGACCCCCACTATTGACCACCGACAGTTAATTGGGGTCGGCAGGGAAACGATGGCGGATGCATTGACGGTCATCCAGATTGTGCCGAAAGTGTTAGCGAAAAGATTGCATGCTATGTAATTATGACAACAGACGATAAGGCCAAGGTGTTGGTGGAAAGTATCCTCACGACTAAAGCGGTGCAGCTCCAGACCGAATATATTGGCACTCGCAAGACACGAGGGATCAAGCATGGAGTGTCCTACCCAATCACTGATGACCGACTAGGCGCCTTTTTCGAACTCTAGACAAATCGGATGTCTTCTCAATAATTATTAAAGGGATCCTTGCTACCGGTAAATTTGTTTTACTAGTAAAAATGTTCCACAAGGATACTTTCGACATGTTTTAATTTGCCGATATAAACAGATTCCGTAGCCGTGGGAGGCCATCAATCCCAATGCTGCTTGTGTGGAGCTGTGGGGTATATGTCAACTGCATACCTCGGAAAAACCTCAGCTGTGGCCAGTGGAAACTGGGGAGAAATCGACAACCCCTCCCTCCATGTCCTCAGTGGATGGAAGGCGGTCTTGAGAAAACAGAAGGCGGCTACACCTTCCTCATCCTTAGCAGAATGTCCCACAACAAGAGGAGCACCTGGTACAACCGGGACAGCAGAACGCCATCAGCAGCTATCCGTAAACGGTCAGAGGACGCTGAAGAAGCACCAGTAAAAAGTAGTAGACATGGAAGTGGAAATACTTCTACCGCAGTCATCCTCATTAAAGCGAGTTACAGAAGAGAATGGACAGCAGGGGATCAACTGTTTAAAAGAAAGAAAACTAGTAGCTAAAAGTGGCAGGGCGGAGCGAATCCTGAATCATGAGTCAAGCCAAATCTCAGTCTCTTTTTCGCCAGACAAAAGGCAATTTTCTTTTTATAGATCCCCTTGGATACATCTGTTTAAGCTAGACTCTTGGGTACCTAGTTAGTGTGAGTGATTGCTGGTCCTTGACCACTTCCGATGCTCTCTTGGTTATGGTTCATGTCGAGATACCCAGCATACCCAGTTTTTGTCTTGTTGCATCTCAGCTGAGCCAGTCTTCTGAAATTCACATCCCACTATTTATTTTGATACCCCCTTCCCTGTAGTGAGTGAGTCTCTTGATTCTGCCTGTACTCAGAATACAACGACCACTCGTATTTTTCATGGATAGGACGGAACCTAATACCATAAGTTTATTTTAGTTTGAGTATGCTATATTTTGGTTTTAAGGTTCATTTCCTCCCCCAACCACTTTGCGAGAGATTTTTTTATCTATTTTGGGAACTTTTTTTTCTAAGCGTTTATATCATGGTGTCTTTGTAGGTTCCCTGCTTATGTGGTATTGTGGTAAATGAAGGGTTGAATAAAGATGGATGAGATGGGAGGGTTGTGATTTTGATTAGCAAGGTATGTGTCGACTAGCCTCTTCCCACAACCCATCAGGCCATGTCCCATAACTGTGTAGTTTTACGCAATAAATACATAATTTTTTCTATTGGGCGGGAATGGGGGAATAATCAATTAAGTTCAGCTTAGATCCCAGTCACGGCGTATGCGAAAGCTGGGTAAATTTTGACGTACGGCCAAAGTGTTCGCACTAAGGTCCCCACGTTAAAAATCGATCTTGTGTCATAACTAGCCTCAGTGGCTGGGGCAGGGTAAAAATATTAATTCTTATTGCTTGATTTGATGTAACAAATGTATTCCGGTTAGATTTTTTAGCATGAGGAACAATCCAAAATTCAAAACACAAGTTTGAAGATGCTAAAGTTAGGATGTATGTAAACACAAATTCTCTAGAATGTACTTGAACTATTAAAGAATTTCCTATTTTAATGGGAAATTTCACACCGAAATCCAATATGCATCAAAGTAATAAAAGATGCCTTCCAAAAGCTGAACGAAATATTGATAAGAAAATTGTTAGAAACTAAGTGCTGAGCTACTACGTAATCACTTTTTTCATGGCAGAGAATTATGGACAGACTTTTCACGGAAGAAAACTTGAAGCAAAAGAAATGCTTCTACAAAAGGATGTGAAGAATCTAATTTGATCGAATGAGTGAGTAATGAAAATCTAAGAAAAATTGGGAGTGGGGTATGCTTATGACCAAATATAAGAACTCACCCAAGATAGAAAAACTACTTAGCTTTACTGAGAGATACAAAGGATATGAAATAGTGGAGAACGGGCGAGGCACAAAGAATTAATCAAACTCTAATAAATGTGAATTCGCAGGTTGATTGTTAAATAACTTAAATTTGTGTAAAACTATTCATAATAGAATTAAAATAATCTTTATTATACATAGTACCAACAGCAAAGAGTATTCTCTGACACTTTTCTGGAGAAAGATAGTGACATAGTCTTCCTGTAGTATACATAGCTTAAGATTCAGGTTTGACCATATTTATTTTATTCTTAAGGTAATATGACCAACTTTGTCAGAAAGCATTTTTAATTTCTAAATTATTGAATGGATTGAAAAATGTTTAAAAATGAATTCTTTTAAAAATGTTTAAAAAAATAATTTTAAAATCTTTAAAAGCTTCTTAAAAAATTAATTTATTTCTCGGCTGAATGAAATTGATTAAAAATTGGCTAAAGACTGTCAGATTTTTTAAGCAAATACAGGCACATAGGTTTTCCAAAATCTTTTCAGATTATTTTTTTTATCAAACAGCGGTAAGAAGAATGTGTGTTTTCTTTTCTGCAAAGTCTCTCTAATGTTAAGGGAAACACAGTAGCGATTTTTGTCTTTCTAAGTGTATCCCGGCAGTAAACTAGTCTTATAAAATAGCTCACACCTTATTTTAAAATTAAATGTTGCTTTTAATTTACCTGCTTTTGATTAACTTAATTTTGAATAATAATTGTCTTTAAAAGTATACTAATTACTTACTGAATTTTATAAAATTCAATTCTGTAATTTAATTGTATTAAATATTCGATAAATTATGCCGAAAAGATGATTATTGAAGGTTAACAGTGCCAAAAGGAAAAATGTCCAGTTGGCATTACAAGTGTCTTTAAGAAATACCTATAATATTTCTTTATTCTATTCACCCTACACTCAAGGCAATACTTAAGCAGGCTTAGAAAGCGTTCGCAGAGCTTGGCTGATTAGGGGCAACTGATTTTTAAGCACGTTAAACGCGATAACAAAAGTTCGTTACTGGAATCACCATAAACAATTAGTGTTTATTTTAAAAAAATTTCCTTTTACTCTTGGAGTAATTTAAGAGACTGAAGTATAAAGTTCGTTTTTCCTTTGACCTTGCTGTCCTTTAATTTTATCTTAAAAACCTCGACGCAAAATTGTCAAAAGCTTATCAAAAATTAATTTAATATTTTCCTCATTGATATTAAATTTTAATTGTACCATCCTTTATTAATTACTGACTAATGGTAATTTTATCAGATATTGTCATCTAAATTCAGTAGATTTGATTTTACAACTGTAAAATAAAAACCACAGGAAACTAAAAATAAAAAGCATATTTTTTGCAGTTTTAGTAAATTTACTATAGCAGTTAAGAATTTTATCATAGTTAATATTTGTTATTGAATTTGAATTTTTACAGTCCTTCGTAAATAGACAAAATATGTAACGTGTGTTATATATAAACATTGTCAATTAAATTGAATAAATCTAAATATTTTGCCACTTTTCAAAAAATAAAAGATAAAAACCTATTTTAATATTCAAGGCAATTAACATAAAATCTAGATTTTTAACACTGCACTAACTTGTGTTGGCATGAAATTTAATTTACTACTTAATTCCAAACTTATTTCTTCGTGTGTTGGGAGTCCTCTGAAGAAATTGCTATCACAGTTGTTAACTGCGGCAACGATACATTCCTCCATGCAGACTCAGATCTTCAGAAGCTGCTCGACTTAACCTGAGCAGCTAGCGCAAATCATGTTTTTTTTTAACCTAAAGAAAACCAAATGTATTGTTATCTGAAGCAGCTGTGAATGCAACCCTACTTCCACGGAAATATACTTTTTGGTTTAATAAAACGGAGTGAGGGAAATTGTTATTAGTGGTGTTGTTAGTTGTGCTTTATTGTAATTCGCGATATGAGTTCTGTTAAAAAATTAATACTTATGAACTTGTAAAATCCGAAACATAGTGAAATGAGCTGAAAACTGGGGAAAAAGAAAAAATATTTTTCGTTGTATTCGAAGCGAATTGTTTTGGATCAGTGGAAGTGAGAAATTGCTATAGTCACAACAACTTGTCAGAACTCCTGATGGGATTAAATTAAGGTCAAGTCCTTGCTCCCACATCTGCTGGGAAATGATTTCAAATTTTTTTGTAAACCTAAGATGATGTAATTAATAAGAAGAGGACAAAAAGACATTACATCATGTTGATATTTCATTCTTTGAGCCATAACTTCCCCTTAAATCGTGTAGGTAGAAAATAGTCTCATTGGTCAAGAATCTGATTTGCATAAAGATATCACGGGTCTCGCGGCATACACCAAGAGAATTGGTGACAACTATAAAAAATCGAGAACCGAGTGAGAAAAATTAGATTTTTGCATTTTTTCAGAGCTGTCGAGCGACAGAGACCAAAAGACCCCACCGCCGTCATCATTAGCCGCCACGTCGCTCCACTTCAGCCGTTTCCGTAAAAGCTTTGGTAAGGAGCTCTGAAAAGGCTTGTTTTTATTTGGAAAGCTCTGACTATTCCTAACGAAAACTTCGCAATGTTATGAAAAGACTTTTTTTATTTGAAAAATTGAAAGTTCTGATTATTCTTAACGAAACTTCGCACTGCTATGAAAATACTTTTTTATTTGGAAAATTGAAAGTTCTGATTACTTAGGCGAATTTTTCTCTCCGTTGTAAACTTTGAAATTCGGCGATTGTATATTTTGCTTTTATAATTAATTATTTTTTATTATATAAAGACTTTCTTTCGTAACTCATCCAGGCGTCTTCGAACTTATTCATTTATTTTTTTTGCGCCGTATTTATTTATTTTTTTCAACACAAGTGTACATGTGTGTCCGGTCTGGTTTGAGGTGGTAGAAAGACGGCTACCGGGTTTTCAACGTGACTTTTCTGAGATCAAAGAACACAGCGTGAGCAGAAAAGTTCACCGTTGTAATAGACGTTTTGAGGACTAGCTACTGTGACGATGCCATCATCACGATTAGCGACCCGAGAACGTCGTCATTAATTTTAATTCGTGGTCAGGTTTACTTAATCTCCAGAAATACGAAAAAGTTGAATAAATGAATTCTGGTTGCAATGCCAACTCCACCCAACCCTTTAAATTTTTGATTTTGAATATTTTCTTAAATAAAAATTGCTCAGGCCTTGAAAACTAAGGTCCATGCAATTTTAAAAATTAACCTGAAATAAGAATTTCAGTAACCCAAAGTCTTTCTGAAATAAAGTGTTATCTAACCGGTTACGAGGGTAACTATAACAAAATAAGATTCATGTATTTTGGAATGCTTTTGTGTGAAATATGCAAAATGAGATCGACAATTTCTATAAAACAGAAAATTATTAATTTTTGAAAACTTATCACAATCTATCTTACATTTCTTACCACAGCTGCATGGGATGGCGTGCATCCAGTTTATTATCGTTTTCTTCTTTATGAGAGGTCTTACTCGGAAGAGGCGTCTGAAAAGTGTTGAACCACTTTCGAAGGTCGTCCTGATGTTATGTGGACCACAGATATTTTTTATAATTTCTTCAGGTAGGCAGACTGAGGTTGATTTCTAAGTGTTATCCTCTTGCACTCTTCTATCCCAGTGTGTTTGAGGTGCTGTTATGTACCCAGGAAGTTGTTGTAAGTTATTGCTTATACTGACCATTTCTTGTTTATGTATCATTGAGTCACGCCTTATGACTTTTGCTCAATGTTTTAAACATCGGTCAATCATTTTACTCTATATTGGTGATGGGAGTTGAGACATTGTTTGCTAATTATTGGCTTACAATATACGAATGTATTGAAACTGTGCTTGGTTTGAGATATTAGTATGCTAGTTTTCTTTTTCCCTTGTGAACTGTATCAATGATCTAATTGAGCTAACATGGTCATGTAGTAGCTAGACCTCTTCTTGTGTGTTCAGAATACGATGGTGTTCTCTACGTATCTAACTAGAGATCTATCAAGTGTTAATGTTTGAGCACTGGTATCATTGGATGTATTGCAATTTTGAAAAAATACAGTCTCAAAATATATGGCGCTATAAAGATATTTTGAAAGAAAATTGATATCAATTTAAATGAATTTTACATCTCTAATTTTGGAAAATAGCAAAAATAAAAGCAAAACAAGGCAAGTTACAAATAATTGACAATTAATACTAGTTTAGCTCATGAACATAAATGCGGTTGTTTGATTTTGTGGATATTTGTTTAGTAGTGAATTTACCACAGTATTTTCATTTTAATTTAGAAAATGAAGACCCGGTTTTGGCAATACGTATTTTTATAACAGTACAAAAGGTTACTGAAAAATCAAACGAAATCATTTTATTTGAATGTTGATGCTAATACAACTTTCATTAACGACATAACTGTGGATGTTTTCTAGATAAAATTGCACGCTTAAGATTTGACAAGTTAGAAGACATTGAAACTAGACTCTCTAAATTTATTAAATATCACTTTTGTATATAGCATCGTCTTACAGAAAGTTTCTCGCTGAAGAAATATTTAATATTTTGGAATTTCATTTAAAAGAAATAGATTGTGGCAAACAAAAGAATTATACTGGATATTATTTGGCTTGTTTGCTTGCAAGGTTGTTTGTTAAAACTTGCAGGAATTCTGTAATATTTTTTGTTTTTCGAAATACATAATATTCAATACGAAATAAATCATTAGATTTTATTGTCAAATATTTTCAAATTAGTTGAATTTATTAAGGCAAATAAAGAACCAGGACGAAGTTTTGAAATTCGTTAAGTGTTAGTGTATAAGACAAAAATGTTATACAAATTAAAAATACAAACTTTTCAATTAGTAAAAAATATTAACGGAGCTACATCAAAAAATGACATACTTAGCCATTCAGAGAGAAATTTAATGGTTTATGTCAATTTTTTCAACCCCCACTTTTTTTAGTCAATGAATTAAGTTAGATTGCCACGTCTTTTTGTTCCTATTCATGTAAATTGATTTTAACTAAAATCATGTGTACTAGTAATGTAGTAAAAAAGGATTTGGTAAACTGTTGAAGCTGCTAAGATTGTATTTACAAAACTATATTTTGTATGTGTTTATTCAATTACAAATTTAAAAAAAATTGTTATTTCTGCAGTATCATGTACAATTTTAATCTTTATGATTAAATTAATTATTTTTTTTGCATTGATTTAATGATTTTATTTTAGCTTTGTTCATTTTGACTTAAACAATAATTAAACTTGTTTTCAAAATAATTAAACTTGTTGACTAAAGGGCATATGAAAAGAGTATTACTTTATAATTCTAACGCATATCTTCATGATTTAAAGTAATCATTATAGAAACGGACTGATAATTTTTGTTTAGCAAGGAAATAAATTTGTAGAGGATAAAAATTTGTAACTTACCTGACACCAATAACCCGATAGTAGCCCAAAACCTTGAAACAGAAAAATCTCTGCGTGTAACAGACATCGTTAAGCAATCCTGAAAAACAAAATTGTTTCGTTTTGAATTATAAATCGTATTTCTAATTAAGGTAAATAGAAATAAAAAATACCAATAAAGAGTTGAATATTTGTCTTCATTGGTGATCTAATTTATAGCGCATTATATCAATCATAATTTATCTATTAAAGAATTATTTTATCATAGTCAAAACTATATATATCAGATTTTATTATGTCACTCAATATTTTTAGAATGTTCGGATTAACAAACTGATATAAATTGAATAATCAGTATATATTTGATAAATATATTGTTTATTTAATTTTATATCTATTTTATTAGAAATATTTACAATTATTTGGTAGTGTGTGGTTTTGTGACTTGAGATTTGCTCATCATATTTTAAATAAATATACCGTATATACTTATGTACCATGAAGCTTTTGAAGATCTAATTTTGATAATTAAGGGGGTCGCATACACAAGATATAAAATTAGCGTATGTACTTCTCAGCATGTACACTTATTATTATACGTATTTTAAATATTTAATGGTTGTCATGGATCGTAAGAAAGATATAACCGGAAAAGACAAACAAGATATGATTTTAGCAACACGTCCAAACTTGCGACAAATTTCATATAACAAACACAAAAATAACTAAAACAATGGCAAGATGAAAGAAAAAAACTGTCTTTCGAAAATTCCTGAAAAGGGGAAAATAAGGAATAAAAGTAAACTGACCAGCCAAAAGAAAATTTGAAATAGCTTATGCTGCAAATGCAAATGTGGAAAAGACGTAGACTAATAAAAATATTAGCTAATAACTTGAAAGCAATTTTTATTTTTTTATTATTGTTCTTCAGTTATTATCACCGGTGGTACGGAGTATTAGCCTCATCATTTTTCTTAGTTAAAATCTAATTCATTCATGACCGTTGAGCAATTAAGTATTCAAAACGTATTTATTGTTTTATAATCTTGTTTCAAATTACTTTTTTATTGTCATTAAATTTTTACATTATCGGAAGGATTTTTTAAAATCAAGTGACAAATCTCTTGACAGTTTCATTTAGGAAAGTGATTAGGGTAAGACTGTTACTGAAGCAGTAACAGTCTTACCCTAATCACTTTCCTATTCCTTATAACTTTTAGTTCTATTTGGCTGGAAAGATCTGTTCTGCTGTCTGCATGTTTTGCTCATTTCTCTCGTGTAATCTGCAAGATGGTTTGCTGCATATAGTAAATTTGTTTTTTCACTTTTTCTTTAGATTTCCTTTGCATGAATTTTCCAGTTTAAACTCTGTTAGTTTATCTGTTTGCGTTATCGTGACAAATGACGGATAACGAAACGAACAGAAAAGGCGACATTATTTTAAACGTTTCTATTTCCCGCCTTGGTATGTTTAGACTAGATATCCGGTGTTGATGATTGAGTGACATCAGATTTCAATGTTTCGTATCTGACTTCTTGTTCACAAAAATCAAATCTGATCATTTCGCTTGGATGAAGTGAGCAATTTCAATGTCATAATACTTTGTTAATTTATCTATTTGAGTATTCGATGTTCTATTTTTATCTTCTGTATTTTGCAAAATTGCTGGGTGTTTGTTCTCTGCTGTTATATGTTCATGATTCGCCACTGTTGTGTATGTTTGAAAAATATTTTTGATGTTGTAAGGAAATTCTGGAAAGTGATGTTATTTTACCCTTTCTTAATTGTCATCTGTCAGTGTCATCGCTTGTTTGTATAGCACTGTGCATCATAATGAACCAAATTCCATCGATTTAAATCTTTCTTTGTTCAGATAAATACAGTTCAAGCATTTAACTTTTCTATCTCATTAAAACTCTACTGTGAATTTCTGATTCAATATATTTATTGTTCTCAAATATTCTGTTTTTTCTTTGATTACTACCTATTTTATTGGTTTGTATTCTTGTAGCTAAAGTAGTTAGTAGGGGTTCTTCGTGTTTCTGTTTTTCTGTAGTTAAGTTATTTCTGTTATCACGGGTCTCTTTTGTGCACTAATATAACTGCGCGTTTATTTCAAAATACATTCCAATGTTATGGTTGCAATTAATTTTTAACCAATGTTTCTAGTAATTTTTTGTAAACAAATTTGTTATTGATTTGTTTATCACTTATCAGCTCTTTAGTTTATTTAAAGCCATAAAATATTTTAGAAGGTAAAACGTTTTTAGAGATAATTATACAAGTCTAACTAATGAATCCATTACTAAAGAGAAGGTTATTTCGCGTAGGGTAATATAAACTTGGCTCTCCGATTTCTCAGTCCAAGCCGTTATCCATTACATCACCCGCATATGCAAGCTTACAGAACCTGGAGTTCCTAAGTAGGCATCCATTTAGATAATGACCAGTCGGTGTTTCAACATGATATAGCCGTAATCCATAAAAATTTGTCAGTCTTATGGTTGATCTACTTTTTCTTAATTCTTTATTTTTCAAATTTTTTATGCTTTGTTTATGCATCGCTATTTTTAATTAAAGTTTTTCGAAAATACATTCATGGATATCATAGCAGTAGAAACAGAATTCCTAGAAAGTTCCTGTTTTGATGGTTACATCTCATTCGGCTTTCAAGTTAATTCACCAGATATTGAAGAATTGAAAATATTTAACTAAAAATTATCACATGGAAAATAGCCACTGAAAAACATAATGAGTAAATGGAATCAACACATTCTAGTTGAAGAGATTAGGAATAAACTGACACAACAAATTCAAAATTGACTGAAAAATGAATGAACGATAAAAAATGAAAGGAGGAAGCAACTATAGTCTCATCACTATCTATATTTGATGGAAAAAAATTGCTGGACAAACAAAAAGTGAAAATAACTTTTGCTTTGGAAAGCAAAAGACGAATATCAATTGAACAGGATCAAAAACACTTTTTATCGTAAAAATGATTCTAAAAAAATAAAGCGTAAAAGCGCGGACTATACAAAAGCATACATGATCTCTGAATTGTAAACCATTAAAAGTCTTAAGTAAAATTTTAGTTAATTCTCTGAATATCTGGTGAATGATATACAGGTTGTGATGGCTAAATTGTCCCCATTTTATATTTTTAATTTCACGCTTACAATTTCTTTTTTATTTTATCGACTTCACAGTAGAGTAGGGCCAGTTGAGCCCCTGATATAAGAAAAAAGCGCCATGACACAATTCACTTCACCAGAAATTTGGAAGCAAACATGTTTCATTGCTTGGCATTCGCAACAGAAACTGCAATACGAACATTTCAGTGCGCTTGGGTGTCAATTTTAGAACAGTGCAGTGGATTCAGAGGGAGAGAGAGAGAGAGAGTTGGATGAGTCATATGGTGATTACGACAGTATGGCATCTAGAAAAACTCACACTGACCGTTCTAAGAAAAGAAGTCTCGAATTTGTTAGTGAGATCAAGGCTATGATTGACTATGATTTGTCATAGTTCGATAACTAGGTACACAGAAGTGAAGGTCACAGTTTCTCAGGCAGGTAGTCGATTTGTTTTTTTTATACAGGATGAGACGGACCGGATTACGAAACTTTTGAACAAAATCAAGCATCCCCTCCGACCAAACAATTTTAGGTTTTTCTCAGTCGAAGAAATTCTACCAGTATATGATAGAGAACATACATAACAACCGTTAGTTTGCTGTGTTCCCAAAAGATGTACCTAGAGTGATGAGAACCACATATCTAGTCAAAATAATGGTGTTTGGAATGATTATTAACGATGGCGACGTTATTCCATCATTTATCTTTCCATAGGGCCCCAGGAACACCATGGAGGCTTTGAATATAGTGCTGCCTGTGCCAAGGGGGTGGCTGTTGAAAAAATCTTATGTCTGGCAACAGGACTCTGCACCATGCCACACAAACAGAAGAATCATGTTATTGCTGTTTGAGAATTTCTGCGACCACATCATTCTCTTATGCAATTGCCTTGAGTATGTGTAGGGAGCACTTGAGAGAGAGACCAACATCAAAGATGAATTGAAGGCAAGATTTATGACAGCATTCACAAACTTAAAAAGGATACCACGCAGAAGAGTTGCAAGAAATTCCGTAGTCGTTGGTGGTTGTGGTTGAAGCCAATACTGACTTTATTGAATAAATTTACTCTTTATTATTTCACGAAATTTCTTAACCTGTTATCTCTCCTACTGATTGTCACTTATTTAATGTTCTATGTTTTTTATACGCAATTAAACCTTCTTCAATAAGGAAGAAGAGGTAATCAAAGCATTTGAACTATTTATCACATCAAAGAATGACTTTTTTTTTAAAGATCAGATCAACAAATTTAGAGGTATGTTGGAGAACAGTCATTCATCAACATGATGTTTATTTCAACTAAATAATTCGTTATTTAACATTTCAGAAGTGTGTTATTCATTTCCTATGAAGTGCGTCATTTCATGTGTGACTACCTAATATCATTAACTTTGTTTAATCTGGTTGTTAACAGCATGTTCTTCATCGTTTGTATCATTAAAACTTCATTTGACAAATATTCATTTTCCATTATCTTTCATATTATTTTTCAATGGCAACTTTTAATTTTTCCTCAAATGATCGAACTTTATGCAATATGTCAAATTGAAGATGTGTGTAGAGCAGCTAACTCCTCTTTAGCGCTCTCAAAAATGGAATAGTCTGTGTACCGAGGTAGCTATAAAAAATAAAAACTAATAGCAATCGGTATTAGGCTTCGGAGCATCATTGACACGTGTCTGAACACTCTTTGTCAAATCTCAGCTTCCGAGCGGAGAGGGACCCAGACGGGGCTCCGCCGAAGGTTAGAGTCTTGTCTGGAATGAATAAACAAAAGCCCGACCCAGCTTTAAGCTGGGTCTACGGGATACTTTTGGCTGAGCTTAAGGGCTCTGAATCCCCACTCTGATTGACCTTGTGTTACATCCACCTTGATGGGAAGGTGGTAAATCCTAGAATTCGGTGTGTTATTACTATTGGACTGTGCTCTCTGTGACTCTAACGACGTAACCTCTCCTCTATTTGTTTTTCTGTCTTCTGGTGTTTGTCTTATTTGGATTTTTATCTCTTAGAACGGAGATTGTGCTGAACATACTCAGCACACATCTTCTGGGTATCGTCCTGCCACCTCGGCGATACAACAGAATGGCATGTCAGTAGTTGGATCTTATCGATTGAAATACAATTTCGACATATTCACACATATATAAAATTATACGGTGATGAGCTTAATTCAGATTTCTAAAATGTTAAGTTTTGTCGGGAATTGAATATTGGTAGACACTTTGAAGAGACTTTTTCCAAACACACCTTAACATACTCAAAAATCATTATAAATGCATAAATCATTTGTTGTCTGTAAGTCAACCATTCGGCCGTGCATGGAGTACTGCTGCCATTTATGGTCAGGCGCCCTTGCCGTTCTCCTCAGTGTTCTTGGCAGGCTCCAAAGGAGAGTCTGTAATGTGATAGGTACTGATCTGGCGGCTCGACTGCAGCCAGTTTCCCACCGTTGAAATGTGGCCTCCCTTTGTCTGTTCTATAAATACTTTCATGGCTTCTGCTCCAACGAACTTAAGTCACTGGTGCCTCCTCAACAGGTGTTTACTCGTGCAACCAGACTGGTAACTGGGTCCCACCCATTCACAGTCAGGTTAGCCAAATGCAGACGACAATCCTACTCCTGCAGCTTCTTCTCTCGCACTTCCCGCCTGTGGAACTCGCTCCCATATTCTTGCTTTACTGACGGCTACAACCTCCAGAAATTTAAATGCAAAGTCAATACTCATCTACTAACCACTGGACTCTAGCTCTCTCCCCACCCCCGTATAACCTTCCCTTTCTCCCCACCTTATGTATCTGTCATCGCACCTGCATTCTCAGCTTTCTTTTGCTCCTTTCTAACTAGTTTGTACTCTTCACTCTTTTCTAATTAATCTTTTTACAGTTATGTAGCCCCCCGCACATCAGTGGCATTTCTGCCTTGCTCGGGGTGAAATGATGAAAAAAAAAAAATTAAATGCGATGCAATATTCGATCTTTTGATATCAAAGTAAAAAAAACGTAGGAAAACAAATTTGAAAAGGAACTAGTATTTATTTCAGTTAATCAAATATCAAATATCAGAGGAATTATTCCGAAGAGAATCTATTCTGATTGCAAAAACTTAAATAATTTAATATTTCTTTAACTGATTATCAATTAAAATAACCAAGAATTATATTAGTCATACAAATAAAAATTTCATACAAAATTTGCGGAAGAATCTAAGAGAGAATATTTTCTCATAGAAAAACAAAATGCTTGAAATTATATTAAATAATTGGATCAATTTATCAAATTTTTTTAATTCCCTTTGCAAATTTGATTAGATGACGATTACGTATTTTATAAATCAAATCCTATTTTTCTACACTTTTTCTCAGTCTCCTGAACTGATTTTACTGAACAAGAGCTTCTCATCGACAATTGTACAATAAAACAGCCTACGCTATTTTTACCTTGGAGCTTATGCTTAATTCTTTTATTCCCAAAGCCAACGATTCTTGCGTAGGAATTCTCCATTATATCTCTTCTTTGTGATCTAAGTTACATAATTTCCTTCTGTTCTTCTCAGTTTCCGAAATTAAATGAATCTGCAATGTTTTGTATTTTAATTTAGAATTTGCATCCTCACTGTTAACTGTGATATTAACAGTAAAAAAGTATGGTAATATAAATTACCTCCTCACCATTCATTCTTTTTTGACAAGATTTGGTACTTTCAATAATTGTATTCTCTATTTATTTACATTTGATAAGTATCAATACACACAATGAAAAGAAATTTTTTCTATGTGCCCTGTTCCTTCAGGTCGTAGGTGATCATGGCTTTCTACGTTTCCCTATCCCTGGTGGCTCTAGGTACACCTTCTCCTGTTACACCATGCAACCCTCGTTCCGTCATCCACTTGATTAGGTCCTTCAAATATGTTATCCGTTGCTTTCCCCTGTCTATTTTTCTTTCTATCTGGCCTGTTAGTATCAGGTTCTCCAATCCCTCCTTCCTCATTGCATTTCCTAGGAACTTCATTTGTCTCTTCCAGATGCTCAGTATTAATTTCCTTTTTGTTTCCATCCTTTCTAAGACCTCATCATTGATCCATGATATTCGCAGCATCCTTCTATAGAACCACATTCCAGTTGCTTCAAGTTTTTCCTTCATCTTTGATGATATTGTCCAGCATTCACTGCCATATTGAAGGACGGAGAGCACGTAGCAATCCAGTACTCTCTTCCTTGTTTCTATCGAATTGTCCTGTTTCTTAATACCTTACTCAACTTTTGGAATGCTTCTTTCGCCATGCCAATTCGCCTTCAGATCTCTGTGTCGCACTTTCCGTCTTCTATTATAACACTTCCCAGGTATTTAAATTTTTGTACCTGCTTGATTTAGCATATTGGACTGCTCTTTTTACTGATGACCATGCATTCGGTTTTCTTGCAGTTTATTTCTAGACCTTTCTTCAGTTAACTTCTTTAGGCGGTCTTGTAGTTTCCTTTCTGTGTCTGCTATCAGCACTGTATCATCTTAGGTTGTTTAAACTGTGTCCTAAGATTACGAATCCAGGCATAACTTCTAGGGTCCTCAAGATATTCTCGCTGTACAAGTTGAATAGATCCGGTGAAAAGACACATCCTTGACTTACGCCCCTTTCTATCTTTGTATATCTACTCAATTCATTACCTGTCCGTATGCAAGTGGTTTGCTGCCAATAAAGATTGTTGATTACTCTCAAGTCTTTCCCAAATATATCCATGCTGCCGAGCATCCCCATCAATTTTTTGTGGCGTATTTTTTCAAACGCCTTCGCAAATCAATAAAGCACAGGTATAAGTCCTCCTTCACTTGTATTGCCATTTCAGACAGTATCCTAATCATAAATATGACATTCTTTGTTCCTGTGTCTTTAACGAAACCACACTGTTCTTGTCCTATCTCCGGCCTGATTCTGCTTCTCGCTCTATTCATCAGGATTCGGACGATCAGTTTTGTTATATGACTCATTAAACTGATGGTTCTGTGGAATTCGCACTCGTTTGCTCCTGGCTTCTTAGGTAGTGCTATGAACATAGACTTGCTGAGGTCATCTGGTATTACACCACTATTATAAATTTGATTTAGTATTTTAGTAATTTTCTTTATACCAAATTCTTCCAGGGCTATCAGCAGCTCTATGACTATGCCGTCTGGTCCCGCTGCTTTGTTTCTATTCAGTGTGGCTACTGCAGATTCCATTTCAGTCTGTAATATTTCTGGTCCGTCCTCATCTTTGCGTATTATCGGTTCTCTTGTCGTGGAAAAGATCTTTTATATATTGGGAACATCGTTGGAGTATTTCCTCTTTCTACAAAATGATTGTTCCATCCTTAGATTTTATACATCCTGTTGAAGTGCAGGTTTTTTGTCCTGCCAGTTCTTTTATTTCCTTATGCATGTCTGCTTTATTATTCCTGCTCAATCTCTCTACTTCTGCAAATTTGTAATTGAGCCATTCCTCTTTATCCTGTCTACATTTTATTCTTATTTCCTTCTGTAGTTCCCTGTACTTCGTGCCATCTCTTGATATCATTTTCTGCCTCCTTTGCATCTTGTCCAGAATCTCTTCAGTCATCCACTCGTTTTTCTTTCTGCGCCTAATTTCCTTTGGGGCAATGTTGTTTGCTGATGTTACTATTGTTTCCTTAAGTGCATCACATTTCTAGTGTCCTTTCCCAATTTGTTCTTCGTATTTGGTTTTCACGCTGTTCGTGTATTCTTTCTGTAGGTTGAGGTCATTCACAAGTGCGTTGTATATCAGTTTTGGTGCTGCACTAGGCTTCTTCAATCTCCGGAGTTTCACTTTTAATTTGTAGATGACTGGGAGGTGGTCACTTCCACAGTCAACGCCTGGATAGACTTTGCTTTGAACCACTGCATTTCTGAATATACTGTTTATGGTTATGTAGTCTATCTATTTTTTCGTGTCACCTCCTGGGCTTCTCCATGTCCATAGACGTCGTGGGTGTTCTTGAAATCAGGTGTTAGTTATTACCTGGTCATTTGCTATGCAACATTGGACCCATTTTTCTCCTCTTTCTCTTCTTGCTTACTTTGGCATTCAAATCTCCCATGATGATTCTGATTTTTTTCCTTTTACATTGAGCCTTGGCTTTCTCTAGAGTGGAGTAAAAAGATTCTATTTCTTACTCGGTGCTTTGTGTTGTTGGTGCATTGATGACTACAATTGCTATGTTGAACGGTCTCTCTTTCAGTTTGACCAGGAGAACTCTTTCGGAGAACTGGCAGTATCCCAAAACACATTTCTTCATTTCTTTGTCCAGTATTAAGCTGACTCCGTTTTCATTATTTTTGCCTCCGGTGTATATTATCCTATTGTTGTCGCTGCTAAAGTCTGCATTATTTGGGTATCTCGTTTCGCATATTCCCAGAATATTTATTTTTAGTCTGTTCATTTCCTGCTTGACATTCTCTAGTTATCCGCAGCTGTTTAACGTCCTGACGTTCCATGTCCCCAAGGTAATCCTTTCTTTGTTGCGCACAGTCGCAGGGTAACGGTCCAGAGACACTTGTTGCTCATGTCGATCCTTCCCGGGCGAGGGACATATTTTGGGAAAAACTGTCCTCTTTACGCCGTTAGATATCTGATTCTTATATCTATTTAGATGTTCCTTTCCTACAAATCTCAGCCGTGCTTAAATGCTTTTGTGTTAACATCTTGTTAAACTGGCAGATGAAAAATAAACTATTTAGTAAACAAAAATTTTGATTTTGTTGCTGACTGGAAATAATTTTTTTCGATCCCTAAGACACTAAAATTTAATCTTTACTGTTGTGAATTTTGAGAGTACCGCTCAGAAGTAGTCAATAACATTTGTACATTCATAGAATTACTATTTATTTTGTTTGTGTAAAATAACAAATTATGATAAAATAATATAACACGGATTTCATATTTTAATTTGGTTAAACCTGAACATAGATCGCACGCGTGCATGTGAGATTGTTTTGATGAATGGGGTAAATATAACTGTGCAGGTGTATTTGTGAAGGAATTTTATTTTCAATGCTACCTAACTTTAAATGTTTCTTTCCGAATCTGTACTTTTATTTTCCTTTCTTATATATTTCCATATAAATTTGACTTGTGTCCGCGTTTACGAAATACACAAAATTAATTATTGAAAAATTGTTGTTCTTTTTAATTAAACAATATCATTTGACTATTTTCCCCCACGCAAAAGGTTTCTCGAGGACTAGAGACAGTCACAATTTAATATATACTCAGTTTTGTACACGTATTTGATACTATTATATATATTTTTTATTAAAAAAACTGGTGCTAGATGACAGACATAAGAAAATGTTCATACGGTAAATAAAACAGTAATTTAGTCCAATATAAACATTGTTCCATGAACAATGAGATTGGAGGACATTTTGGTACAATACAGACATATATTCTAATAAATTTTTGGCTGTAATTGTTGAAGATACAGCAATCGAAATTATTATCAAAACCTTTAATACTTAATATTTTAATGTATGTAAATTCAAATCATTATTGGATTTCAATAAACCTTCAGTATCTATTTTCAGTAACTAAAAGTTTCTCTTGTAAGAATATATATTTATAAGAATAACTAATAAATGTATTGCTCATAATTTATTGAACTCAGCAGTTGATTGAATCAGTTATATAAAAATGCAAACATTTTCCTCTTTAGCGAAAAGTTATTTCTAGGTGACTATGTTTTACTTAATTTTTCTATTTTACACTCGTAAAATGTCTCATTTCAAAGCGACATTCATTTTTGATACAGAGAGCACAGAAAACTTTCTTAACGCAAGCATTGCGAAAGGAAATTCATGCAAAACCTACTTAAACAAATTGGAGATGGTCAACTCATCTCTTTTTGTCCAAGTACTGGGATACTGTTTGGTTAGCCTAAAAATAAAGGTTACTTTATACCAAAGATGTTTACTAATGAAAGAGTTATGTTACGACTTAATATTAGGGCAGAAACTTGCGCTAACAACCATTAGTAGAAATACACTTCGAAGGCACTAAGCCACCCTTTAATGTCTATGGCCATGAGAATGCAATACTCGTCACTTTTCAACAATCTAATTTTACTACATGAAACGTTATCATAAGTTGTCATTAGCCAGCACTTAATAAACAAAAGAAATGGTTAGTAAATCAGGAATGAAACTGTCTGTTCTTCTAAACGATGAGACACCTTTTAGAAGTCTTTAATTTTCAATTTGGCCAATTAAAACGGTTTGTTGCTCCTACTGACGTTCGAACACACACACACCCACACACGAATATATTTTAACTTCTTTGAAATGTTGCTTCTATTTGGGCTTTTTTCCTATTTAATCGACATTGATAGATAATAAAAGAAGGTTCTATGATAGGAAATATAGAGATTCAATGTTAGAAATCAGTGCATTTTACTTTTAAATACGCTGCTTTAAAAAATAATTTCTCAACTTTCAGATTTAATTTAAGGTCACACAGACTAATGATGCTTACGTTGGATTATTTTTATTTACTTTATTTTTTATAATTTTTTATAACATAAAAACCATTTCACTTAATAACTTCAAAATTTGTACTGGTTAGATTGAAATTATATTTTATAAAAGCAGTTATTATTTGTAGTAGGAAACACATCAATGTTTTTTTTCTAAATTTGAAAAAATGCTTTAACTTCAAAACTTGTAAAATAGACTTACATTTCTCTCTAAGCGGGCTTTTTGTTTTCCCTTGTTCTTTTCTTTATTTGAATTGTAAAACTTTAAGATATTCTTTCCTTTTATTTTATCTACCATTTTACCATTTCTTTCAATGAATTTTTGTTTTCGTTTTTACTTTTCCTAAGCTTTCATTTCTTTCTGTTGCTATTATCCACTCCTTTATTTTACACACTTGTTTCTTACTTTACTTCATTTTTCTGCAAATTCGTCTTCTATTGTGCTATTTAACAATTTTATTTTCATTAAGTTTCAGTTTTAATAAGTACAGTAGTTTGTCTTCATTTTCATTTTTACAGCTATCAGTACATTTTTTCCTTTCTTTTTCTAGTTGTAAATACCTCTACTTTTTAGTTATTCACTTAGAACTCATCTTTTGATCTGATTACTTTTGCTTATTTTCTTATCTTTATCTTTCATTTTCTCTTATCTTTTATATCAATTTTGATCCTTTATTTTTTCAGAAAAAACAAAAGAGAAGACTAGAACAGAACTTTTGTTCTGTTTTAGTCTTGACCTGTGTTTTTCTTTCTATCTCTATCTCGTTTTTCTTTTTTCTTTCATTTGTTTCAAAAATATATTTGCCGTTTACCTTAAATTTATTCGTGTTTTTCCCTTGCCAAAGAGAACGATTTGTACTCATAATAAAATAAGACGTTACTCGAGGCGCTATATATTTGCTATCATTACTGAATATTATATCGATTTGTTTCCACAAACTACAGCAGAAAGTATTTTTCTGATTATTGACTTCACATGGAGTTCAGATGGAAATACAAACAATCCAACACAAATAAAACAAAAGTTTATTTTGTACATGAGATCGAATAGATGTGCATTAGGCATCATTCATTCCTTATTCTGGCTATATTTAAATTCACACTGAAATACCATGCATAAATAGCTGCTTATAAACATGCAAATATGAGTGTGATCATCGGATGGCCTTGTCATCTCATGATGCATTTAAACCTACTTTTCTTCATTAATGTAAATCAAATGGATTTTATCAATTTATTCAGAAATGTTATTTCGGTTGAGATATTTCTGCAAAATATTGCCAAAGTCTGAAAACACTCACAATCACTACGACAAATATTCAATTATTACAGCTTGTTTGTTACAAAGTACTTTTCAAGATTTAGGAAAGGTGTTCGAAGATATGAAAAGACAATTATTTAAAAAAAAGCTCAACTTATCATTATATAGAAATATTTTTAAAAATTTGCTGCCTAAATATTCAGAAATTCATTTAATCGATTTTAAACTTCTTGAAGTTTAAAAATTACCACTTTGGTGTCACAAATGGAAAAAAAATTATATACTCATTTTTCAAACAACTACCCATAATAATACTTATATGTACATCGTTATATTTCACATATTTTATACATATGTGTATTATAAAGTCCCATAAAATTTTTACAGATCCAATCTATATAACAGGGTCTGGGTGATGTTCACACTAGATTTTTGCAATTTCCTTTCGGTAAAAGTTGCCTATTTTCCAGTGCATTTATTGTTCTACTCTAGCATGCCGAGATTATATTTAGTTGGTGTTAATACATTGCAACCTGAGACAACATGGTCAATTGTTTCTGTATATCGCAGAATCTACATTTCGGGTTAACACAACATTTTTTAGTATGTGTGCTTGGTAATTTCTAGTTAACCAGAATAAAATCTTCGGTTTCAGCTTTTAATCCTGCACTACGTAAGCACTGATGGGGTTTGTTTGGTACGGGTTGAATATTGACCATGGAGAGACTTATCTTTCCATTGTTTCTGCATTAGGCATATTACATTTGCTTTCATTTCTTTATCGCTGCAGTAATTATGAAAGAATACACTAACAGCATGAAAAACAAATATGAAGAAAAAAATGGACAAGGACATTCAAATTGGGACTCACTAAAGGAAGCGATGGTGACATCAGCAAACAACGTTGCCCCAAAGGAAATCAGACGCAGAAGGAAAAACGAGTGGATGATTGAAGAGATCTTGACATGATGCAAAAGAGACGGAAAATGATGCAAAGATATGGAAGAGAATACAGGAAACTGCACAAGGAAATAAAGAACAAGTGCAGACAGGAAAAAGAGGAATGGATCAACGACAAATGCGTAGAGGTAGAGAGACTGAGCAGAACTAATAAAGCAGACAGGCATAAAGAGATACGAGAACTGACAGGACAAAAAACCTTCTTCTCAACAGGATGTATAAAAGCTAAGAATGGAACGATAATACTGGAGAAAAAGGAAATACTCAAGCGATGGGAAGAATATATAGAAGAAATTTTCCACGACAAGAGGGAGCAACCGATAATACGCAAAGATGAGGACGGACGGGATATATTAAAGTCCGAAGTGGAAGTTGCAATTGCCAAACTGAATAGAAACAAAGTAGCTGGTCCAGACGGTATTGTAATAGAGCTTCTGTTAGCCCTGGAAGAATTCGGCATAGAAAAATTACGGAAATAATAAATGAAATTTATAATGTAAATGTATAATGCCAGACGACCTATGCAAATCCATTTTGCCTAAGAAGCCAAGGACAAACGAGTGTGAACTACACCGAACTATCAGCTTAATAAGTCATATTACAAAACTGATCGTCCGAATACTGATGAACAGAGCAAGAAGTAGAATCAGGCCAGAGATAGGACAAGAACAGTGTGGGTTCGTCAAAGACACTGGAACAAGGAACGCCATATTTATGATTAGGATGCTCTCTGAAAAGGCAATACAAATGAAGAAGGACTTATACCTGTGCTTTATTGATTATGCAAAAGCGTTCGACAAAATACGCCACAAAGAACTGCTGGAGATGCTCAGCAGGCTCGACATATTTGGGAAAGACATAAGGGTAATTAAAAACCTCTACTGGCAGCAAACTGCCTGCATACGGACAGGTAACGAATTCAGCAGTTATACAAAGATAGAAAGAGGCATAAGACATGGATGTGTATTTTCACCGGATCTATTTAACTTGAACAGTGATAATATTTTGAGGACCCTAGATGTTATGCGAGGTTTTGTCATCGGAGGTCACAATCTGAACAACGTAAGATACGCAGACGACACAGTGTTGATTACAGACACGAAAAAAAAAAATGCAGGACCTCCTACAGAAGATAGGTGAAGAGAGTGACATGAAGAGATTACAAATAAACTGCAAGAAAACCGAATGCATAGTCATCCACAAAAAGAACAGCACAAAGAGCCAAATACAGGTGGGGGTGTTAAAATAGAGCAGGTACGAAAATCTAAACATCTGGGAAGTGTTCTAACTGAAGACGGAATGTGCGACACAGAGACCAAAAAGCGAATTGGCATGGCGAAGTACGCGTTCCAGAGGCAGAATAGGATGTTAATACATAGGGAATTTTCCCCAGAAACAAAGAAGAGAGTACTGGATTGCTATGTGATGTCAGTTCTTCAATATGGCAGTGAATGTTGGACAAAGATGAAGATGAAGATGAAGGGAAAACTTGAAACAGCTGAAATGTGGTTCTACAGAAGAATGCTGCGTATATCGTGGACCGAGCATGTGAGCAATGACGGGGTTTTGGAAATGATGGAAACAAAAAGGAAATTAATATTGAGTATCAGGAAGAGACAAATGAAGTTCTTGGGACATGCAATGAAGAAGAAGGGCTTGGAGAACCTGATACTAACAGGCCAGATAGAGGGAAAAAGAGACAGCAGATAACATAGTTAAAGGGCCTGAGCATGTGGATGACAGAACGGGGGCTGAGAGACCTTGCAAGAGAAAGCGCGCTAAGAGCCACCAGGGATAAGGAGACGTGCAAGGCCATGATTGCCTACGTCCTGAAGGGACAATGTACAGAAAAGAAAGAAGCATTATGGCTTATAGGCCACTAGAAATTGCCTTTTTAATTTGTTAGATACTTTTATTACTGAATAAAGTCAGTATTTCTTTCATATTCTCTGACAAATCATCACCTAGTCTACTGTAGTTTCCGGGTATCTTTGAAGACCAATTGTTGTGACTTTGTAATACAGTTCTAGTTAAACTAATTCTCTATTTTCGTCGGATCTAGGCACACATAGATCATTATCACCATTAGGATGATACATTCTGTGGTAGGTGAGAAGCTTTCTACTTTTGACACCCATCTGCTTAATGTCAACTATGGTCCAATTAAGGATGTTGATACTGTATTGCACCACAGGTTCATCCAAAGTGTTCATGGGTGACATTCTGTCATGTGAATTCAACTCAGTATTTAACACCAGACGCACACATCTGTAGTACTCATTTTTGGATGATTCCCTCTCCTTCGCTGAGCTTTAGTTATTTATAGGTTTTTTCTTGTTCTTGTTCCCTAATCTTTGTGACAAAATATAGATCTACTGATTGTTTTTCCCGCTTTCTTTAATGTTACTTTTGCACATTTAAATATAATTCGAAAACCATAACAATGTCATTATTTTACAGTATTAAAGGTACCCTTTAACTCAGTGTCATCTTTGTTAAAAGGCTTGATATCTTCCATGTCGAATAGGTGATTGAACACTTTTTTTACTTTGTATCCATAGTTAATATTATTTAGTTCATACAAAATGGGGGTAAAGAACAGACAGAAGAGGCGACAAGAATCTTCCTTGAAACATTCCTCATCGGATATTGAAACAATTGGAAGTAGCAGTACTTTTGGCATGATTTAGGTAAAATTTTGATTATAGCAGTTCCATGCTATATTTAAAGAAATTTGCTATCACTGAGGAAATTTTGCACATTTTCAAAGCCTTAAAAACCTAACAGTATCGCACAATATCAAAGGTATTACGGTATTACGGTAAGCTAAGCTTTGCTGAGATTTCTATCATTTTCCTACAATTTTCCAGGATCATTTTATTTATCGGTAGTTAATCTTTGTAACTAGATGCTTCTCTTAGACATCCCTTCTTAGAGGAAGAATGTTTTCAGAAAAAAAGTAGTTTGTCAGGGCAGACGTGATCAATTTGTCTTGACATTAAGGTTTTTCAGAAGCTGCTAAAGCTGTTGCATATATGGCATTAATTATTTCTGTGATATTTTTAGTGGTTTGTCCGTTAACAATGTTTGCAATGCAGCGTTTTATGTTTAAACAGTTTGTTTATTGGATTTGACATGTGAATTTTTGGAAGTCGATCTCTTTCTGACATTTGTGTGTGAGTTACTTTGTTAATTATTTGAATGATGTGTTTTTCAGGAATTTCAACTGTTTTTTCCAAGGAATTTTGCCTTAATGTCATTGGATTAGTCATCATCAGTAACAGAATCCGGATCATTTTATTTCCTGAGAGATCATTATTTCATATTTCATTTATTTTTTTTATCTCATTGTCTATCATATTATCTATTTTTACTTTTACCTTATTTTTTGTTTTGATCATGTCGATTGTACTTTGCCTTGTATATAGTTATATTTTATTTATTTCTGTATTCGAGTATTTTATTTCGTATGATGCCCACGCAGTCAGTTTTAAGCATATCTGGGTCGAGATAGAGAATTATTTTAGTTCTTAATATATCTGCCCATATTTAGTATATCTGATCCGTGTTGTTCTTTTGTGGATTTTAGATTGCCGTGAAAAAGATGACATGACTTGTTTATACTCTTCGTGCTTCCATTCTATTTGTTTTCTTTTGATTAATTGATTAGGTATTTAGTCATCAGTTGGAGTTAATCCGGTATCTCATTGTTGGTGAAAGAGTTTGTTCTAGTGACAGATTTTGCAACCCCAGACTGGTTTTTTTCTGAGGGACGCGGCCTTGTTTAGCCGAATGACGAATAAAGCTATGAGTTTTTTTGTAGTAAACATTAAGATTTGTATTTTGTGCGTTTTTTTCATCGCCAAGGGTTAATTTTGTTCAAGATATTACATCTAGAATAGCTGTCGACCAAAACTAAAGTGCACATTTTGCCCATAAAACACGGCTATTTTATATCGGATATTTTTAAGCCACAGGTTGTTTTGTTATTATTATACATTCAGTTCCTTTTTATTTTGCAACTAAATTTAAAATACTTTTAATGACCTTTATAAAATATGTATAGGTTAGTGAAAATTAAATTCTGATTTCTAATGATTTCAAGAATTCTTAAAAATTGGCAATTGTTCGTTATGTAACGTGTATTCATTAAGAATTTTGTCTATGCAAAAACGCATTATTACTATTTTGCAAAGAAATTTCAAAATAATTGGAAATTAAAGAAAAATTGAAAACATTCAAACTGAAGCCGGACTAGAATTCAAATTCATGAAATTCAAATGCTAGTAAGATCATACTTATTTATTACATTTAAGAAAAAAGACGAAATGAAAATTATTTTAAAATTATTGTGATCAAGACAGACGCAAACAAGAAGAACATTCTTGCACGAAATTAGTTGTCTAAATAACCATTGCTTGATAGATAGAAAAATTTTGTTGTTCATCAAATATTAATTGAAAATTTTAAATGGCATTTACTTTGATCCTTTAACTACTACAACGACAAATTTGATTGCCACTTGTTTGAACATAGTCAATTTAGAATATCTTCTCAGGGTTGAAGTATTGTGCACCTATCTTCATGAGCGAATATAGTGGAGGTGCATTGTACCCGGATGTTGAGTGCATCCTTTTTTAAGTTTGAAGGATGGAGCAGATTTGAGAATCATAGCTCGATACTTTAGAACACTCTCAATTGACGATCGTCTGAGTTGACTGGGTTACTCCACATGCAGATATTTCTAAATGAGCTTTTATCAAAACCTGTCATCATATTGAATACATTTGACTATGATGCATGTACCTAGTTAACCCTCTTCAGACTGGGTATAATGTTGGGTATATTGTACTTCGTATATTTGTACTCCAGCGTCACTTTTTTTTGCTACTGTCTCATTGAATAATATTTAAAAGAAAACTCAATAATCTTACGTAAAGAGCAGACATGAACATACAATGAAAATTAAAAATTCGTTTAAACTTTTTATGCAGGATATTGGAATAAAGTTCACAAAAAACTGTTTAATATTTGGTGAATTACAAAGGAAAGCGAAAAACAGGAAGGAATTTATTCATACAACTTGAAAAAATACAATATTGTACAATACTAGATGAAGAATCAAATAAAAGGAGCCTTCAGAACAATGGTTTTATGTAGACAATAGTTTAATTATTCGGACTATTGTCCATTTGTACGACGTTTTGGCCGCTGTATGCTCCGGCCTTCTTCAGTTGCAAGGAATTTCGAACTGGACCCTTTATTACGATCATTAGGGTATATAATTCTCATTCCTTGTGCGTAGCCTCTTTTGGTAGTCATGAGTTATCTCTCTCTAACCCGACTCTCTAACTCTGCTGTAGCCTGGTATTGAACTCGCAACTCTTTGGGTCAAGTCACTATATCCACTTGGCCATCAGATTATAAGGACAAGAACAACTGAATTTCTCGAACTTATAAACCTAATGCCAATTTTTTTTTTTACCAGCGTTCATATTGCAAGTTTTGATGTTAATGGTTTCATCTAGTATTTTTTTGAGTTGTTGTCATGTACCCTGGATAATTGTTACGTTGTAGGCTACTGCGTATACTGACCAGGTCCTGTTTGTATGTCTCTGGGTCGCTGCTTTTGCTCGATTTTGCAGGCAGCGAACAATCCCTTTCTTTACATTGTATGGGTGGTGGGAGATAACAATTATCCAGGGTACATGACAACAACTCTAACGAACATGGAAGAAAGAATGCATGAGGATAGCAACTCTCAGAAAACAGCTTCTGTTTCTACCCGATGTAAAGAGGTCATTGGAGAAAATACAAAGAATCTGTGGTCCATATAACATCAGAAGTGGTTCTACACTTTGCAGGTACCTCTCCCGACTAAGGCTCCTAACAGAGAAGGACATGACTATGGACTGTATGTACACCATTCCATGTAGCTGTGGAAAGAAATATAATGGAGAAACAAGCTGCCCCCTTAATGTAAGGCTACAACAACATCGGAAGGCCGTAACACGAGGTGAGATAGAAAAATCAGGTGCAGTTGATCAAAAATGGAGGCAGAAATAGAATCACTGCCCTGTATGGGATGAAGTTGAAATATTAGAGAACGCCACTGGAAACTGCTTAAGCTTAAGGAATTAGCACATATGCTAGGTAACAAAAATCTCCCAAGCCGACCAAGCATAGAGATAAATACAGTATGGGAACCAGTCATACGGAGTACCAGAGAAAATCATTATTGTCAAAATTGCAATATGATCTCTGGTAAAAAATTCTAGATAAAACCATTTACATTAAAATTTGCAATATGAACTCTGGTAAAAAAAAATCATTACTGAACGTTAGGTTTAGAAATCCCAGAATTTCAGTTGTTGTTGACCTTTAGGACACATGACCCAGTTCAATACCAAGCTACAAGTAACTTAGAGGGCGATAACTCATAACTACCAAAAAAGGCTTCGCACAAGAAAGCCTCCACTGATCGTAATAAAGGGTTCGTATTGAAATTCTTAGCACAACGACTGAAAATGTCGTACAAATTACAAACAAGATGAGTTCCAATAATGTACGTAGTTTAAATATTCCCTCATTTCAGAAATATATACAAATACCGAAGGTGCTAAGTAGATTTAGCAAAAAAAAAAAAAAAAAAAAATGATCAAATTTATCGATAAAATGAATGGTAAGGTAAGTCTAGTTAAAGACTAACTAAAGAAAATAAGAAGATAGAAATGATGACTAAAAACAAAATCTTTCACCGTAGGGATCCATATAAAACAAAAGAAAAAAGGTGATGTGCTAGAACTAAAAAGTACAAAACGGACATGAGATTTTGAAAGTTAAATGAAATTGTAAGTAAAAGATATACGAAAATAATTGCAAAGATGGTATTTGAATAAGAAAAAATCAATCAACTAATAGTGATTCATGAGAATTGTTTGAGGGAAATTCTGTCTTAAAAGCCAAAATAAAAAAAAAAGATAGCAAATGTCTCCAATCATATAACACAAGCAAATGCAGAAAATTGAATTAGAAAGAGTTAAAAATGAACATATCTTTGCAGAGACGGTAATCTATTGAAACTGTATAAACTACTCAAACTTGGTCCTACAAAATAGATACAGAAAATAGAATATGACTTAGAAAAAATTCTCTATACTTTGAAATTCAAACGAATCAAATATAAAAATTAAGATGATCAGACAGAAATAGGACTAAATTCAGTTACAATATTGAGGGAGATATTGCAGTATTAAGGAGACATATTTATCATTACTTGATTATATACCGTTCTCAAAAGCAGAAAAGAATATAATTTTTATTGCTGACAAGTCCACCTGTCTTATCTTTATTTCCTTGTCTCGTACAGCATTTTCATTAACTGTCTGCTTCGTTAACTAACGAAGTTCATTACTTTTCAATCCTCAAGATCTTTGAAATTTTTTGTCATATTGTTTATCTTTTCTAATCGAATTAATGGATCTGCCATTTATATTTAATACTGTAATTCATTTTAATTCCATAAGTTACAATTTGTTTGCTGTCACACCAACAATACATGTATGTTTTTCTGTTATTTATATTGTAGCCAAGGGCTTTCATTATTCCTTATTATTGACATATTATTTTCGAAATATATTTCATTCAGTCCATTGATTTTCCTCTTTGACGGAATTCACTTCACTAGAAATTTGGAAACGTCATCCTGTACTGAATGAAATTCGCGCAAGGAGCTCCAATACAAACATTTCAGCATAAAGTGTTAATTCGATGGACAGTGCAAAAGATTCAGAAAGAGTTGAATGAGTCTAATGATGATTAAGATGGTGTTCGGAGTGATCACTCATGATGGAAAACGTTATGCTTTTTCACGGGGCCTCAAATTAACAGGAAGATCTACATCAAGTGCCTTGATGAGGTAGTGCTGCCATGGGTTAAGAGAAACCCTATGTCTGGCATCAAGAAAACCCTATGTTTGGCATCAAGAATCTGCGCCATGCCACACAAGCTGGGGAACCCAGTTATATGCCATTTAACTCCCCAGACCGCAACACCCTTGATTATTATGTATAGACCACAGCTGCGCGCGTGACCAACAAAACTACTTGTAACACCAAAGATGGACAATGATTATGGAAGCATTCATTAACTTAAACAAGGAAACCGTCCATAGGAGTTGTAGGTGATTCAGAAGTGGACTGGAGTCTGTGGTTGTAGCTAATGGCGATTTTATTTAATAAATGTACTCTTTAGTATTACAAGATATTTTTGTGTAAATTTTATAAATAGATCTGTTAAAATGAGATGTCAGTGTTATTTTCATATTTGCGTAATTGAACAGGAATTTGTCCATCACACTCTGTGTACAGGTTTCTTTTCTCGCTTTTATTATTAACACTCGTTTACTTTCTAACCAGAGACTGTCTTTTTTGTTCTCTTTATATATTTAATTTTCTTTTTACTTTTTCTTGATTGGCATTATCTCGTTCTTACTTTTTTCTTTCTTTTCTAACATCAATCACTTTTTATTTCGCTAGTTATATAATAATATACATTAATACCAGACAAGGATTTACTACTTACCAAGCCAGTGAAATGATTAAATAATTGCTTTTCAATGAGAAAAAAGTTACAAAAAAGCAATAGCGCAAAGCGAAGTGGAAGTTATTCACAAACTGGAAGAGCAGATAAAATTTAGCTGCAGCTGCTGGCGGTACTTAGCTAAGGTGCTTGGGCTGACGGGTGTGGTCAGTTTAACTTTTTCTTTTTTACATCACACTTGATGATGGTTGCCTGAAACGAGAAAAAATGATTTGAGTAAAGATCAAGCAATATAGTATAAGTAATTAACCTTGGAAATTTGTTATTCGATTCCAAAATGTTAAAACTTGTCAACTCATTAAATACAGGGTAAATTGTCACCTTCTTCTTCTTATTATTATTTTTTAATTTCGCGCGTGCGCGTTTTTTATTTAGTCGACTGCACAGTATAGTTAGACCAGTTAAACACCATCTGTTAGAAAAAAAACCGCACAATGATGCAATTCATTTGGCTAGAAATTTGGAAAAGGCATACTGAACTGTTATGCATTCACACCGGAAGCCAATACGAACATTTCAGAGTGTTTGAGTGTTAAGCGGAGGACACCGCTGAGGATTCAGAAAGAACTGGATAAGTCTATCAATGATTATAAAAGTGTTTGGAGTGATTACTAGTGATGGCGACGTTATACCTTCATTCATCTTCCTACAGGGCCTCAGACTCAACAGGAAGGCCTATATTAAGTGCCTTGATTAGGTAGTGTTGCCCTTGGTCAAGAGGGTGACTGCTGGAAAACACTATTTCTGACATCTGGCATCTGCACCATGCCACACAAGCAGGTGAAGACAGTCATATGCTGTTAGAAAATTTCTGCGACCAGATTACCCCTTACATCTGGCCAACAAACTTTCTCAGACTTCAGCACCCTTGATTATTATGTGTGGGACGCAGTTGAGCGAGAAACCAATAACTTCTTGTAACATCAAAGATGAACTGAAGGCAAAGATTATGGCAGCATTCACCAACTTAAACAAGACCGCCAAGAAGAGTACCAGGAGATTCCGAAGTCATCTGATGGCCGTGGCTGAAGCCAATGGCGATTTTATTAAATAAATGAACTCTTTAGTATTTCAAGATATTTCTGTGTAGTTTTGGTAAATATCTTTTAAAATGAGATGTCAGTGTTATTTTCATTTTTGCACAATTTAGACAATTCTTCCAGCGTACACTTGGTATTCTGTAAAATCTTTCAGTTAAACTAAATGATTAAATTACTATATTTCGATGTTTCGCACCCATCAATTAACGGTAATTATTTTCCAACGAGACCTGTATCGCTCGCTTATTATTTGACAGAACATGTTTTCGTTATAAATCAAAGTGTGGTGGGTGAAGGTGTGTCAATAGTAGATACAGCTATAGAATTTTTTTGTGAATCTAATGTTTTTTTTATTGTAACATTAAAGTATGCGACGATAATGGTTTAGGTTTGTCAACCTTTCTGGGGAGAAAGTCATGTGTATTATATATAGTGTTTCATGATGCCGAGAAAGAAATAAGACATCATTTGCAATAATCTCACTCTTATTAAATTATATTATTAAATAATAACCTTAAAATCAAGAAAATGTCTTTTGATCACTCTAAGGGGCAACTAAAATGTTACAAAAATAATAAAAAACAGAAAAATCCATAGAATAAGTGTTTTGTTGTATCTTTTTTTATATTGTAACATAAGTAACACCCAAGATTTTCGGAAAGCAGATGACACCAAATGAAAGACAGGATAAAAGTGATAGAAAATAAAGCTCTTTTTTCCTGATAGAGCTCAACAACTAGAAACATTGGGTTATTTAGATGGACAAATTTATCAAGCTGTTCAAATTCCACGAATATTCCAATCGCATATAACATATGGTCAGATTTTTACAGTATTGTTATGCAGCATATCCCAGCATAGCGGAGATATGTTGCATAACAACATTTTAAACGTACTGGTTGTACACGGTAATCCATATGACCAAAATCTTAACTTAATAAATGCCAGTCTGATCAGTAGAGAACAGGATTCACTAAGAAGTAAATGCATTGAAAGTGCGCTGATCTCTAAATTTTGACAATAAGCCTGACACCATGATATCGCCAATCTTTGCAAAACAATAGTAGCAGAATGCGGTATATGAGCTAATAAAAAAAAAAACCAGATTTACTCAGAGTGAGCTGATGTAAAATCCAACAGGTAACTGCTAGGCCAACTTTAAAAATAATTTTGCAATTTTTTTATCTGGACTAACTGGGAGAATAGGATAATTATTGTAATTTTTTATTTTCTATGGCGACACATACTGATGATCTCTCTCTTCGTTTGTTAAGGAGAATATTTTGGTCTTGAAATTTTAAAATTTTAATTTTTTCTGTAAAGCATAGATTACCCTTATCATTTAAGCTATTAGGGGTCCTAGCCTTGCCTATGAGTTCCCATTTTATTTGGGGATCTAAGTTACTTTCTTCTAATTCCCAGTATTTCCTAGAAAGCGCAGTTTGGTATTTTGGTGTTTTTTGGGTGAAGGAGTGCTTGTGTGTATAAAGCCGTTGCTTCCAAATTCCCACGGAAATTCCGATATAAACCTTCCGTCTCACCTGATTTTCCTTAGGGTAGATGGTGGCTAGAAAGATCACATTTTCAGACCCACACTTACCGGACAGTTACTTCTAGATTTACAGTTATAATCACTATTCGATGCATTTTTTAGTAAATTTTATATATGCATAAAATAGATTTCTGTTCACGTTAACTCAGAAAATTTGTAAATTCTGCTTAATATGAGTGAAATGGAGATGTTTAGTCAAATAGCCTTGGATTGAAAAGATTCTTCCTCCTGGCGAGCATGAAGCGCACCTACCCATAATGAATTGCTTGTTTGATGCAAGGAAAAAACGTGCTACTCTTTTCATGACACATTTTAATCCTCTTCTTTCGTCCTGTTTACTCTATTTTCTTCCTGTAATTTTGTATTTGGCTTCTAATTATCTTATTTTCATCGTACATTTGCTTTTTTTAATTCTACATTTTTCTTTCTTGTTTCTTCTTCTTTAAAACGATTACACTTTATTTACTTTCTTACTAACAAAATATTTTCTCTTACACGATTGTACTACTACTGCTCTTACCTTTTGATATAATTTTACGCTTGATCTTCCTGTTATCTCTACAAAATACTAACGAGAAACACACAGCTTCATTCTTCTTGTGTTACTACCATCATTTTTTAATCTATATTAGTATATCAATTAGTATTAATACTGATATTAACTCAATGCTACTTAATGTAATAACATTGTTCTTCTTGTCCCTTTTTTTTCCCTTTGTTAAATTTTCAGATTGGCTTTAAAATTGTGCATCTTGATCTAAACGGCGTTTAACCTGTGACCTTCTACCGATTGAATGTCACTGAAGCAAATATTCAAGTTCTGGACAGATATCAATAAAGCTATTGATCCAACTGATCTAACATAATAGCTCATTAGAAGTGTGCTTAACAGACCGCTAGCCAGTCACCTCGACTAAACTCTTGAACGATAATGTTGTCCGTGTCGTTGTTTAACACAAAGAAATATCTAACATGACAGACAGAATTATAGTTGCAAAAGTTCACGATTCACTCTTAGCCTGCAGTTTATTGCATTAACAATGGGATGATTTTGGTGCATTAATGAAAGACCACTTCATTACTCTAGTGTACAGCAAAGATTTTGTGGATCTCTAGACATTAGATATTTTCGCTAACATATTGTAGAAGGACCGACTGGATCCTCACACCATTAACAGACAAAACACACACACACTATTTCTCCCCTCTCTTTTTCTTTTTTTTCTTTCTCTCTCTCTCTCTATATATATATATATACATATATATATAATTTTTGTGGTAAAAAACGTTGACCCATAAGGCGTTGATGATTTGTTCAGATGACGCCTTGAAAGATGAAATTAGTTTTTTTAACAGTGGCTATACTTCGGACATTGTTCAGTCGAGATAAGCTAGCTCAGTTTAATAAAATTAAAACTTTAACAGTTAGTAAATGTTCTGTCTATCTTCGAATACGTGGTTGGGTAGAGTCAGTGAGATTTTTGCCAAGCGAATTTCATTAAGTTCATGTGAGTTTTATTTTGCAGCTAATGTGCGTATTGTATTTAAATCTATGCCTAAAGGTGTTTTGCACTCCCAATCATATTAATTCGGTAACTTACTATTTTAAATGTAGTTGTTGAGTCGACTACATAGTTAGAACGACGCAACGTTTGGATGTTAGTTTCGAACAATATGTAGGTATTTTCCGTCTGGAGACGCTATTTAAAACATATACAGGTCCTCCATTGCGGATCATCGTATAAATAATCAGAGTTGCGCTTTGAATTTCAGTGTGGACTGGTTCATTTTTGAATGGACCACCACTGTGTGTTGATGAACTCTCTGCCACCCGACGGAGAAGAAGCCAAACGTGGCTTCACCGAAGGGTAGAATCATGTTTGGGGTGAACAGACAAGAGACGAAGCAGCCTTAAGCTGGGTCTACGGGATATTTTTTGGCTGAGCTTAAGGGCTCAGAACCCCTACTTAACCTTGTGTCGCATCCACCTTGGTGCGAAGGTGGTAACTACCAGTGTAGACTGGTTCTCTATTTTGGCCAGATCACACTCGTTGCTCAATCTAAAGATGTTGGAAACACTGTTTATTAGATCTAAACGTCTCTCTCTTTGTAAGCAAAAAGTGTTTGCTGGAGCTTGCTCTGCTAGGTCTCTAGCAACTTCAGATGTAATAACTATGAGCAAAAGTAAAATCCCCCGCCTTTCATTCGTGTCACCAATATATATATATATTATAAATTATATTTTAGAACATGTACATAATTTTTTCAATATATATCCACTACAAAGGTAATATCGACAGGGCCATTTCTTCTCACCCATCTGCCCATATATTTGTGTTTGGCGATTTTAACGCCCACCACACCAAGTGGCTTGAAAACTCAGCCACCGACCTTACTGGGATCCGCACCATGCACTTTTCAATAGCCCAAGCTCTAACGCAAGTGGTGGACTTCCCCACGCGCTTCTCTAAAAACCCTAACGGAAGGGACTCTTTACTCGACCTTTGCTTTACCTCCATCCCAGACTCCTGCACTACCAGGCAACTCTGCCCCCTCGGAAACTCTGACCACGCCGTAGTTTCCGTAAACATATCAATCCACACTAACTCTACCCAAGAAAACCAGACCAGCAGAATATCATACTGCTACCAAAGAGACGACTGGGACTCGTTCAGGGACTTCCTCTGCGACGTCCCCTGGGACAACGTCTTCGATCTTCCTGTCGAAGACTGTGCCTCCGAAGTCTCCTCTTGGGTTAAGGCTGGCATCGATGCTTTTATCCCGGCCAGGAAATTCCAACTAAAACCAAATTCGTCCCCCTGGTTCTCACCCGCTTGCTTGGCCGCTATTGCTCATCGGAACCATTTCTTCCGGCTCTATCGAAGCTGCTCGTCGAACCAAAACAGGCGCCTTTTCACCTCAGCACGGAACAAGTGTAAAAAAGTACTGAACGAAGCCAAGAGGGCGTTTGCTACCAGAATTAGGCAACGCATAGCATCCTCTAAGTTTAGCTCCAAAGATTACTGGCGTCTCTGCAAAAGCGTGCTCAGCAGGAACAAGACTTCAATACCCCCACTAATCAATGAATTTGAAGTTCTCACCTCCCCATCCAACAAGGCTGAATGCTTTGCCCGTAGATTCTCAACCAATTCGACACTGGACTCGTTAGGAATACCTACACCAGACTTCCCACCCAGAACTAAGGCTCAACTAAATAACGTCCACATTTCACCCTCGCTGGTCGCCAAGATAATTGCGCAACTTGACCCACACAAAGCGAGCGGCGGTGACGGAATCCCAGTTATAGTACTGAAGAAATGTGCCCCAGAACTCTCCTCTGTCCTCTCTAAACTCTATAACCTCTGCCTATCTGCTTCCTGCTTTCCTGCCTGTTGGAAGTCCTCCTGCGTAGTTCCTATATTTAAGAATTCTGGCGAACCCTCAGACCCCGCCAATTACCGTCCTATTAGTCTCCTTCCAATCTTTGGCAAAGTTTTCGAAGTCATTATCAACGCCGAGGTGATTCAGCATCTTATGGCCAACGGGCTTCTCTCTGACAAACAGTACGGGTTTCGCTTCACCAGGTCTACTGCTGATATGCTAACGACCATTACCGAGTACATATACCAGGCACTCGACAAGAATGGTGATATATCTCCAAAGCATTCGACAGGGTCTGGCATGCTGGCCTCTTGTGCAAACTGCGGAGCTATGGGATAACTGGACATCTGTTTGACCTCATCCAGTCTTTTCTCTCTAACCGCACATTGAAGGTGGTATTAAATGGGCATGCCTCCCAAAACTACCATACGAATGCGGGCGTCCCTCAAGGTTCTATCCTAAGTCCCACGCTCTTTCTGATCTACATTAATGATCTCCCCGACACCATTAGATCCCAAGTTGGCATGTATGCCGACGACACAACAATCTACTCTCGCATCGATCAGAAACCAGGTCTGGACGACAAAGTGAACCTCGCTGCCGTACTTGAAAGGGACCTCCAATCCGTAGTGGCCTGGGGTAGGAAATGGTTGGTAAATTTCAATGCCTCTAAAACAAAGCTGTTATCAACTAACCACCATAGACAATCGCATCTACCCCCCATTAGCATGGGACAGGCTAGCCTCCCAGAGAGTAAAATACTACGCCTCCTTGGCCTTACACTCTCGTCAGACCTCAAATGGAATGACTATATTGAATCCATTGCCAAATCTGCTGCTATGAAAGTCGGCTCCCTGTGCAGGGCCCGGAAATTTTTCCCACCTGAATCTATTCTGCACATATACAAATCTACCATCCGCCCGTGTATTGAATATTGCTGCCATGTCTGGTCGGGTGCCCCTGCTGCTCTCCTTGGGCTTCTTGACAAAATACAAAGGAGGATCTGTAACGTGGTTGATACTGACTTGGCAGACCGGCTGCAGCCGCTCTCTCACCGGCGTGATGTGGCTTCCCTGTGCCTCTTCTACAAGTACTTTCATAGCTTCTGCTCCGATGAGCTTAGATCACTGGTACCGCCTAAGCACGAATTTAAACGAGATACTAGATTAGCAACTAGGTCCCACCCTTTTACAGTTAAACAAATAAGATTAACGTAAATTCTACTTCAACAGCTTCTTTTCTCGCGCTTCCCGCCTGTGGAACTCCCTTCCACAAGTCTGCTTTCCCGACAGTTACAATCTCCAGGTGTTTAAATGTAGGGTCAATAGACACCTCCTATCACACTAACTCCCAACTATTCTCAGAACACTCTCATCTACCCAACCCTCATTCTCGGTATCCTTACCCGCCTATCACCCACCCTCTGTCATTTCCTATATTTAATCAGCCTTTCTCCACTCTACGTAGTCCCCTGCGCAGTAGTGGCAGTGACATGCCTTGCTCTGGGTGAAACGCTTATAAAAAAAATTTAAAAAAAATCGGTTTCGACCTTGAAACTTCAATGCCTCATCAGGCGGTATGTATAGGAATGGAAAACCTCTTTTCTTATATTTGGTCAGTTGTGTTTGGTATGTTGGTGGGGGTTAGTGATAGGGGAACAAGTCACGTGTATCGACCGTTGTAATTTTGAAGAAAGTGGTGTGGGTAGTTAAAATGGCTGATTAATGAGAGTCTTTGATTTCTAGACAGATTTAACATTAGTAGTTAGAATGTAAGTTTCTATTTGGATTTCTTAGAATAGCCGGTAAGGGATGGGATGCTTATTTTGTACAGAATATTTTTGTCTTTAAGCAGAGTCTATATAATTAATGTAAATTTGTATATTTAATCTTAATTTTGGATTTAGGATTTAGGAAATATATTTTTCCTATTAATTATTTTTATTTTTTATTTAGATCACAGTTTGGTAACCGATTTTTTTTATTAAATTTTTAATTTTATATTTCTTTTTTTATACTTTTCAGTTGTGTATATGTTGTGGGTGGTGGGGGGTTAGTGATAAGGGAACAAGTCCATTTTGTTTGACCTTTAGAATTTTGAGCAGAGTAGTGTGGGTAGTGAATACGTTTGATTAATGAGTGCCTTTGATTTCTAGACAGGTTTAACAATTAGCAGCTAGAGTGCAAGTTTTTTTTAAAAAATATCTTGTGACTAGACTATATCCTTTAGGATTTCTTAGAGGAACAAGTTAGGGGTAGGATGTTTATTCAGTACAGAATATTTTTGTATTTAAGCAGAGTTTTTATAAATAATCTAAATTTGTATATTTAATCTTAAATTTTCAATTAAATTTTAAATTTTAATTAGATCACAGTTTGGAAACCGATTTTTCTATTAAATTTCAAATTTTAATTAGATTACCGTCTGCGGTAAAATTTAATGTAAGAGGTAAATTTTAATGCTAAATTTTTTTAGGTAATAGGTAAGTAGGTAATAAGTACGTAAATGAGGAAATATTGAATGTTTATATTTAAGGTAATAGGCGAATAGGTAATAGGTGTGTTAAGTATTTAAAGTAATAGTTGAAGTTTAATGTGTGTGTTAAGGACAGTTTTTATAATTAATCGAATTATGGATATTAAACCTTACTTTAGAATTTAGTAGATCGATTCTTTCTATAGAATGTTTTATTTTTTAGAAAAATTTCTAATCTAATTATGAATATTAAACCTTACTTTAGAATTTAGTAATTCGATTTTTTCTATAGACTTTTTAATTTTTTATAGAAATTTTTCAGGGGTCCTAGCTCTGGCTTTTGTAGTAATTTTTAGCATGATTGTAATGTTAGTTCTTTAATGTGCTTGCAGTTTACTGTGGTTTACTGTGGAAAATTAACACGGAGCACCAAAAATACAGGAAAATTAACACGGAGCACCAAAACCACATAGACAGAATAAACCTTGCAGACAAATTACGGATAAATTGAAAATAAGCGACAGAGTCCCCAAAATGACAACAAAGGAGGCATATGTGTTTCTAAAAGACCACAGACCGGCATTTTACAGTAAACTACCTACTAGAATAATAAACCCTACAAAATCGGAAATCGGTAGGATTAGTAAAGTAATATTAGAAAGAGCCAACCAGCAAATAAAGAATAAAATTCAACTAATGCAATAGAGGAGTACAATGGACGTAATCAAATGGTTTGAAAACCTTGGGGAAAAATAATGCCACCTTCTTACAATTTGACATCGTGGATTTTTACCCATCGATTTCTGAGGACCTCTTCAATTTCGACCTGGAATTCGCAGAATTTTACTCGGACATCACAAAAGATGAAATCAAAATAATTCTGAACTGTAGAAAATCAGTTCCCATCCACGACAACGAACAGTGGACAAAAAACACAACTGATAATTTTGATTTATCTATAGGAGCCCTGGATTCTGCAGAATGTTAAGATCTGTTAGGATTATTCCTATTGTACAACTTCATTGCGCAAAAAGAAATCGACACGAACAATATAGGACTATACAGAGATGACGGACTCATGATAATAAATAAATCTCCTGGATGTAAGGTAAAACTAGAAAATTAATTCATAAAGTCTTTAAAATCTTTGGTCTTAACGTAGTGATTAACTCCAATATCATTAGACTTAGTATCGAACACTTTCCAACCTTACATGAAAAACAATGCTAACTCAATATACATAAACCCTAACTCTAATCACCCACCATCCATTATCAAACATATCCCATCATCGGTAGAACGCCGCATTAACACACACTCATCCAGTAAAGAAATATTTGATAAACACAAGGTAATTTACGATAGAATCCTTAAAGAAAGCGTGATATCAATCATCAAAAATTAGCTTTTGGAAAAACTCAGGAGTTCAAAAAGCAAAGATAGAAACCGGAAAATCATATGGTATAACCCTCCTTTTAATCAATCAGTTAACTTCAAGCTGGGACATAAATTTCTTAAACTAATAGATAAGCATTTCCCTAAAAATAACTCTCTAAACAAAATCTTCAATAAAAATACTATAAAACTAAGCTATAGCTACTCCAATGATCTAGAAAAAAATAATAAAAGTACATAACAGCAAAATATTAAAAGCACACAACAAAAATAACTCCAACACTAATACCAGTCCACCCCATAACAATCTCTGTAACTGTAGAAACCATAACCAATGCCCCATGACCAATAAATATCTAACAAAATCCCTGATATATATGTGTTCAATTTCATCCATGGAGAATCCTAAGGATGAAAAAATATATATCGGAAATACCATGAACGCATTTAAAAAGCGATTTTATAATCAACTCTCATCATAACAAAGAAAAACAAAACACGACATCTCTCTCCAAATACTTTTGGAAGTTAAAAGACGCAAATAAAACGCCTAAAGTTAAATGGAAAAATCCTTAAACAAGCAAAAGCAGCTAAATCTATAAAGGAACCATGTTTCCTTTGTTTTCAAAAAAAAAAAAAATTGAAATCCTTAAATATATGAATAGTAGCAAGCTTTTAAACCAGAGGCATTAAACCACAGTAAACTGCAAGCACATTAAAGAACTAACATTACAATCATGCTAAAAAATATTACAAAAGCCAGAGCTAGGACCCCTGAAAAATTTCTATAAAAAATTAAAAAGTCTATAGAAAAAATCGAATTACTAAATTCTAAAGTAAGGTTTAATATTCATAATTAGATTAGAAATTTTTCTAAAAAATAAAACATTCTATAGAAAGAATCGATCTACTAAATTCTAAAGTAAGGTTTAATATCCATAATTCGATTAATTATAAAAACTGTCCTTAACACACACATTAAACTTCAACTATTACCTTAAATACTTAACACACCTATTACCTATTCGCCTATTACCTTAAATATAAACATTCAATATTTCCTCCTTTAGGTACTTATGATCTACTTACCTATTACCTAAAAAAAAATTTAACATTAAAATTTACCTCTTACATTAAAATTTGAAATTTAATAGAAAAATCGGTTTCCAAACTGTGATCTAATTAAAATTTAAAATTTAATTGAAAAAAAAAACGATTTCCGAAATCCAAAATTAAGATTAAATATACAAATTTAGATTATTTATAAAAACTCTGCTTAAATACAAAAATATTCTGTACTGAATAACAAAAACAAAAGGTCAAACAAAATGGACTTGTTCCCTTATCATTAACCCCCCCCCCACCCCCCGTCAACAACATATACACAACTGAAAAGTATAAGCAAAGGAATTTAAAATTTAAAATTTAATAGAAAAAATCTGTTTCCAAACTTTGATCGAAATAAAAATAAAAAAATGATTAGGAAAAATCTATTTACTAAATCCTAAATCCAAAATTAAGATTAATATACACAATTTACATTAATTATATAGACTCTGCTTAAAGAGAAGATTATTCTGTACAAAATAAGCATCCCATCCCTTACCGGCTATTCTAAGAAATCCAAAGGAAATAGTCTAGTCACAAGATAATAAAAACTTACATTCTAACTACTAATGTTAAATATGTCTAGAAATAAAAAAACTCTCATTAATCAACCATTTTTACTACCCACACCACTTTCTTCAAAATTACAACGGTCAATACACGTGACTTGTTCCCCTATCACTAACCCCCACCAACACACCAAACACAGAGGTTTTCCATTCCTATACATACCGCCTGATGAGACATTGAAGTTTCAATGTCAAAATAAATGTACCTTTGTAGTGGATATATATTGAAAAAAATTATGTACATAAAATATAATTTATAATAAATATTCACAGCTCTATATATTATATATCGAGCACTGTTTTAAATTAATGTTTTGGACGTTGTAAAAATTCTTTCTTCGTTCTGTATTCACTCATATATATATATGTGTGTGTGTGTGTGTGTGCGTGTGTGCGTGTGAGTGAGTGTGTGTGTGTGTGTGTGTGTGTGTGTGTGTGTGTGTGTTTTGTTAGTACAATGGTTTATAAAAGCATTTTATCACCGGCCAAAAAAATTATTTCAGAATATTGTTGTTCTTCTGGTGTTATTTTAAACAAATGTTGAAAATGAATTATTTTGGAAAATAGAAAATGAATTCATGGTTATTTTGAAGTTTGTGTGGTTAGAAGAAGATGGATGGATAATATGAATTATGGATGTGTCTGGGTTACGCAATAAAAAGTAAGAATTAGGTTACACTAAAACCTTTAATATTTAGGTCTTATGGAGGTGAGTTCTTGAAACATTTCATGTTAAAATGACAATTTTCTGTCGTTTATATATATATATATATATATATATATATAGTCTAGTTCCTGTGTATTGATCAAAAGAGTTGTGAGGCTACAGTAGTGAACAAGTATATTAGAGGGGGATAACTCATAACTACCAAAAGAGGGTCTACACAAGGGATGAAAATGGTATACCCCAGTGATTGATTATTACAATGGGTTCGGTTCGAAATTCCTAGCACATGAAGAAAGCCAGACGGTACAACGGTCGAAACCTCGTACAAATGGCAGCAAAGATGAGGACAATAGTCCGAATAATGTAAATAGTGTAAGTAATACCTCATCACAGAAATATAGACAAATGTATGTTTTATATATATATATATATATATATATACTAGGGTCATTCAATAAATAAGGTGAATATTTCGGTATGACTTCTAATACAGATAGAAGCTTACTTTTTTTCCTTTACTTCTTTTTCAACGGGATTTAATATTTTTTGCAGATTGAAAAAAAAAATCGAGAGTTTTGGAGATTAATAAAGATGGCCTCCCAAGAAGCATGCTCCAGGATTGAACAGAGATCAGTTATGAAGTTGCTGATTGCTGAAGGGTGCAAACCAGTTGAAATTCATAGGAGAATGTTAACTGTGTATGGTACCACATGTTTCAGCCAAAAAATGTTTACATGTGGGATAAATTGTTTAAAGAAGGACAGAGCAGTGTTGAGGATGAAGACAGGCCTGAGAGGCCTACAGAAGGTGATCGAATCAGTCAATGACCTCATTCAACCTAACAGTAGATGACATTGCAAGGACTTTGAGCCTATGTTGGGACAGCACACAAAATTGTTCATGATGATTTTGCCCACTCGAAGGTCAGCTGCTGGTGGGTGCCAAAGATGCTTACCGCAGAGCACAAACAGAAGATGGTCGAGGAACTGCTCCCTCATCCCCCTTACAGCCCAGACCTTACCCCTTCAGACTTTCACCTGTTTGGTCTCTTGAAAGCGCTCACGAGAGGCATGAAGTTTGAAAGTGACGAAGTCAAAAGTGCTTTGAGCGATTTTTACGCCGAGGGAATACGGAAGCTTGTGCACAGATGGGACAAGTGTGTGACACTGCTGGGAGACTACGTTGAAAAAAAGTAAGCTTCTATCTGTATTAGAAGTCCTTATACCGAAAAATTCCCCCTATTTATTGAATGACCATCGTATATATATATATATATATATATATATATATATATATGTGTGTGTGTGTGTGTGTGTGTGTGTGTGTGTGTGTGTGTGTGTGTGTGTGTGTATATTTATATAGAATTCATAACATAAATTTATTATGATACCTCTACAAAAGTAGCCATTTTGTTTCGACGCTATTTGTATCTTATCAAAAAGATCTCATCTTTTTTTAAGAATAGTATTTTTTTGGATACGGAATTTTAGTACATCGATACCTACCTTATACTTATATATAGCTGAAGGCGCTCGAAAATACAAAATCTTTGGACAATTCTAATATAATTTGAATTCCGAAAAGAAAAAAAATCATACAAACGCATGAAAAATTATGTAAAAAAACTTAATGTTACTGCCTTGTCTGTCATTTTCAATGAAAGCTGTGTAAAAGAGACTGTTGGTCAAATACACTATATATGTATATGTAAGTTTATATTATGTAGGTATATGTATATTAACGAAACTTGGTTATAAACAACCGACAATTTGAACTGAATTGTTTGAACATTATTTTTTATCGATACTCGTATTTAAGTAGATATTCTGTTTTTTAATTAAACAGTATTATATATTTATATCTACCGTCCTGATTATTTACGATTGATTGTTATTACAAAAATGTGTACTATTCGGCAGGATTCGAACCTGCGACCCCTATTTATATAGGGGAGCTACCATTTGATCTGGCAACGTCTTAGACCTCTCGACCACGAATAGCCTCCAGTCTAAACGAGGTTGTTATCAAGCATATATAACACAATCTTTGACTCATCGCAAACAACCATATCTGTTCTGAAATGTATCGTAATGTCAACAAATGTAAACATGTGACGGAAATTAACGAATTTTAACAAAACTTGGTTATAAACAACCGACAATTTGAACTGAATTGTTTGAAAATTATTTTTTTATCGATACTCGTATTTAAGTAGATATTCTGTTTTTTAATTAAACAGTTTTATATATTTATATCTACCGGCCTGATTATTTACGATAGATTGTTATTACAAAAATGTGTGCCATTCGGCAGGATTCGAACCTGTGACCCAAACAATTCACTTCAAATTATCGGTTGTTTATAACCAAGTTTCGTTAAAATTCGTTAATTTCCGTAACATATACACACACACATATATATATACACATACATATACACATATAGATATATATACACATACATTCCGTAACGTATACACATATATATAAATATACTCATACATATATACATACATGTATTTATTAAAAATAAGCAGAGAAAATGTTTCAGATTTATTTAATCTGACATACATATATACATACATTCATATATACACATGTATTTACTCACACACACACACACACACACACACACACACACACACACACACACACACACACACATATATATATATATATATATATCCAGTGAACCAACAGTTTTACAATTCCGAGTTCTCCGGCATTTACTTTTCTTTTTATAAAAGTGCTTAATACAATAAATATTGTAGAGCATAATATTTGAAAATATGATCTCTAGTCCAAAATTTCATTACCGCCATGAACAGACAAACTGAAAAACAGGCTAACTAAATGATTTTGCACCTAGCTCAACTGTTGAGAGATGTGCGCAACCGGTTACCAAGCCTGTTTTTCATGTTTTATTTTTTAATTATTATCATCATGGCTAGTAATAATAATAATTTTTGTCTATTCATAACAATAATATACAAATCTTACATGTACATAAAAATGTTTGGAAAATTAAAATAAAAATAAAAATAAGATAATATAAATAAAAATCATAAGAAAAATTAAGAGGTAAAATTTAGAATTGTAAAAAGCAAAAGTAAATGGGGTTTAATTCATAATTGATAAAAGTAATATTGAGGGGTAAAGAAAGAAATAGGCAAACGTAAATAGGGATTTATACTAATCTGGGTCTAAGAAGTAAGTATGTTTTTCTATGACGGCATGTAGTCATTAATGAATTTTTATTAAGCAAATTTGGATTCTTGATATGACAATTTTTTCTAAAAGGCAGAGAGTACATTTATATCCTTTTTCATTGTTGTGTTCAGATTTAGCTACTATATTCCAGTTAATAATTGAGTTCTTACTGTTGCTTTTTAATTTCCAATAATGTATGAATAAAGCAGTACTTTTGCTGTAATTGTTGTTGTTTAATACATAGGGACTTAAGGTGACTATTAAAACTAATATAAAATGGTAGACTTCCTAGATGTAACACTTAATATAATCGATGAAACATACTGTCCCTACTTAAAAATTAATGCTAATCCTGTATACATCCACCCTAAATCTAACCATCCTCGATCAATCACCAAGCATATAGCCTTTTCTATTGAAAACAGAATTAGTAACAATTCTTCTAATGAAAACATCTTTTACAAAGATAGCAAATTCTCTGACACTGTCCTTAAAAACAGGGGCTATAAATGCTCTGACCTGAAATACAATAAACATAAAAACAACAATAAAAATAAAAATGAGAAGCCTCCCCATTTAACCAATTGATAAGTACTATATTAGGGCATAAATTCCTAATATTAATTGAAAAACACTTCCCTAAAAAAACCCTCTTAGCAAATTTTTTAAGAGAAACACACTGAAATTGAGCTATAGCTGTAGTGATAACCTTGAAGATCATCAAAAAACATAATCATAGAATTTCAAACAGATATAATAACCTAAACAATTAACAACATCCTAAAATAGCTAACGATCAAAATAACAATAATTGCAATAGCCGAAAATCTATTAAGTGCCCATTAGCAAATAAACGTCTAACTGACTTTAGAGTCTACCTATGAGCTATTTACACAATGGAAAATTCCACAGTAATAAAATATATCGTGTGTTCCAAGAATACTTTTAAGAATCGGCATTACTTTTACGCCTTATCTTTTAATAATAAAACTTACCGCAATAGCACATCACTTTCTACTTATTATTGGCAATTAAAAGATGCCAATAAAACCCCTACCGTAAAATGGAAAACGTCAAAAAACAGAACTTGTAAATCTTTACATGAGACATGTTTTCTATGTTTCCAAGAAAAACTACAAATTTTCAAATTTCTAAAACTAAACTTTCTCAATAAACGTAGCGAAGTAACTTCCATGTGTCATCATCGTCTAAAGCATACCCTATATATACCCTATATATACCCATATATAGTTAATTTTTAAAAATATATTTAAAATTTAAAATTTATTAAAAATTTTAAAATGAAATTGAAATTTTGTTTAAATTTTGAATCTTAAAATAAACTAAAAGTTTACATTTTAAATATAGTTAAAATAGTTATAATTTTATATATAGTTATAATTTAAAATTTATTTTTTAAATTATAGTTAATCTTTTAAAAATATCGTCATATATAATTATTTCCTAATATAACTGCACATCTATATTCTATCCCCTAGCATATATTGATTTATTCTCCCACCTTTTGATAATTTAATTTGTTGCAGCTTAACAGATTGTCGTATACATATGTTTGATGTGCAGTGTATTTAAAAAAAAACGTTCCCGTCTTTGTTTACTACTTTAAGTTGAAAAATATCTTCAGGAAAATCTCGTAACCGTTTAACAATGACACGCGACAGTTTTTCAGATTTGCAATATTGCAACATATGTATCTCAATTCATTTCATCACTGGCATGAAAAGTTTCTGGGACTCCTACAACCAAACAGTATACTTTTGAAGGTAAATTTTGAAATTTTTAAACTTGAAGGTAATTAATATTTCTTAAATATAATTTACTAAAGATTATGAAAACATGACGAAAACACTTAGTATCAATTAAAAACACTTAGATTTTCAAAATTCTTTGACACTTTACGAAAGTTTATTAACTTTTACGTTGAAAATATACATTGAAATCAAGAAATTAAATATTACTGTTAATAATTATGAATTACACCCTTGGATTTCATCTCCCTGCATTTTAATAATCATTAATTTAAAATTTTAATTTTTCCTCCATATACTCTTGGTCTATTTAAATTTTACTCTTGATATATTAAAAAAGCAGTAACCTAACATAAGATTTTAACTCCCATGTACATTGAGTGAACCTAAATTCAAATCTATTAAGCAGCCAGTTTGTAATATGCACCAGATGATTGCATAACGCATCCAGATAATGCAATCGACGTAGGACAATGTGTATATTTGTTGATAAAATTATATATATCATTATCAGTCACTTATCCCATTATATTCACATTATATTCACATAATCAATCCCTTCTGTTTTCCCACGCAGTTAGAAGTAGCCATTTCGTTCTGCGAGAATGTAAATACTCGTCAGACTTTTGTTTGAAATGTTTCGGATTTCGAAAGTGCAAACTTTAAAATAGTTTGCAATGCAAATTTAATGGATAAAAGACGTATTTACTGTCTTCATAGCTTTCATGCGATGAAACAACACATGAAATTATCAGCAAGTATTCCTGAATTGCGAATAAATTCACCGAAGACCCTGAACAACTTCTATTAAGGTAAATTATATATTTCTCATCAGTATACTTTGTACCAAGTTATAAAACGTCATTTTTTAAGTTTTGAAATTTTAAATCGTTTTTAAGTGAGAAAGTGTTAATGAACAAGATGTCAAGTATTAAATCAAGTGGCCAATCATGTGAGACATATCACTTAAGTTTACTTTTACAGACATACACAAAGAAAGTCTGTAATGTAATTGGCAATAGACGACATAAATACCAACTTTTCAACTGTTCTTTTTTTTGCCAAAAAAAAAAAAAAAGAAGAAAAAAAAGAAAAAAAAGCAAAGGTTAAAAGCACAAAAGCCGTAACACAGAAAAGAAAGGATGAAGTTACTGACGGTATCTTCCTCTACACATTTCTATCCACAAAAACATCAAATAAAAAATTAAAAAAAAATATTTCGAAACTTCTACCTATAGTGAATCTATTCTCACTATCAACACCATTTCCATTATCCTACACTAAGCGATACACAATTTGTAATCTCTAATTAAAAACATTAGATACTTGTACTAGCAAAATCGGATATTTCAAGGAAGGCTTTGATGGGTGAAATCAGTTGCTCACGAAGCATTCGATTTCTGTTAACAGTTTGATCCCATGAACATGAATGACACATATAATAAACAAAAATTAAGCATAAATTAAAAAAATAAAATATAAGAAATAAAAAAAATACTAATATTAAAAAATAGTTGTACTGAAAATCTATCAATCAGAAAAAATTCTCCCACATGTTCTCATGTTTCATTAAATTGAGAACTTTTCAGTCGCCTCCTCTCTCTCTCTCTCTCTCTCTCTCTCTTATATATGAAAGGGAGAGATTGCGAAAGAAACACCTTCCATATCATGGTAAAAAATTAACTAGATGAAGGTATATTGCCTCTAATGTGGTTTGTAGTTCTGCTATGCTATCTGTTTGTGATGGGAGGGGGTTCTACTTATGATAGATATATTACGCGCTCAATAAACAAAATAATAATTTATATACATTTTTTATAAGGCCTTATTCTTTAGCGTCATGAAATACCTTTCTGTTCACATTGACTCTGAAAATTTGTAAATTCTGCTTAATATTAATGAAATAGAGATGTTTAGAAGAAATGGCTTTGAATTGAAAAGATTCTCGCACCTGATGTGCATGAACTGCACCTACAACAACCCATAATGAATTTCTTGCTACTCTTTTCATGATATATTTTAATCTTCTTTTTTCGTCCTGTTTACTCTATTTTCTTCCTGTAATTTTTGTATTTGGCACGATACGTTTTTATGAGAACCAAAGTAGTCGTTTGTTCATTAAGAATATCAGAAATACGAAAGCCAGTAAGAATATTTTGGGAAGACCATCCGTATTCTCTTTCAAAATATTTTTTGCTTGGTAAAACCCGTAAATAGCAATTTGTCCAAGTTTGCAAATTTCATTATGCATGAAGTACATACAATTTTAAGCAAACAATATTTATCTACAACGGTCAGCGCTACTGCAATAATATTAGCGATGTGCAGGAAACTCGTTAAATGTTGTCTATTTTAATAAAGTAATTAGTTTAAAATCTATGAAGAATGTCGATGAATATAACAGCCGAACTATGACAACCAAAATAAGGACAATATTCCGAGTCTAGCAAATATTTTTCTTTATTTAAATTAGTATTTTTTATTTAAATAATTCATAAAAAAGGGAATCAACCTTCAGGCAAAGATGCGTTTGTTTGACATTGAGCAAAATTTCTCAACACTTCGAGAGTGATTTATTAAAATCGCTAATATTGGTGAATTTGAACCAATAATTTCGTTAAAATAATGGCAAAGATCTTGCCAAATCGGCTGCAGAATTCGTTAAATCGCAGACTATTCAGCAGATTCTATTAAAACAGCAAGTTGTGCATGCTGATCGCAAGATATTAAGGACAGCGTACAGGCCACAAGAATCAATTTAGATCCATTCAAAGCGTTTGATAAAATAATTTGTACTTTGATGCTTACAAGCCCATTATTGGATTCTTACTGAACTGTCTACAGTTTAAAGTGATTAGATAGAAAACTTTCGCACCGTCTTAACTTTAGTTGTTTACTTTTGCCTCAGATTTCAAAATTTATCCTGCTGTTTGCAGCTTCCAACTCAGCAAGTTTACCACTTAATGTTCATGCATATCTATAATGTAATTGATCAATGACAAGAAAATGTTTTCAAAAGAAGCTGGGATGTATATAATAGTAAGAGGAGCTGTGACAAATCGATCAGGTTCGTATATTTACTTGTAGTAATAGAATGAGAAATATACACAGTATCTGATTTGGGTCCGACTTCCACTTCAAGAAAAAAATCGATGGCTAGCTCTAAATTGTGGTCTAAAGTGACTCTTTTTCTCAAGAATTTATCAGGCGAGCAAATTGGTCACTTAATGATTCTTATCAATTCCTCTCTCATTGACTAGCATAATGGAAATGAAAGAATACTGTCTAAAATGGCTTTGGTCTATGGAACTCCTTTCACCCATTCTAGAATCGGTTGTTTTTTTATCTTTCTCAAGGCTAATTATGAAGGTTCAGATCATTAAAATTACATTTGGCGATTTACGGTTACATTTTCTATAACAGGAGTTGACAGAATGCAGTAATAATGATGCTTAGAAAGAACATGCCACGAGACAGAACCTGCTAAACAGCAATCGAAATAGAATGCATTAGATCAGGTCCGCAAAAGTGGACAGTCAGAAAGCTAGAAATGAAATGGTTGACTTCAAAAAGGAGACATATTGTTAGTGCAATTCGACATCAATATGGGATAATCTTTATACAGGCGACAGATATTTATCAGCGAAACTGTTCGGATTTTCAAAATGTAATTGTTGCTTTTGCATTAAGGAGAAGCTTGGAAATTTTTCATCAACTGAGTGATGTGTGCATTTTCAATACCTTTAGACAGGACGTATTTTTTATTCAGTTCAGAAAAAAATTCTGAATATCTTATTTTGAGAATTAATCATCCTGGATATATATATATATATATATATATATATATATATATATATATATATATATATAATTCCAGGTGAAGAGGACTCAAGGTTTTTTATTTTATTTTGAGTGCTCTGGCATTTATTTTATTATGAACAGTGCTCAATAAAATGAGTATTACAGAGCTTAATATAATTATGTAGTTATGAATTAATTGTACATTGTGACACGGAAATTTCTATGTTTCGAGATAGATTCTCATCATTTTCTATGTTTCGAGATATAATCTCACGGCCTATGAGGAAGAAAATACTAAAGACATTGGACTATATAGAGACGATGGAATTATGATAATAAGAAATGCCACAAATTTCAAAATAGATAGAATTAGAAAAATGATACATACAGAGTTTTAAAATCTCAATTTAAAAGTAACAATTAAAACTAATATAAAAAAGTAGATTTCCTCGATGTAACCTTAGATCTAGAGAAAAATATACACCAACCATACAAAAAACCAAATACCAATCCTTTATACATCCACCCAAAGTCTAACCACTCTCCATCTATCATCAAGCATATACCCTCATCAATAGAATACAGAATTAGTAGAAACTCAGCTAATGAGAAAGTATTTAATAAGCATAGCAATTTTTATAATACTGCATTAAAAAATAGTGGATACAAAAACCCAAATATTAAATATGTAAACGAGAAAAGTAACCCTCGAAGAAAAAATACGAATAGGAATACCATCTGGTACACACCCATTTTCAACCAGATGACTGGTAGTAAATTGGGGAAAAAATTCCTCGCTTTAATTAAGAAACACTTTCCAGAAAAAATCCACTTAGTAAGATCTTTAATAAAAACACTATTAAATTAAGTTCCAGCTGTATGAACATTCTAGAAAAAATTATAAAAAAACCCACAATAATATTTTAAAAATCTTCAACAAAATCAATAAAAACAACCGGATAACAGAAAATAACAATTTAGACAAGAAAGAATGTAATTGTAAAACCCCGTAGACTGTCTGTTAGAAAACAGATGCTTAACGGAATCAATAATATATCAATGCGAAATATTTATATAGGGAGTACTAAAAACACTCTAAAGCAGCGAATTTACCAGCACACCTTTTCATTTAATAATAACAAATACAAAAATAGAACATCCCTATCGAAATATCATTGATACCTAAAGGAAACAAAAGAACCAAAAAAACAATAAAGTGGAAAATTCTAAAAGAAGCTAAAACATAAGTCCTTAAATGAACCATGTTCATTATGTTTATACGAAAAACTATTTATTATTAAATCCATTTAGAATAAAAATTTATTAAATAAACGTAACGAAATGTAGACATTGCAAATTATTCACATTAGAAAATGGATAAAATCTAAATGAAATAACATGCATATAACCAACAAGTGTTTAAGGAAAATACTTACTGACGAACTATATAAAAATAAATTGAAACATAAAATTATTATTTTAAAATGAATATTTCTTTTTATATAAAATAAAATTTATAACAAATAAATAGATAGACCAAAAAATTATATTTTATAAAAAATCTTTCCTTTAAAAATCTTTACACCAAACAAATAAATAGACTAAAAATGATAAGTAAGTAAAAAAAAATATAGAATTAGTGCTGAATGAGAATACCACATTAAAAGTAATAAACCTAAAGGGAAAGAAGGGAAAATGATAAGATCAGATTAAAGGCAGATTAACATCTTGACCGTCAAGGAGGGAAAAGAAACAAGGGAAAAGGGTAGGATGCGAGAGGAAAAAAAGAAAAAAAGAGCAAAATTTGGTTAGTATGTATTCTTTGGGGCTAAATCCCAAAGTGAATCTCTACTCTGATTAGCCAAAAGAAACACACATGTAACTTTTTATATCTTCCCACATACATACACAGCAAACCAAAGGTTTTAGTCATTTAAATGTAAACCATCTGCACAACCAATAGCAACATTGCCTGATTATGAGAATCTATCTCGAAACAGAAATTTCCGTGTCGCAATGTACAATTAATTCATAACTATATATATATATATATATATATATATATATATATATATATATATATATATATATATATATTCTTACCATTCACTTTCATTTTATCTTTTTTTAATCGAATTTACTCCTAATAGACAATGATCATTTTTAATTACACATGCTTCTATAGTAAAGGTAATGCTTTCAATTAACTTCAAGTGGGAGCAAGATTTCTGTATAATCCTGAATTATTTTCGTTTTGGCATTATTTGCTAGTAATACTGCTGTCTGAATTATCACATTGCCAAGTAAATAAAACATATCGGGTTTTCTGACAGTTGTGGTTCAATCCCTGAGTATTGTAGTGTTAAAAAGTCATATGATCAACTTCAGTAGAAACAAAACAGACAATCGACTCAAAAGTGTGTTACGAAATCAATCAATGGGTTAATAATCTAGACGAACATGCTGGTTTGCAAAGTGATACATTTAATAAAAATTCCTTATTTAATAAACCCCGTCGAAATTTTTTTCAGTTTTCTTGCGTATTCTTATTCCATCAAAATTCTTGATTTTATTGGATTAATTCTTCGGAGAGCTTTTCGATATATTCTTAGAGCATTGCATTAATGTAAACAAGTCATTGTTTAAAGATCTGGTGAATAATTTGAATGCATCCTGGCACTCCATGATCCTTTACTTTGTTGTATATGGAACTTGAAGACAAGTGATTTCATGGAGCGAACATCAACAATCAATTTCACTGTTTAGAAGAACGAAGTTTCTTTTCTAAACCATCATTCTAACGAATAAATTAACATGTAAATTTTCAGTAAATGCATATATTATTTGGGATGAACCCCTTCTTAAACATTTCTGTAATCAATTTCCTAGTTCTTTCAGATTTTTTTCTCTGTATCAACATTCTTTTTTTAGGCTTAGCAGATTATTCATTACACGGGATATAACTTACTGTGTAATTATCATAAGTTTCAGTGATCCATTGTCAAAATCCTGTCCTATTTTTTAAAGACTTAACTGAAAGGGTATAAAGTATTGGATGTGCATTTTATATTAGGCTATGATTTCATCAAAATCGAAAAAATTAAAACGTTTCCGCAAATATTTATTCACCCTTTATCAATAATGAAATGTTTAATATCCTTTTAACATTTGTCTAACATTGTAAAAGACAGCGCTGGGAACTTTTGCGCTTACATAATAATATTAATATAAAAAGAAAAATGTTATTTATATCAGTATAAATATATTTATTTTTCATGTTTTACCAAAAAAGTATTCACAACGATTAATTACTCTTTTGAAGTTGATGCGCTGTGTTTTAATCCTGTTTAAATGATCTACCTGCCATTAATCACATTTCTATTTATGTTTCAATAAATTTCACGCCATCTCCTTACATTAATAATTACGGTTATGTTTTTATCAAACAATGTTTCGTGATTGAGAAGTCTGTTATTGTTTCGTATTTTATATCTTGTAAAATGATTTGAAATAAGCATAACAAGTTTCGTCCAAGGTCAATTCCTTCTTATGTGTTAATTCCTTTACTTCATGAGTTCATACAGTTGAGAATTCACTGAAACTATAAAAAACAAAGACGATTTTATTCCTATTTTTCTCATTATAAAGTTTGACTGCGGATTTCACGGTGACATTTGTGATCAAATCAATGTGAATATATCACTGAAAAAAATTCTGATGAAGAGTATTATTCGCCATTGTTTAGTTGCTTCAGATTGTTCATTTCTAGATGTGATCGTCAACATGGACGACTTGGCACAAGTGTCGCATTACTGACAGGTCTGATACGGCTGATAATGATGTTCAACCGCTAAGTGTATATGGTAAGAACGCTGAAGATCTAAATATAGTTGTATAAATAGTAAATTTCATAATAACGATGGCGGTGTTTACTTCACATTCATAGGTCAAATTGTGAACAGTCTATTTTTAACATTATGATTTCTTCAATAAGTAAAGAAAGGATTGAATATAAACATGAATGAAACATTTCATTTACTAGAACTGCGTTCTCGGACTCTTACTAAAGCCCGCATACCTCAAAACTCGTATACAGTTTACTCATCATTCTCTGCTGATGGTAGTACGATGAGTTGGATTGGTTTTCCCTTACAGGCAAGATCGAACTACACATTATTAAAACAATATTGAATGGTACTACCTATCGCGAAGTAATGAAGATGAACATGTTTCGGTCTATGAAACTTTCTCAAAGCTATTTTACTGCAATATAACGATTTCATATCTCAGAGAACACTAAAGAGTGGTTTCAGGTAAACAAAATAAGAATTTAGTTTTCTCTGAGATACATATATATAAGAGTATAATAATATTTATAAGCAGCAATATTAAATGTCTTGTCATAATTAATAACCATGTCAATATAAATGAAGTGAATTATTTTAAGTTGATGTTTTCGATAAAGTAGAGGACACGATTAAAACTTTAGTTATAACTCATTAAATTTAATTATAAAACATTTATGTGCACTTTGTATATTAAACATGACGCACCTCCGAAAATTTATTATCAATATTTTTAATAAGGAAGTATATCAATTGTTATATTAGATATTTCCTCATATGGTAACATTCAGCATTTATTGACCGAGCAGCCGGTGTTACTCTCAGCTGGGATTTATGAAATGTTCTAAAAAATATTTAAAGAAAATAGCTTACTGTTATCGCTCTTATATATATATATATATATATATATATATATATATAAATATATGTATATATGTATATATATGAATATATGTATATATTTATATATAAATATATGTATATATGTACATATGTATATATAAATATATGTATATATGTATATATATATATATATATAAATATATGTATATAAGTATATATATATATAAATATGTATATATGTATATATATATAAATATATGTATATATGTATATATATATAAATATATGTATATATATAAAAATAAGTATATGTATATATATAAATAAATATATGTATATATATATATAAATATAAATTATATATATATATATAAATATATGTATATATATATGTATATAAATATATGTCTTTATATATAAATATATGCATATATATATATAAATATATGGATATATGTATATATAAATATATGTATATATGTATATATAAATATATATATATATATATATATATATATATATATATATATATATATATATGGTTCACCAGTGTTCTTGAATATTGGAAACACAAAAGAAGACTTCCAACAGGCAGGGAAGCAGGAGGAAGATAGGCAGAGGTTGTAGAGCTTAGAAAGGATAGAGAAGAATTCAAGGGCACAATCCTTCAAAACTATGACTGGCATTCCATCCCCACCACTCGCTTTGTGAGGGTCCAGTTTTGAGATTATGCTAGAAATCAGCGAGGGCGTGATGTGGACGTCATTCAATTGGGCCTCAGTTCTAGATGGGAAATCGGGTGTATGGATTCCAGACGAATCCAGAGTCGAATTGGCCGAGAATCTATGGGCAAAGCATATAGCCTTGTCCGCTGAGGAGGTGAGTACCTCAAACTCGTTTATTAGTGGGGGTATTGAGGACTTACTCTTGCTAAGCACGCGTTTGCAAAGGCGCCAGTAGTCTTTGGTACCGAACCTGGAGGTCGCTATGCGCTGCTTCATCCTGGCAGCAAACAGCATCTTAGCTTCGTTAAGTATCTTTTTACACTTATTACGAGCTGAGGCGAAAAGGCGCCTGTTTTGGTCCGACACGTGGCTACGCTGAAGCCGGAAGAAGTGATTCCGGTGGGCAATGGCGGCCGAGCAAGCGGGCGAGAACCAGGGAGACGAATGGGATTTAAGCTCAAATTGATGAATGCATCGATGCCAGCCTTAACCCAGGAGGAGACCTCTGATGCACAGTCTTCGATGGGAAGACTAAAATCATTGTTCCAAGGGACGTTGCAGAGGAAGCCACGGAACGAATCCCAGTCTGCTCTTTGATAGCAGTATGATATTCTGTTGGTCTGGGTTTCTTGGGTAGGGGTGGAGTCGAAGGAGATGTTGACAGAAACTACGGCGTGGTCAGAATTTCCGAGAGGGCAGAGCTATCTGGTGGAGCAAGAATTTGGGGTGGAAGTGAAGCAGAGGTCTAGTCGCGAGTCCCTTCCGTTAGGGCTATTGGAGAAACGCGTGAGGAATTGCGTAAGGGATTGGGAGATCGAAAAATTAAATGTGTGGACACCAGCAGGGTCGGTTCGAGTTTCAAAAAAAAAAATCTTTCCAACCCAGTTACCCTACTCACCTTTACAAGCCATTTGGCAAAATAAACTTATTTTGCCATTTTGGTCATATATGGCTGCGAGTGGTAGCTGTTAGCGGAAATAGCCTTGAGAGCTTACTAAAGCTTACTAAAAAAAAAATATATATAAATAAAAAAATGAAGAAAAAAATGAAGAAAAAAAAGGAAAAAAATGGAATAAATAATAATAATAACACAGCTTAAAACGTCCAAATACATTTCTTTGAAAATTACAAAAACACTGGTTCCAAAGAACCATAGAATCAAGCAAAAAAAAAAAAAAAATACATAACTTTAGCGAGTTTCAAAAAATCATTAAATAAAACTTTCCAACCCAGCTCACCCCACTCACCTTTATAAACCATTTGGTAAAATAAAATTAATTTGCCATTTTGGTTATATATACATATATTTATATATATACATATATACATATATTTATATATATATATATATATATATATATATATATATATAACAGATATACATATATTTATACATATATATGTACATATATACATATATTTATATATACATATATACATATATATATATACATATATATATATATATATATATATATATATATATATATATATAAATTGTGTGTATTTTGGCAGCATTTTTTCATTAATGCAGGTTTCATTGAATAATATAGACAACTTTTCTCTATTAATTTTGCGTAGGATCCGTTCATACCGTCTGATATACTTGATGGTGATGTCGTTGAAAGACAACAAAAAATCACAGTAATTGTTGATTTTTTATCGGGTCTAAGCTTTCGGCTCACATAAGCCATTATCAAAGAATAAATATTAACACACAGTAAACATAGAACATTTAAGTTATTAACAATAAAGAGAATTGAATTGAAAATGTAAGTCCATCCCTACCGTGGCGTATGGCCGAAGACAGTGACAGAATAGTGGCGTTGTGGTCCCTGGTCTGATTACAGGCATTTGAGTACGTTATTGGAAATATCAAAATTGATTGTATTCAAACCAGGTTTAAATTGTTTAATGTAGATTGCTTCGAGGATTTATAGTTTCTGTTTATTATTTTCTTGTTTAAGTATGTTCGTGTTATCAACAAGCGTTTTTCTCAGAAGTGTGCGTTGATAACCGTGTTGTTTTAAATGACGGAATATATTTGAATTTTCATTTAAGTGCAACGTCAGACGCCGTAAGAGCGAATTTGTAGTGTGGCCAATGTAGATATTATTGAGGTTGTTAGAGATACATTCTCTAAATGGACATATGAATTTATATACTACATTGGTTTTTTGCAAATCACTAACGGTGGGGGAAGAGTCGTTGCGGACAAATGAATTAGATGTAGTGGATATAGTGTAATATATAATAAACTTA